>CAUZLF010000742.1:258060-373782 GCA_963580285.1 Lucinisca nassula | reverse complement strand
CGTGCGCAAAATTTGACACGTCATAATAAAGTGTTTAGGTTTGGTTTAAAAACGTCAATAAAGTATCGTTCTTTGGTCAGCCTAGCTGAAACATCATGTTTATGGAATTTATAAAACGGAAACATTGAAAACTTAGGTTCCGTTTTACAACAATTGTCTATATGTGCGCTTACTGGCATTTGTCTTGTTGATGGATCTCTTATTTGTTGATCATGCACTGTTTTTCTATTTCTTAATTTGTCACCTGTTTGGCCTATGTAATATTCATTACATCCGTTACACACCAATACATACAAAACGTTTTGCACAGTACAATTCATATCTTCTTTTACGTGAAAGGTTTTTTGTTTTAATTGTAAGGATGATCCCTCAATAATATTTTTACATAGGCCGCACCTTGGCTCATTGCATTTGCTAACGCAAGGCTGAACCCTGTTTTCGCGAAATTCCGAATTTATTAAGATACGGCGTAGATTCGGAAGTTGGCGTTTGCCTTTTATGATTTTTGTGGTTTCCACAATATTTTTCATTCTTTCATCATTATTGAAAATGTTCATATTAGTTTTTAATATGCCAAATACTTCTCTGTTTTTGGGGTTAAATGTGGAAATAAAAGGTGTTATGTTTTCTACTATATCTGGTTGTGTATTTAATAGAGTGTTTCTAGGTATTTGCATGGCCTTAGAAATGCCTGTTTTAATAACATCCCAGGGATATTTTCTGCTTATAAGAATGGTTGCCAGTTCTTGTAGGCGTGTTTTCAGTATGCTTAAATCGGAAACAATAGTGCAAATTCGACGAGCTAGTGTGAATGGTATGTTAGTTTTTGTGGGTTTAGGGTGACAAGATTTGAAATTTAGATATTGTTTTGAGTCTGTGGTCTTAAAATAAATATCAGTTATTATAGAAGTCCCATTTTTAATCACCATCACATCCAGAAATGGAAGTTTTTCAATACTTTGTTGCATTTTAAATTGTATATCTGCATGTAATGTGTTTAACACAGTTTTAAAATAGACAAAGTCAGACATAGATCTCTCCCAAAACATGAAACAGTCATCTAAATATCGTTTCCATTCTTTCCTTATATATTTTGCGAAGTTTTCATCCTTTTCCGTCTTAATCTTTTCGTACATTTTTTCTTCCAAAAACCCTAGAACAAGTGTTGCATAGGTAGGGGCAACTTTTGTCCCCATTGCCGTGCCTTTTGTTTGCTTAAAATAATCTTTGTTGAATGAAAAAATGTTGTTTTCTAATATTATTTTTAATGCTTCAATGATAAATGTTTTATTGTAGCGATCTGCTATTAATTCGGGATATTTATCCAACCAAAATGAAATGGCTTCTAAGCCCAAATCATGTGGGATGTTTGAATAGAGACTGACAATGTCAAAAGAAATCAGGCGAGTATTTTCTGACACCTTTTTAGGTATAGAATTGAGAAAGTGTATGTCATCTCTCAGATAGCTTTCTACCTTTGTAAGAAATGGTTTAAGTAAAATATCCAGTAAACTACTGAGATGGCTTGTTTCACAACGTGGTCCAGCCACTATAGGTCTAAACTGTAAGTCATCTGGGTTTAGTTCTTCAATATATTCAGACTTATGTTTGTTGCAAGAATCCTGGATAATTTTACTCTTATGTATTTTTGGTAGGCCATAGAAAGTACTAGTCTTACAATCGAATTTGAGTAAAAAATCAATCTCATTCTTTGTTAAAACCTTGTGGTCTTTAGTTAGATTATTTATTTTAGAAAATATTTCCTTCATGTTACTGTCTGGGACTGATTGATAATAATTTTCATCTGTTAAAATTTCTAATATTTTCCCTTTATAAAAATCAGTATTCATAATGACAATGCCACCACCTTTGTCTGCTTCTTTAATAACAATAGAATCATCTTGTGCCAAGGATTTTATAGCATTTCTTTGATCTAGAGTTATATTATGTATAATGTGTTTATTCTCTTTAGAAACCAAGGAACACAATGTTTTTGTCGTTGCGGCATATGTATCTAAAGTTTCATTTCTCCCACTGGGAGGAGTGAAATTTGATTTGTTTTTTACGAGTGAGACATTGTTATTCTCTACACCGTTGAAATATTCAAGTAATCTGATTTTCCTTACAAACTCAGTTACATCTTCATTGACTTCGTAGGAATTATTTTTTTCTGGTGTGGGTGTAAATTTGAGACCCATCAACAAGACACTTTTTTCTACTTCATTTAGTTTGCGATTTGACAGGTTGTATATTTTTGTAAATGTTTTACCTGTTTCAGCTAGGTTACCCTCATCTATATTCTGTTTTTCCAATTGCGGTCCGCCGCTAAAAAAGAATTCGGAGTGTCTGGCATTTCGTCTTCATCAATTAACCAGTCTGAATTGTTTGACCTGTTGTTGAAATTTCTCCTTCTTCTTCCACTATGGTTGTTTCTTGCATTATTCTGCTGCAGAAGTTGATTTATCACGGAAAGAAAATCAAAGCTTCCATTATTTTGTTCGTTTGCAACTCCTAATGGTGTGAAACTGTGTTGCTGTTGTCTGATCTTTCGGCCGTTCGGGGGAGAACCTCTGTTTTGTTGTCCGTTCAGAACGTTTCGTCTTTTGGGAACACCATTGTGTGTGAAATTTCTGTTTGAATGCCTGTTATTCTGCTGTGTTATCGGCGGCAGTGTGGAACCTACGGCTTCGGAATACGTTTTAACGAAATTTTCGTTTTGTTTTCCTTTTTTGAAAAAAGGATTTGAATGTTCGTATATCTTTAAAAAGTCCTCTTCGTATGATTTGAGCCATTTTTCATTGTTTGCCCACCTTTTGTGTGAAATCTCTTCGTTTCTCTGAACATTTACCCGCCATTGTTCGAACAGGAAATCTGCTTTTGGGCCTGAACATTTTGAAGAAATGATGTCTGACATCTCTTTATCGATTTTCCGGTACCGCTCAATACATGCATCTGTTTTTAATTTTTCCATCTCTATTTCAGTTCTAAATTCGTGTAAAATTGCTCTTTCCCTCAGAGCTCTTTGTTCCTCGTTCTCGTTTTTTATTTCAAATTTTTGGATTTTTCTTGGTATCACTAACCCCTGGATTAGCGGAGATCCATTTTTCGTGGAAGCCGAGATTACCACTATTTCTCACATATCCCCAATAAGCATCTTTTCTTGCCTTTAGCTTCTTTTCCCATAGTGTCGCAATACTTGATTTCATACGCATCGCATCATCTTCAATACAACTGAGGCTTTCTTCTTCCATTCTTTCTTTCTTTCATCTTAAAAGTTTGACATATTTGAGGAGCAAAGAATGTAAATGTAAGATATAAATTTAATCTCAAATTCGATTGTAAGACTAGTACTTTCTATGCCTACCAAAAATACATAAGAGTAAAATTATCCAGGATTCTTGCAACAAACATAAGTCTGAATATATTGAAGAACTAAACCCAGATGACTTACAGTTTAGACCTATAGTGGCTGGACCACGTTGTGAAACAAGCCATCTCAGTAGTTTACTGGATATTTTACTTAAACCATTTCTTACAAAGGTAGAAAGCTATCTGAGAGATGACATACACTTTCTCAATTCTATACCTAAAAAGGTGTCAGAAAATACTCGCCTGATTTCTTTTGACATTGTCAGTCTCTATTCAAACATCCCACATGATTTGGGCTTAGAAGCCATTTCATTTTGGTTGGATAAATATCCCGAATTAATAGCAGATCGCTACAATAAAACATTTATCATTGAAGCATTAAAAATAATATTAGAAAACAACATTTTTTCATTCAACAAAGATTATTTTAAGCAAACAAAAGGCACGGCAATGGGGACAAAAGTTGCCCCTACCTATGCAACACTTGTTCTAGGGTTTTTGGAAGAAAAAATGTACGAAAAGATTAAGACGGAAAAGGATGAAAACTTCGCAAAATATATAAGGAAAGAATGGAAACGATATTTAGATGACTGTTTCATGTTTTGGGAGAGATCTATGTCTGACTTTGTCTATTTTAAAACTGTGTTAAACACATTACATGCAGATATACAATTTAAAATGCAACAAAGTATTGAAAAACTTCCATTTCTGGATGTGATGGTGATTAAAAATGGGACTTCTATAATAACTGATATTTATTTTAAGACCACAGACTCAAAACAATATCTAAATTTCAAATCTTGTCACCCTAAACCCACAAAAACTAACATACCATTCACACTAGCTCGTCGAATTTGCACTATTGTTTCCGATTTAAGCATACTGAAAACACGCCTACAAGAACTGGCAACCATTCTTATAAGCAGAAAATATCCCTGGGATGTTATTAAAACAGGCATTTCTAAGGCCATGCAAATACCTAGAAACACTCTATTAAATACACAACCAGATATAGTAGAAAACATAACACCTTTTATTTCCACATTTAACCCCAAAAACAGAGAAGTATTTGGCATATTAAAAACTAATATGAACATTTTCAATAATGATGAAAGAATGAAAAATATTGTGGAAACCACAAAAATCATAAAAGGCAAACGCCAACTTCCGAATCTACGCCGTATCTTAATAAATTCGGAATTTCGCGAAAACAGGGTTCAGCCTTGCGTTAGCAAATGCAATGAGCCAAGGTGCGGCCTATGTAAAAATATTATTGAGGGATCATCCTTACAATTAAAACAAAAAACCTTTCACGTAAAAGAAGATATGAATTGTACTGTGCAAAACGTTTTGTATGTATTGGTGTGTAACGGATGTAATGAATATTACATAGGCCAAACAGGTGACAAATTAAGAAATAGAAAAACAGTGCATGATCAACAAATAAGAGATCCATCAACAAGACAAATGCCAGTAAGCGCACATATAGACAATTGTTGTAAAACGGAACCTAAGTTTTCAATGTTTCCGTTTTATAAATTCCATAAACATGATGTTTCAGCTAGGCTGACCAAAGAACGATACTTTATTGACGTTTTTAAACCAAACCTAAACACTTTATTATGACGTGTCAAATTTTGCGCACGTTCCGTCCACATGTGTACGCATATTTGCTTAGTGACGTTGCTTAGAAACAGCGCATAGTTTGACGCCATTATTGTCCTGAAGATCTGAAACCGGTTGGCAATAATTAAGATACTATTAAACAGTCCATGTGCTAATGTTGTTTACTTTTTACATATAATTATCTTGTTTCGGGACATTTTTGTTAGTTTTCATACATATTTTCCTGGAACAAAGGACAGCAGCCATGGGTAGAATGAATAAAAGGACAAAAAGGGAAGAAAGTAGCAGCGAAAGTTCGCCGTCAAATTCTACATCGTCGATTTTACACAATCCAGCTGAAAGCAAACAACTTGATGAGATAAGTACTAAACTTTCTTTAATTTTAAAAGCCATAAATGATTTATCCGATGTTATGAAAGGGACAAATCAAAACATAACACCGGGAAACGCAGAGACGGCCATTGCGGGACTGCCGAGTGTAATGAAATATATTGAAGATGAAATCAGGAGAAAAACAAATGCTAACTGCATTAACACAAGCAGATCGTTAGAAAGAATGGAAGAAGAAAGCCTCAGTTGTATTGAAGATGATGCGATGCGTATGAAATCAAGTATTGCGACACTATGGGAAAAGAAGCTAAAGGCAAGAAAAGATGCTTATTGGGGATATGTGAGAAATAGTGGTAATCTCGGCTTCCACGAAAAATGGATCTCCGCTAATCCAGGGTTAGTGATACCAAGAAAAATCCAAAAATTTGAAATAAAAAACGAGAACGAGGAACAAAGAGCTCTGAGGGAAAGAGCAATTTTACACGAATTTAGAACTGAAATAGAGATGGAAAAATTAAAAACAGATGCATGTATTGAGCGGTACCGGAAAATCGATAAAGAGATGTCAGACATCATTTCTTCAAAATGTTCAGGCCCAAAAGCAGATTTCCTGTTCGAACAATGGCGGGTAAATGTTCAGAGAAACGAAGAGATTTCACACAAAAGGTGGGCAAACAATGAAAAATGGCTCAAATCATACGAAGAGGACTTTTTAAAGATATACGAACATTCAAATCCTTTTTTCAAAAAAGGAAAACAAAACGAAAATTTCGTTAAAACGTATTCCGAAGCCGTAGGTTCCACACTGCCGCCGATAACACAGCAGAATAACAGGCATTCAAACAGAAATTTCACACACAATGGTGTTCCCAAAAGACGAAACGTTCTGAACGGACAACAAAACAGAGGTTCTCCCCCGAACGGCCGAAAGATCAGACAACAGCAACACAGTTTCACACCATTAGGAGTTGCAAACGAACAAAATAATGGAAGCTTTGATTTTCTTTCCGTGATAAATCAACTTCTGCAGCAGAATAATGCAAGAAACAACCATAGTGGAAGAAGAAGGAGAAATTTCAACAACAGGTCAAACAATTCAGACTGGTTAATTGATGAAGACGAAATGCCAGACACTCCGAATTCTTTTTTAGCGGCGGACCGCAATTGGAAAAACAGAATATAGATGAGGGTAACCTAGCTGAAACAGGTAAAACATTTACAAAAATATACAACCTGTCAAATCGCAAACTAAATGAAGTAGAAAAAAGTGTCTTGTTGATGGGTCTCAAATTTACACCCACACCAGAAAAAAATAATTCCTACGAAGTCAATGAAGATGTAACTGAGTTTGTAAGGAAAATCAGATTACTTGAATATTTCAACGGTGTAGAGAATAACAATGTCTCACTCGTAAAAAACAAATCAAATTTCACTCCTCCCAGTGGGAGAAATGAAACTTTAGATACATATGCCGCAACGACAAAAACATTGTGTTCCTTGGTTTCTAAAGAGAATAAACACATTATACATAATATAACTCTAGATCAAAGAAATGCTATAAAATCCTTGGCACAAGATGATTCTATTGTTATTAAAGAAGCAGACAAAGGTGGTGGCATTGTCATTATGAATACTGATTTTTATAAAGGGAAAATATTAGAAATTTTAACAGATGAAAATTATTATCAATCAGTCCCAGACAGTAACATGAAGGAAATATTTTCTAAAATAAATAATCTAACTAAAGACCACAAGGTTTTAACAAAGAATGAGATTGATTTTTTACTCAAATTCGATTGTAAGACTAGTACTTTCTATGGCCTACCAAAAATACATAAGAGTAAAATTATCCAGGATTCTTGCAACAAACATAAGTCTGAATATATTGAAGAACTAAACCCAGATGACTTACAGTTTAGACCTATAGTGGCTGGACCACGTTGTGAAACAAGCCATCTCAGTAGTTTACTGGATATTTTACTTAAACCATTTCTTACAAAGGTAGAAAGCTATCTGAGAGATGACATACACTTTCTCAATTCTATACCTAAAAAGGTGTCAGAAAATACTCGCCTGATTTCTTTTGACATTGTCAGTCTCTATTCAAACATCCCACATGATTTGGGCTTAGAAGCCATTTCATTTTGGTTGGATAAATATCCCGAATTAATAGCAGATCGCTACAATAAAACATTTATCATTGAAGCATTAAAAATAATATTAGAAAACAACATTTTTTCATTCAACAAAGATTATTTTAAGCAAACAAAAGGCACGGCAATGGGGACAAAAGTTGCCCCTACCTATGCAACACTTGTTCTAGGGTTTTTGGAAGAAAAAATGTACGAAAAGATTAAGACGGAAAAGGATGAAAACTTCGCAAAATATATAAGGAAAGAATGGAAACGATATTTAGATGACTGTTTCATGTTTTGGGAGAGATCTATGTCTGACTTTGTCTATTTTAAAACTGTGTTAAACACATTACATGCAGATATACAATTTAAAATGCAACAAAGTATTGAAAAACTTCCATTTCTGGATGTGATGGTGATTAAAAATGGGACTTCTATAATAACTGATATTTATTTTAAGACCACAGACTCAAAACAATATCTAAATTTCAAATCTTGTCACCCTAAACCCACAAAAACTAACATACCATTCACACTAGCTCGTCGAATTTGCACTATTGTTTCCGATTTAAGCATACTGAAAACACGCCTACAAGAACTGGCAACCATTCTTATAAGCAGAAAATATCCCTGGGATGTTATTAAAACAGGCATTTCTAAGGCCATGCAAATACCTAGAAACACTCTATTAAATACACAACCAGATATAGTAGAAAACATAACACCTTTTATTTCCACATTTAACCCCAAAAACAGAGAAGTATTTGGCATATT
This sequence comes from Lucinisca nassula, assembly GCA_963580285.1. Lineage (NCBI taxonomy): Eukaryota > Metazoa > Mollusca > Bivalvia > Lucinida > Lucinidae > Lucinisca > Lucinisca nassula. Next base: position 365,548 of record CAUZLF010000742.1, on the reverse strand, counting down.
AAAAACTAATATGAACATTTTCAATAATGATGAAAGAATGAAAAATATTGTGGAAACCACAAAAATCATAAAAGGCAAACGCCAACTTCCGAATCTACGCCGTATCTTAATAAATTCGGAATTTCGCGAAAACAGGGTTCAGCCTTGCGTTAGCAAATGCAATGAGCCAAGGTGCGGCCTATGTAAAAATATTATTGAGGGATCATCCTTACAATTAAAACAAAAAACCTTTCACGTAAAAGAAGATATGAATTGTACTGTGCAAAACGTTTTGTATGTATTGGTGTGTAACGGATGTAATGAATATTACATAGGCCAAACAGGTGACAAATTAAGAAATAGAAAAACAGTGCATGATCAACAAATAAGAGATCCATCAACAAGACAAATGCCAGTAAGCGCACATATAGACAATTGTTGTAAAACGGAACCTAAGTTTTCAATGTTTCCGTTTTATAAATTCCATAAACATGATGTTTCAGCTAGGCTGACCAAAGAACGATACTTTATTGACGTTTTTAAACCAAACCTAAACACTTTATTATGACGTGTCAAATTTTGCGCACGTTCCGTCCACATGTGTACGCATATTTGCTTAGTGACGTTGCTTAGAAACAGCGCATAGTTTGACGCCATTATTGTCCTGAAGATCTGAAACCGGTTGGCAATAATTAAGATACTATTAAACAGTCCATGTGCTAATGTTGTTTACTTTTTACATATAATTATCTTGTTTCGGGACATTTTTGTTAGTTTTCATACATATTTTCCTGGAACAAAGGACAGCAGCCATGGGTAGAATGAATAAAAGGACAAAAAGGGAAGAAAGTAGCAGCGAAAGTTCGCCGTCAAATTCTACATCGTCGATTTTACACAATCCAGCTGAAAGCAAACAACTTGATGAGATAAGTACTAAACTTTCTTTAATTTTAAAAGCCATAAATGATTTATCCGATGTTATGAAAGGGACAAATCAAAACATAACACCGGGAAACGCAGAGACGGCCATTGCGGGACTGCCGAGTGTAATGAAATATATTGAAGATGAAATCAGGAGAAAAACAAATGCTAACTGCATTAACACAAGCAGATCGTTAGAAAGAATGGAAGAAGAAAGCCTCAGTTGTATTGAAGATGATGCGATGCGTATGAAATCAAGTATTGCGACACTATGGGAAAAGAAGCTAAAGGCAAGAAAAGATGCTTATTGGGGATATGTGAGAAATAGTGGTAATCTCGGCTTCCACGAAAAATGGATCTCCGCTAATCCAGGGTTAGTGATACCAAGAAAAATCCAAAAATTTGAAATAAAAAACGAGAACGAGGAACAAAGAGCTCTGAGGGAAAGAGCAATTTTACACGAATTTAGAACTGAAATAGAGATGGAAAAATTAAAAACAGATGCATGTATTGAGCGGTACCGGAAAATCGATAAAGAGATGTCAGACATCATTTCTTCAAAATGTTCAGGCCCAAAAGCAGATTTCCTGTTCGAACAATGGCGGGTAAATGTTCAGAGAAACGAAGAGATTTCACACAAAAGGTGGGCAAACAATGAAAAATGGCTCAAATCATACGAAGAGGACTTTTTAAAGATATACGAACATTCAAATCCTTTTTTCAAAAAAGGAAAACAAAACGAAAATTTCGTTAAAACGTATTCCGAAGCCGTAGGTTCCACACTGCCGCCGATAACACAGCAGAATAACAGGCATTCAAACAGAAATTTCACACACAATGGTGTTCCCAAAAGACGAAACGTTCTGAACGGACAACAAAACAGAGGTTCTCCCCCGAACGGCCGAAAGATCAGACAACAGCAACACAGTTTCACACCATTAGGAGTTGCAAACGAACAAAATAATGGAAGCTTTGATTTTCTTTCCGTGATAAATCAACTTCTGCAGCAGAATAATGCAAGAAACAACCATAGTGGAAGAAGAAGGAGAAATTTCAACAACAGGTCAAACAATTCAGACTGGTTAATTGATGAAGACGAAATGCCAGACACTCCGAATTCTTTTTTAGCGGCGGACCGCAATTGGAAAAACAGAATATAGATGAGGGTAACCTAGCTGAAACAGGTAAAACATTTACAAAAATATACAACCTGTCAAATCGCAAACTAAATGAAGTAGAAAAAAGTGTCTTGTTGATGGGTCTCAAATTTACACCCACACCAGAAAAAAATAATTCCTACGAAGTCAATGAAGATGTAACTGAGTTTGTAAGGAAAATCAGATTACTTGAATATTTCAACGGTGTAGAGAATAACAATGTCTCACTCGTAAAAAACAAATCAAATTTCACTCCTCCCAGTGGGAGAAATGAAACTTTAGATACATATGCCGCAACGACAAAAACATTGTGTTCCTTGGTTTCTAAAGAGAATAAACACATTATACATAATATAACTCTAGATCAAAGAAATGCTATAAAATCCTTGGCACAAGATGATTCTATTGTTATTAAAGAAGCAGACAAAGGTGGTGGCATTGTCATTATGAATACTGATTTTTATAAAGGGAAAATATTAGAAATTTTAACAGATGAAAATTATTATCAATCAGTCCCAGACAGTAACATGAAGGAAATATTTTCTAAAATAAATAATCTAACTAAAGACCACAAGGTTTTAACAAAGAATGAGATTGATTTTTTACTCAAATTCGATTGTAAGACTAGTACTTTCTATGGCCTACCAAAAATACATAAGAGTAAAATTATCCAGGATTCTTGCAACAAACATAAGTCTGAATATATTGAAGAACTAAACCCAGATGACTTACAGTTTAGACCTATAGTGGCTGGACCACGTTGTGAAACAAGCCATCTCAGTAGTTTACTGGATATTTTACTTAAACCATTTCTTACAAAGGTAGAAAGCTATCTGAGAGATGACATACACTTTCTCAATTCTATACCTAAAAAGGTGTCAGAAAATACTCGCCTGATTTCTTTTGACATTGTCAGTCTCTATTCAAACATCCCACATGATTTGGGCTTAGAAGCCATTTCATTTTGGTTGGATAAATATCCCGAATTAATAGCAGATCGCTACAATAAAACATTTATCATTGAAGCATTAAAAATAATATTAGAAAACAACATTTTTTCATTCAACAAAGATTATTTTAAGCAAACAAAAGGCACGGCAATGGGGACAAAAGTTGCCCCTACCTATGCAACACTTGTTCTAGGGTTTTTGGAAGAAAAAATGTACGAAAAGATTAAGACGGAAAAGGATGAAAACTTCGCAAAATATATAAGGAAAGAATGGAAACGATATTTAGATGACTGTTTCATGTTTTGGGAGAGATCTATGTCTGACTTTGTCTATTTTAAAACTGTGTTAAACACATTACATGCAGATATACAATTTAAAATGCAACAAAGTATTGAAAAACTTCAATTTCTGGATGTGATGGTGATTAAAAATGGGACTTCTATAATAACTGATATTTATTTTAAGACCACAGACTCAAAACAATATCTAAATTTCAAATCTTGTCACCCTAAACCCACAAAAACTAACATACCATTCACACTAGCTCGTCGAATTTGCACTATTGTTTCCGATTTAAGCATACTGAAAACACGCCTACAAGAACTGGCAACCATTCTTATAAGCAGAAAATATCCCTGGGATGTTATTAAAACAGGCATTTCTAAGGCCATGCAAATACCTAGAAACACTCTATTAAATACACAACCAGATATAGTAGAAAACATAACACCTTTTATTTCCACATTTAACCCCAAAAACAGAGAAGTATTTGGCATATTAAAAACTAATATGAACATTTTCAATAATGATGAAAGAATGAAAAATATTGTGGAAACCACAAAAATCATAAAAGGCAAACGCCAACTTCCGAATCTACGCCGTATCTTAATAAATTCGGAATTTCGCGAAAACAGGGTTCAGCCTTGCGTTAGCAAATGCAATGAGCCAAGGTGCGGCCTATGTAAAAATATTATTGAGGGATCATCCTTACAATTAAAACAAAAAACCTTTCACGTAAAAGAAGATATGAATTGTACTGTGCAAAACGTTTTGTATGTATTGGTGTGTAACGGATGTAATGAATATTACATAGGCCAAACAGGTGACAAATTAAGAAATAGAAAAACAGTGCATGATCAACAAATAAGAGATCCATCAACAAGACAAATGCCAGTAAGCGCACATATAGACAATTGTTGTAAAACGGAACCTAAGTTTTCAATGTTTCCGTTTTATAAATTCCATAAACATGATGTTTCAGCTAGGCTGACCAAAGAACGATACTTTATTGACGTTTTTAAACCAAACCTAAACACTTTATTATGACGTGTCAAATTTTGCGCACGTTCCGTCCACATGTGTACGCATATTTGCTTAGTGACGTTGCTTAGAAACAGCGCATAGTTTGACGCCATTATTGTCCTGAAGATCTGAAACCGGTTGGCAATAATTAAGATACTATTAAACAGTCCATGTGCTAATGTTGTTTACTTTTTACATATATATATATATATATATATATGTATGTGTGTGTGTGTGTGTGTGTGTGTGTGTGTGTGTGTGTGTGTGTGTGTGTGTGTGTGTGTGTGTGTGTGTGTGTGTGTGTGTGTGTGTGTATCACTTGTGGCTTTTTGTTTTGGATGGCCATTTAGCCATTTTGTGGGAAAGTAACTTTCCTTATGGCCTTCCTTTGTTTAGGTTTCCATTATGGTCTGGTCGCTTCATGTTTGTGTTTCTTTCCCTTTTGTGTCTTTGATGGGTGGAGTAAGTTAATTGTATCGATTCCTGATCTTTGTTGACTTCTACTTTCTATAGGTCATTTTGGATACGTTGATTACAATTTTTCTACCCGACATTGAGATGAAATGACATCTCAAGACCTGTCGCCCAATGAAACCAATAGGGTTTATAAGCATGGACTGTCCGACTCGCACCGCTTGGTCTTGGCAGGCCTAGATCCTCGTGCGCGGTCAGTTTCAGCTATGCGTGGAAGCATCATTCAGCCAATCTATTTCTTCAAGCCCCAATGGGAGGGGCCTTTGTTTGTTTGATGGTTTGATTTGAAGTTTAACGTCCCCGTCAACACTGTAAAGGTAATTTTGAAGACGGTGCTTCCATTTTTGTGGGACTTTTACCCGAAATTGACATGAAATGACATTGCAAGCCCTATCGCCCGATGAAACCAATAGGGTTTATAAGCATGGACGGTCAGACTCGCATCGCTTTGCCTGGGCAGGCTTAGATCATCTAAGTGGTTTACCAATACTCAGGTGCGGGTCGATTTCACCTCTGCGTGGAAGCATCATGCAACCCATCAATTTCTTCAAGCCCCGATGGGCTGGGGTCGTTGTGTGTGTGTGGGTGGGGGATTGTATCTGAAGTAAAGAAGGCACGTCTGTCATTGCATGCAAGGTAAGAAGCGCCCTCTCTTTGAAAAGTGACATCATAAAATCCCGTTCATAAAAAAGCAAAAATAAATAAGCTACAATTTTACAGTTTGTACCCATTAGAATATCTACGATTTGTCTCTAAAACTTTGTTCCAAATATCATGTTTGTTTTGTTTGATTTTAGGTTTAACGTCACCCTCAACATTTTACAGGTATTTTGGAGACGCTTATTCCAATTTTGTGGGATTTTTACCCGACATTGAGATGAAATGACATCTCAAGCAAACCAATAGGATTTATAAGCCTGGACAGCCAGACTCGCAAAGCTTTGCCTGGTCAGGCTTAGACCCTCTAAGCCGTTTACCAGTACTCGTGCGCGGATAGTTTCAGCTCTGCGTGGAAGCATCATGCAGCCCATCTATTTCTTCAAGCCCCGATGGGCGGTGGTCGAATGAATTAAATGATAAGTTTCAATATAGAAAAATCAAATAAATTTCCAGGAATCCGACCACACATGAACATGACAAAATCTGCAAGAAGACTAGGGTGCTCTTGTTCAATGTATTGTTAGCTAAACGCGCTCACTTGTCAAATTGTTAACTATTCTAGCAAATACAATACTTGACGCTCTGGGGCCAGTTGTTCAAAACTAACGACGTCGTTAGTTAACGTATCGTTAAAACATTGATCAATGACATTTATTATGGCAAATGTGCTAATATTTGTGCTGAAAAAATGTAAGCAGTTTTTGCATTTGCAAAAGCTGCTCACATTTTATCAGCAAAAATACCAAAATTTTAAATATTAAACTTGCTACAACAGTTAACAATATGACCACTTACGAGCTCGTTAAGCTAACGATGCTTTGAACAACTGGCCCCTGGTATTTTAGCTGAAAATAAATGTGAGCATTTGCGAAAACTGCCATCATGTGAACAAGTCCGTGAAATGAACACCCACCCCCTAATGCCCACTTTATATAAAGAAAACTGGAGTTTACGGGGTGTACATTATTTTCTTATTTCTGCTCTGAGACATTATTTGAAGCAGGACATTAAAACTTGAAACACAGTTCAGTCATGCTTTGAGCATGTGCCAAAATGGAAATAGGATTATGTATCCTAGAACGACTTAATTATTTTGGCCATATGTGTAGCAAAGGGTTTAAATAGTACTGTTCGTGTCAACGCAACTCCTCCTACGGTATTTGATGCAGGGAATTGGAACTTACAACGCAGTTCCGTTAGGAACCAGCCCCTAATTGCAGACTTGTGTCCCCTAGAGCGACTTAACTTTTTGGCCATATGTGTCGGGTAGGATTTTAATAGTACCGTTCATGTCTCCGCAACTCCTCCTACAGTATTTGATGCAGGACATCAAAACTTGCAACATACGTTAGACCTGCATCGTTCATGTGAATAAAGTAATCAGGATTCTGACCAAGCCCCTTTCTGTAGAAATATGTCCTCTTGAACGACATATATGCAGGCCATATGTGTAGCATAGGAGGTCAAATAATATTATTCGTGTCTCCGCATCTCCTCCTACAGTATTTAATGCAGGACATTGGAACTTGCAATGCAGTTCAGACATGCATTGAACATATGCATAAAGGAAATAGGATCCTGATCCAGTCCCTTATTGCAGAACTTTATTCCCTTGAACGGCTTAAACATTTTGGCCATCTGTGTAGCATAGGTGCTCCAGTAGTATTGTTCGTGTCTCCGCAACTCCTCATTACGAAAACACGCCTATACCAACACATTGTAATCTTTATCGCCGAAAAAATGTTAAGATATAAAAATTGTGATATTTTTCTTATTTCTGCTCAAAATATAGATTGTGGGTACTCGTTAGAACCGCCTCGATGAGGCGGTTCTGACGAGTACCCACAATCTATATCTTAAGGTTTACCCCTACAAACCCCAGTTTTGCTGTATAAAAGTGGGGTTCGAAGAGGTCAAAATTATATAGGCGTGTTTTTTCCGATGTCATGCAGTATTTGATGTGGGACATTGAAACTTGTAACACATTTTAGACATGCATTGAACATGTGCAAAATTGCAGATTTATGTCTTCTTGAATGAATTATTTTGGTCGTTTGTGTAGCGTAGTATCTCCGCAACTCTTCCTATCGTATTTCATGCAGGACATTGAAACAGACAAGCATTGAACATGTACATAAAAGAAACGGGATTCTGATCCAGCCCCTTATTGCAGAATTTTGATGCCTTGAACGACAAACATTTTGACCAAAAGTCACTTTGAGCAGTTTGCAGTTTCTAGTTTAGTTTAGAATGCGTGCCTGTCTACTGCCTATGGCAAACAAATTACCCACCTAGTGAGGTATATGGCAGGGGCATTCATCACCTTTTGTAATTGTCCAGTTTTGTGTGTGTGTGTCTGTGTGTGTGTGTGTGTGTGGGTGTGTGTGTGTGTGTGTGTGTGTGTTTTGCTCAGAAACATTCATTGCCTACTCGCAATCTATATTTGAATCAAAGATTCCATTCAGTACAAAATGGGTTAATTTTAAGGGGAATGGGAACACCTTCCGGGGAGGTAACTTCTGCAAAAGTTTTTTTGTCTCCCATGTCAATAGGGGACAACTCTTAAAGGAACGAATTTAATAGTAGACCCCTTTTTTCGTGGGACAGGGCTTATAGAAAGGCGAACAGACAGTCCCGAAAGTTTTCTCCCTTTGAAAAATGGCGGAAAAAGTGTGCTAGATTTTCCCATTTCCCTTAAGAAGTAGGTGTCAACTTCAGAAACTGACGACTGAAAGGGTTAAATCTCGTTATAATGGAACGGATACGTTTGTCTTGCATACACCGTGATAGAAATTTTTATCCTACCCAGAATAGCCTACCCAGGATCAAGATAAGATTTGAATATTTTCACGAGATGTGCACACATGTTGAATATGATTTCATGTCCACTGTCGTCATTAAAACGTCATAGTTTTATCATTATAATATAGCGAACGTCGGCAATCGAAGTGAATGCCATATTCTATATAGGCAATGGAAAATAACTGTGTTTTATTTTCAGCTCGGAAGAGCGTGTCGAGTGACGTCATTAAAACTGCCAACTTATGACGTCACTAGTCGATTTCCTTGACGCTTGACGATGTAACGTCATTTTCTTGTAGCGAAAACGTTAGAAAATAAATGCATGTGTTTCAGTCGGTAATTTTAGCGGTGTTTCTTCTAACAATGGCGAAAAGTTGTGGGATTTTGAAGGAAACAACAGGATTATTGCCGATTTTTAGTCTGTTAAAATAGATCAGCTCTAGTTTGTGATTAGATCTACTTTACAACTGACCTCCAAACTGTGATTTATTACTCAACAAATCACAGGTAGAGCTGAGCTATTCCTAAAAATAACGAGAGGACCAATGGTCCTGAACCGCTCACCTGAGTGTTGCGTATATGTGCAGCTATTTGGTGTCTCAGAAGTCACCCTGGCTGCTATCTCAGTCAAGTGACCTAAACCATTTGAACAAACTCTCGTTCCTCCATCCCACAAAGGCTTCATATGGAATTTGTTCAAATTTTGCCCAGCTGTGTGTGTGTGTGTGTGTGTGTGTGTGTGCGTGCGTGTGTGTGTGTGTGTGTGTGTGTGTGTGTGTGTGTGTGTGTGTGTGTGTGTGTGTGTGTGTGTGTGTGTGTGTGTGTGTGTGTGTGTGTGTGTGTGTTTTGTATCTGAGTGACCCTGGACCAAGGTCAATATGTATAATTGACTTCTGGTACTCATGCAGCTTCATTAACTCATTTAGCTGATTGCATATACCAGGCAATAACAGTTTTCGAAAAATTATTAATTCCCATCTTTTTGTCAAAGAAAAGCACATGTGACAAAATTTAACCTTGGTGACAGATGGGTCAGTGTCAACCGAAACTCATCATTCAAATGAATTGCATGTCCCCAATGCTAAATTCAAGTTCAGAGAGAGAGAGAGAGAGAGAGAGAGAGAGAGAGAGAGAGAGAGAGAGAGAGAGAGAGAGAGAGAGAGAGAGAGAGAGAGGAGAGAGAGAGAGAGAGAGAGAGAGAGAGAGAGAGAGAACAATTAAAGATTTTTTTAAATATGCGGTTATGACGGCCATCTTGGTCATATGACCTGGACCAGCGGAACATAATTTCATTTCTTTCTTCCCATAAACACTTCATATGAAATTATTTGACTTCAATTTGCCCAGCAGTTTTTAATGAATATTAAGTTTTAATTTTGATATCTGAGTGACCTTGGTCCAAGGTCAAGCAGTGGCTTTGACCTTTGATATTCATGTAATTTCATTTACTCATTCGGTCGATTGCATATACAAAATTAAATTCCGTAGGCAACAATTGTTTAAAAAAAAAACAAGTCTACTTTTTATGCCCCCGGTAGCGATAGGGGGGCCATATTGTTTTTGCCCTGTCTGTTTGTTTGTTTGTTGGTTTGTACGTGGACAACTTTAACGTTGGCCATAACTTATGAACCGTTTGAGATAGAGCTTTCATATTTGGCCTGAAGGTTCCTTGTGACAAGACCTTCACATTCATGCAAAAAAATTTGACCTGTGACCTTGACCTTGACCTTTGACCTACTTAAAAGAAAAAAATAACATTGGTCATAACTTTTGAACCACTTGAGATACAGCCTTCATATTTAGCATGTATGTTCCTTGTGACAAAAGATTTACACTCATGCAAAAAAAAAAACCTTGACCTGTGACCTTGACCTTTCACCTACTTAAAATTAAAAAAATAACATTTTGGTCATAACTTTTGAACGGTTTGAGATAGAGCCTTCATATTTTGCATGTAGGTTCCATAAGACAAGAGCTTTACATTAACATAAAAAATTTTGACCTGTGACCTTGACCTTTTACCTATATAAAAGAAAAAGTTAACATTGGTCATCACTTTTGAACCGTTTGAGGTACAGCCTTAATATTTAGCATGTATGTTCCTTGTGACAAAAGCTTTACATTCATGCAAAAATATTTGACCTATGACCTTGACCTTGACCTTTGACCTACTTAAAATTAAAAAAATAACATTTTGGTCATAACTTTTGGACGGGTTGAGATAGAGCCTTCATATTTTGCAAGTAGGTTCCGTGTGACAAGAGCTTTACATTCACACAAAAAATTTTGACCTGTGACCTTGACCTTTGACCTACATAAAAGAAAAACGTAACATTGGTCATAACTTTTGAAACATTTCAGATACAGCCTTCATATTTAGCATGTATTTACCTTGTGACAAAAGTTTTACATTCATGCAAAAAATTTTGTTCTGTGACCTTGACCTTTGACCTACTTAAAATAAAAAAGAAACAATATTTTGGTCATAACTTTTGAACGGTTTGAGATAGAGCCTTCATATTTTGCATGTAGGTTTCTTGTGACTTTACATTTACACAAAAAATTTGACCTGTGACCCTGACCTTTGACCTACATAAAAGAAAAAGTTAACATTGGTCATAACTTTTGAACTGTTTGAGATTCAGCCTTCATATTTAGCATGTAGGTTCCTTGTGACAAACGCTTTAAATTCATGCAAACATTTTGACCTTTGACCTACTAAAAAAAACATTTTTGGTAATAACTTTCGAACCGTTTGGGATAGAGCTTTCATATTTGGCATGTAGGTTCCCTCTGATTAGAGCTTTTCATTTATGCAAAATGTTTGGACCATGACCTTAACCTTTTACCTACTTAAAATAAAAAATAAAATTGTTCATAACTTTTGAGCCGTTTATGATATAGCCTTAATATTTGGCATGTAGGTTCCTTGTGACAAGAGCTTTACATTCATGCAAATTATTTTGACCTGTGACCATGACCTACTTTAAAGAAAACATATTATTGTTCATAACTTTTGAACCGTTTAAGATAGAACTTTCATATTTGGCATGTAACTTTCTTGTGTCAAGGGCTTCCCAAACAAACAAAAATCTTGAACTGTGAGCTACTTTGAATAAAAATGACCATGCCCGGGGACATGATAGTGTTTCACAAACACATCTTGTTCCTATATGAAATCATATGTAACCAAATCTGACCTTGACGTAAAATAGGTCAAGGTCAAGTCAGAATCATCTTTTGAGCAAATTTCTATGGGCCTGAGGCCCTTATGCTACATACCAAGTTTCAAATTAATCTGACCATTTTTCTATGGAAAAAGGGATTTCAAGTGTTTTACCATGTAAGGGCCTGGGACAAAAAAGGTCAGATGACCAAGCTCATATTAATTGGGCCCCGTCAAGCGATTTTGGTACTTATCGCCAATGCGAGCAGCGATGGTTCAAGCGATCCTGCGCATCCGCGCAGTCTCGCCAGAACCTTCGCTGCTCGCTCATACAAGCAGTGAATCAAGAGGAGCCTTCAGACAGAAAGCCATATCCCTGGCCCCTCTGAATGGCTGAGCATGCGCAGTTAAAATTTGTCATGACGGAATGCTCGAAGACACAAACTCGCTTGGCGGGGCTCAATTGATTTTCATTTCCTGTTCCAAAAAGCTTCCATATAAAATTTGGTTAGAAATGGCCCAGTGGTTTTTGAGGAAAAATCATACCTGAATTGAATAATCTTGTGCCAAGGTCAAACAATGGCATTGGCCTTGAATACCCACACAATTTTATTTACTGATTCAGCTTGTCAACGCCCATCGGGGCTTGGCGAAACAGATTGGATTGCATGATGCTTCCGCGCAGAGCTGAAACAGACTGCACATGGGTACTGGCAAACTGCTTAGAAGGTCTTAGACTGTCCAGGTAAAATTGAGCGAGTCGGCCCGTCTATGCATATAAACCCTTCTGGTTTCATTGGGCGGCAGGGACTGGGATGTCATTTCATGGCAATGCCGGGCAGAAGTCCCACAAAATTGTAAACAACGTTTCAAAATGACCTAAATAGTGTTTTCGGAACGTTAAATCTCAAATAAATAAATAAAACAAACAAACAATTTACTGATTCAGCTAACTGCAGCTACAGATTTTCAGATAAATGGCTGCAGTGATGTCCAAAAAGTACACGGTTTTGACTTGTGACCATACAAGAGCCTATGCGACCAAATTTGATGTCCACATTGCTTCATACCAAATTTCAAGGTAATCGGTCAATTGGTTCCGGAGAAGAAGCTTTTTTGAAGTGTGTATGCAAGGTATGGGCATGGCAGCCATATTGGTCAATTGACCAAACTCATATTAATAAAACTTCATTTTTATCCCCCGAACGAATAGGTTCGGGGGATATAGCGATCAGCCTGGCGTTCGTCCTTCCGTAGACGCAACATTGTGATGGCCATAACTCCAATACCCTTTGAAATTCATTGATGGTACTTGGTACAACTGTTCACAAGGCTGAGACGGCGTGTCATGTGCAAGAACCACAACTTTGGGTGTCACAGTTTGTTTTAGTTATCTACCCTTCCAATAAAATAGAATGACTACCTTATGTGGACATAACTCCAATTGCCTCCGAGATATATTGATTGTATCTTGCACAATTGTTCACAAAGCTGAGAAGGTGTGTCATACGCAAGAACCACAACTCTGGGTGCAAAACAGAATCACTACCTTTTGATGGCCATGTCGCCAATACTTTTTGAACCCATTAAACTCGGCGACGTGAAATCGACTGTACCATCGTGAACCATCCAACTCTGTTGTTTCTTGTCTACGCCCACGGGCATAGACTATCTTAAGGATAACTTTTGCTACGAAGCGTTTAATAAAAGGTCATGACTGGTTTTCTATTGACTGATTTCACTTTTCATACACAGGACTATTTTCCACTTGAATACCCTAGGACACTTAATCTCTGGTTATACCGCAACACCCTCTTGCATATTAAAACCCGGTAATTAACGGAACGCTGCCTTAAGTTTATCACGTGTCCATGCATGATTCCTCTCACGCTTGCAAAATACACATGTTGACTTCGCCCTCACCTTGTCCTGCGCATATCTAGTTATTCTTGCGAGCTATGATAATTTTTTTTCGTAAAGTTAACCTAGAATGAGAAATGACAGGAGCGAGTGTGTTTGGAAATTATTTGTAATCTGTAACTGTTATACACTTACATATTAACTGGCACATTTTTTGCCGCTGTCCATCGGGGCTTGGAGAAGAAGGCGGGCTGCATGGTGCTTCCACGCAGAGCTGAAACTGGCCACACATGGGTACTGGTACATGTAAATCACGTAGAAGGACTAAGCCTGCCCAGGCAATCAATGTCGGGTAAAAGTCCCACAAAATTGGAAGCAACGTCTTCAAAATGACATAAGTAGTGTTGATGGGGACGTTAAACCTCAATTCAAACAAACACAACTGGCACGTTATTACAACATACGCATGGTAAGTTATGCCAGTTTATTACACTAATTAATATGTGCTTAGCGTAGACTCAAGCTTTTTTGGAAAGGAAATACTTGAATAATAGTATTTCTTTTTCTTTTTTTAAAGATACTTCTTGTTACAGTTATCCCCGTGTGGTTATTGGCTGATGTTTCTGGTGATAGCATCTATCTCTCCGAACAGACAAACAATAACTGTTACATTTGGTATGTATCAATGGTGAAAATTTGAAAACCAAACATTACGAAAACAGGCCTATTCAAATGTATGGAAAATTCTACCACCGAAAATTGAAAAATTTCAGGTAAAAAATTGATATTTTTCTTATTTCTGGTCAAAACATATATTGTGGGAACTCGTTAGAACTGCCTCTCTGAGGCAGTTCTAACGGGTACCCGCAATCTATGTTTTTGCACAGAAATAAGAAAAAGAATGTATTCGATGTAAACCCCAGTTTTGCTGTATATAAGTGGGTTTCAGGGGGTCAAAATTATATAGGAGTGTTTTCGTGATGGAACACCAGCATGTTAACACTGCCGTAGAATGAACACCCCTCTAAACCCCGCTTTTCTAGGGCGATTTTTGTTCGAAGATGTATACAAGTACATTTATACTAACAGTATTTAGTCTGAAATATATACCCCTTAGATATTTACGCATGTGCCCAATTAAAACTAGTTTTCTGTCAATCATTGTTACGTAATTGCCTGGTGGATCCGTAAATTATTGGAAGGTGGACATTTAGTGGGCATGGTTAAGAACGCATTAAAGTTAGTAAGCATATTTCCTAATAGTTTTATTAGTATATGTTGGATTAAAACTATGTTACATGTACTAAAAGTTGAATTCGAACACATTTGTATTAAATTAATGTTACTGTTTCATTTATTTAACAGCAATCTATCTGATATTTGACTATATAGCCGTTAATTTGGTTGGAATATGAGTGTCTTCCCTTAGACATTAGTTTACAAGTAAAAGCTATAGTAAAGCTTTCAATTCACATTATTATCAATAATTTTAAGGTCGATATTTTGTTTGATTTTAGGTCTAACGTCCTCGTCAGCACTGAAAAGGTAATTTTGGAGACGCTGTTTCCAGTATCGTGGGTCTTTGACCAGACATTTAGATGAAATGACATCTCAAGCCCTGCTGCCCAGTGAAACCAATACTCAGAGTAGGGTTTATATGCAGTTTTCCAGTGCTCGTGTGTAGTCGGTTTTAGCTCTGCGTGGAAGCATCATGCAGCCCAATCTATTTCTTCAAGATCTGATGAGCGGGGGTAGTCGTCCATTTTACTTGGCACAAAGTCCTTGTCAGTGCTAAAGTCCAGATGGCTATCACTGATTTGTTGGTTTCGCAGTGAGGTCAGCGTGTTGCGTAATCGGGTTAGCTGTTGAATCTGGGCTTGAATCATCCATGGGGTGTGTTTGGCAAACAGTGTAAGTCCAGAATAGACGCCACAGAACGCGGCGTCTGAAGAGGGTCTACAATGTTTGCTTAGATTACAATAATATAGAATGTACTTCAAACTGCGTGTGTTACAAAACAAATACGTCAGATGCGTTCAATAAGTACCTTTTTACAGAGTGTTCGTATTTCTTTCAAATTCCACATCATTCAAGTTACCGCCCATTATAAAGTGTTA
Organism: Lucinisca nassula; assembly: GCA_963580285.1. Classification (NCBI taxonomy): domain Eukaryota; kingdom Metazoa; phylum Mollusca; class Bivalvia; order Lucinida; family Lucinidae; genus Lucinisca; species Lucinisca nassula. Next base: position 350,160 of record CAUZLF010000742.1, on the reverse strand, counting down.
GAAAACATCTTATACTTTTCTACTTACATTGTGTTGAGAAAACGTAGGTTTACAGGTGTGTAAATTACTTTTCTTTTTTCTGTGCCAATGTACAGGCAGGCGGCCCCCGCCTATCGGGGCTTGAAGAAATAGATGGGCTGCATGGTGCTTCCACGCAGAGCATAAACCGACCGCACACAAGTACTTCTAACCCTCTTAGAAAATCCACAAAATTAGGAGCAGCGTCTCCATAATGACCTATACAGTATTGGCGGGGACGTTAAACATCAAATCAAACAAACAAACAAAAATCCAATACATAGGTTATGGGTACATATTAAGGCTGTGGGTACTCGTTAGAACCGCCTCAATGAGGCGGTTCTAACGAGCACCCACAACCTATGATTGGAGTCTCAGTATGAATAAGAAAACTATATAAAAAAAAATCTCCAAAGGAAAAGTAGCCATTTTGGAGGTATGAAAGAATTCATTTTGTCACACGGCTGTTTTATCTTAATTGACTGTGTTGACTTTTCACCCTCACGTAACTTATATTTCAAAGCTGGCACTTTGCATCGATTATTTCAAGATGTACATGTTGATAATGTTATTTTATTCTTAAAAGAAATTAGACTTTTTCATAAGATTTAACTGTTTCATATGTTTATACATATCATACTGACTTTTTTACTTTTAATATCCTCATAATGCTTCATGCCATTTAACCATTAACCGCTTGACGCTTATGACCCACAAAGAGGGTTGACGCGTCGTTAAACACGAAATCATCATCATCATCATCATCACACGGCTGTTTTGATAAAATAATGGTTGCGAATCGCCCATTAAGAATATTACGCATGATACTGTGTGTTAGGTAAACTATTTGCGTTTACACAATAGCATTTTCCATTGTATATTACAGCGGTTCCTCTTAATCATTTCGGTCCGTCCATGCTTATAAACCCTATTGGTTTGTTTGGGCGACAGGGCTTGAGATGTCATTTCATCTCAATGTCGGGTAAAAGTCCCACAAAATTGGAAGCAACGTCTCCAAAATGACCTTTACATTGTTGACGGGGACGTTAAACCTCAAATCAAACAAAACAAACAAAATATCGAAAATATTCCCATCAAAAATGAAAAAAATTCTGATAAAAAATCTGATATTTTTTTCTAATTCTGCTCAAAAAATAAATTATGGGCAACCGTGAGAACGGTAAGAGGCAGTTCTAACGAGTGCCCACAATCTATTATTCTGAGCAGAAATACGAAAATAACGCATACCCCTGAAAACGCTTTTTACTGTTTAAAAGTGGGGTTTAAGGGGGTCAAAATTATGTAGGCGTGATTTCATGATGAAAAGAATTTGCCCCCCCCCCCCCCCCCCCCCCGGAAAAAGTTACTTCATTTAAGAGAAGCCCCATCTGGAAGAATTGTTATTTTACATAGATTTTCCTTGTTGTGCCTAAAATTATGTTTGTTCGGTGTACGCCCCTGGACACATTATTATTATAATCAAATACTTCGCCACTCGTCACGAAAGCACGCCTATATAATTTTGACCCCCTTGAACCCCACCTTTATATGGTAAAACTGGAGGCGGTTCTAACGAGTGACCACAGTCTTATATTTTGAGCAGAAATAAGAACAAATATCACAACTTTTCATCGTAAAATTTTCATATTTTCGGCGATAAAGGTGGCAATGTATCTGTATAGGCGTGTTTGCGCAATGCTGAACATAATAAAACTTTTATTAAAAGCTACGAGGACTGTTCAAATATGAATGCAAGTAGAACGTTGTCTCATGCACTAATGCGAAAATCACCTGGAAATAAGTATCACAGCGTAGAAAAACATTTTACCTATACATTAATACCAAACCTGTAAAAATCCGTGCACTTAAGCCATGTATATCGTTCGATAAACACTGTCTACTCTTTTATACTAATAAAAAAACATGGTTGGAAGAAGGTCAGAGTACGCCGTTGAAATACGGTCCTATATTAAGAATCGTTGTATTCTTGGTATACGGTGCAAATACCTTTTTGATGAAATATGTTCGGTTAATGGGCATAATGAAAAGTCTTTTTCGACAGTTTTTCGTTGGTGTAAGAAATTCAGCTGTGGAGGCAAATACCTAGTATGGTTGGCATCTCATTAGGAGCAGCTCATACAATTCTGAAACGGAATTTGAAAATGAGAAAGATCTGTGCTAGATGGATTCCCCATCTGTTGACAGATGAGCAGAAAAAGACACGCGTTCAGTGCGTCAAGAAGTTGCTAAAAAAGTTTCCAAATTACAATGCACGGTCTTTCGCTAATGTCGTCACAGGTGACGAGACATGGGTTCACTTTTTTGAGCCAAAACGAAAGATTCAGAACAAAATACGGACAACAAAGTATTGTTACGAGCCAGGCGTAGCAGAAAGAAAAAGCAAACAAGCCTTTCGGAAAAATTTAACAAAATTTATTTACAAGTTTACTTTAACCTGTAGAAGTAAGAAAATTAAATGTACTTAGCTCTGTTATGAAATATCCTGAATGAATCTATTTTCCTTGATCCCACAGAATTCACAGTCCAAAATGAAAAGTAATATCCTTTAACAATCAAACACAGAATTTAGAAATAACTTTTCTTCTAAGCCCAAACATCAAACTCCAAAGTCCGACTCAATGAGAAAAATCAAGCTCTTTTATAGACCTTAAGATTTCTCTAGAACATTCCAGAGGGCTGTGGAATAAGATGAGGTAATTTTCTAAAAATAATGCAACCCAGAACTTTCTGGAAGGTTCTGAAGTACTTTTCCTTGTAAACATGTTGTTTACAAAAATGAAATTAATCTGTGACTCAGTTTTCTAGAATCGTCTATAAGAAGATTAACAAGATATTTATAGCACTATTAGGTCACAGTGGGGTGCAAATGGGAAACAGAAAAATAAATTCTTATGCATAACACTCCCCCTCTTCGAGGAAAAGAAAGATTTATGTAATAAAGCTTTCTTTTGCTTTAAGAATAATAAAATATTGAGCATAGCATATAAAATTACATGTATCTACAATCCACTTTAGTAGGAAAGAAAAACACAACTCCTGACACTGCTCAAGCTCTTGAAAGGGCATCAGGGATAATGTTATCTCTCCCTCTGATATGTATATGTCTAAATTATACTCTTGTAGCATAAGACTCCACCTGAGCAATAGCTGATTTTTGTTTTTTCATTTTATGTATGAAAGTCAGTGGATTGTGATCACTGAAAACAACAATCGGTGCAGTAGTAGGGGTAAGATAAACTTCGAAATGTTGCAGAGCAAGAATCAGAGACAAGCACTCTTTCTCTATGGTAGAGTAATTTCTCTGATGCTTATTAAACTTTTTGGAAAAGTAGCAAACTGGATGATCCACACCATTTTCATCTTCCTGCAACAAAACACTACCTGCACCTATGTCACTAGCATCTACAGCTAGCTTAAACTCCTTTTCAAAGTTTGGTGCTAAGAGAACTGGTTCACTCTTGAGTATGGCTTTAAGTTTATCAAAAGCATTTTGGCATATTGCATTCCAATGGAATTTTGTTCTTTTGCTGAGCAAATTTGTCAAAGGCTCAGCAATTATAGAGAAATTATTACAGAACTTTCTGTAATAACCAGCCATACCAAGAAATCGCATCAGCTGTCTTTTGCACGTGGGTACGGGAAAGTTTGAGATAGCCTCAACTTTAGCATCAATGGGTTTCACATGACCTTGACCTACAACATGACCTAGAAATGTCAAACTTGCATGGCAGAATTCACTTTTAGCAAGATTGATTGTCAATTTGGCATTACTCAGTCTATCAAAGAATGTTCGAATAGTCCCAAGATGTTGATTCCACTGGTCGTTGTATATGATAGCATCATCGATATAAGCACTGCAGCCTTCCAGCCCCGCAATTACCATGTTTATTAAGCGCTGAAATGTTGCTGGAGAGTTTTTCGTTCCAAATGGCATGACTTTATAGTTAAATAATCAGTCTGGTGTTGTGAATGCCAAAACCTCCTTTGCTCTATCTGTGAGAGGAATTTGCCAAAATCCTTTCAGAAGGTCGAATTTCGTTATGTATTTGGCATTCCCGATGTTATCAATACAGTTATCCATTCTTGGAATAGGAAAGCTATCTGTTTTGCTTAAGGAATTAACTTTCCTAAAATCTGTACACATACGATATGTCCCATCAGGTTTTGGTACAAGAATACAAGGAGAACTCCACTCACTTTGGCTTGGTTCAATAAAGTCATTGTCTAATAGATACTGAACTTCTTCTTTAAGATATTTTTGTTTCACAGGATTCATCCTGTATGGGTGTTGTTTTACAGGTTTAGACCCATTTATGTCCACATCGTGAAATATTTTGTCTGTCCGTGTTGGAATGTCAGGAAATAAGTGTTCATATTCAAATATCAGCTGTTTCAGTTCATTCCGCTGATCTGGCTCTAGATGTGACAGTTTCTGGTCGAGATTTCTCAGAATGTCAGAATTCTGAAGTTTTGATGATGTGGGATCAGATTTCACTGTATTAATATCCTCACAGTCATTGTCACATGAATTAAGTGGAACAGAGCTAACTAGATTGACTGATGTTAAAGATGCATTGTCCCTATCAATGTATTCCTTAAGCATGTTAATATGACATAGCTGCTTTAGCTTGCGCCTCCCAGGAGTGTTTATTATGTAATTTACCTCACTGATCTTTTTGTCTACAGTGTATGGACCATAATACCTGGCCTGCAACGATTTTCCTGGAATAGGCAAAAGAGCTAGTACCTTATCACCTGGTTTAAAATTTCTTTCTTTTGTCCCTATGTCATATAGCTGTTTCATTTTCCTTTGGGCTGACTGAAGATTGGTCCGAGCAGCCTCACAAGCTTTTGAAAGTCTAGTTTTGAAATCAGACACATACTGAAGTAAATTCAGGGAGGTGTCATCATTTGAGAGAAATTTCTCTTTGAGAAGTTTCAAAGGACCACGAACAGTATGGCCAAATACTAATTCAAATGAACTGAAGCCAAGAGATTCTTGCACAGATTCTCTAACAGCAAATAAAAGCAGATGGATGCCTTCATCCCAATCCTTCTCTGTGTCAAAGCAATATGATCTTATCATGTTTTTCAATGTTTGATGGAATCTTTCAAGGGCGCCTTGACTTTCAGGATGATAGGCTGATGACTTATACTGAACAATGCCAAGTTCATGCATTACTTGTTGAAATATTCCAGACATAAAATTTGAGCCTTGGTCTGACTGAATAGATTTAGGAAGCCCAACAAATGTGGAAAACTTCACTAAGGCCTTGACGATTGTCTTAGTTTTGATATTTCTTAGTGGAATGGCTTCAGGAAAACGTGTGGAAGCACACATAATAGTCAATAGATATTCACAACCAGACTTTGTTCTGGGCAAGGGACCCACACAGTCTATAATTATTCGACTGAAAGGTTCATCAAAAGCAGGTATAGGCTGCAAATGAGCCTTAGGTATAGTCTGATTGGGTTTTCCTACCATTTGGCATGTATGGCAGGACCTACAATGCTGGGAAACATCTGATTTTAACCCAGGCCAGTAAAAATGATTAAGAATCTTGTGATAGGTTTTATTTACACCTAAATGTCCTGACATGGGAGTTTCATGTGCCAAGTTTAATATTTCGATACGGTAAAGCCGTGGAACCACTATCTGGTGGCTGACAGTCCACTCGTCTTCTGCTGAGACGTCTGGTGGACGCCATTTTCTCATAAGAATGTCATTTTTGACATAATAACAGACTGGTACCTGAGATACTTCCTGCTCATCTAAGGCCCTTTCAAACAAAGGCGAAATTTCAGGATCCTTGTGCTGCTCTATAGCTAGTTGAGACTCGGACATTTTGTCTTGGCCTAGATCGAAAGATGAGTTATTCTCATGAAAAGCTGTCTGCTTATCAGGCAGGCTTGAAGACAGAGACCTCGTTATCTCGTCATTAAAAGACTGACCCAAAAAGGTATCAGTGAAATCGAAATCCTGTTTCCCATCAGTTTGCTTGGCCTTACGTGCCATAGCCCTTGTGACTGCACAGGACGGATAAAGATCGGGAATTTCCTGCTCAATGGGATCAGGTGGTTGATCAGTGCAAGGATTAGAAGTCAAAAGTGGGTTTACCACAACCTTATCTCCGGCTAAGTCATTGCCTAGCAACAAATGAACACCTTTAAAAGGTAAAGAAGGTCTAATACCAACAGCCACTGAACCGGATACCAATTCTGATGACAAATAAACGTTATGAAGCGGAACACTAACAAATCCACATTCCACACCCTGAATAAGGACACTTTGGCCCAAAGAAGTCTTCTCAGAAAAAGGCAGAGTATCTGCTAGAGTAAGAGATTGAGAAGCTCCGGTATCTCGTAAGATTTTAATAGGGGTAGGATGGGCATAACTGTCACCATTTAGTGACACAAAACCATCTGATAAGAATGGTTCATATATCTCCATAACTGAATCAGTCTCAGATAATTTGATATCAGAAAGAGTTTCCTCCCTTACACAAGACTGTGGTTTTGGCCTTATAGAAGTCAAACCTGTAGGCTTAAGTTCCTCTTGTCTTTCTCTTTCTTTCCTTCGCTTTAATTTTAAACACTCAGAGATCAAATGACCTGTATTTTTACAATAATAACAAACTACTTGAGATTGAGATAAGGGATTCTGGTCTTTGTTTTCACCAGAAGGTTTGGAAAAATTCTGGCTTCTGTTTTCAGCAGAAGGTTTGGAAGGATTCTGGTTTTTATTTTCACCAGAAAGTTTGGGCATAGTACTAGATGTATGGCTATAACTACCAGAAGGATTACTGGGCTAGAATCTTGGACCTGTCTGTGGATTATAAGGTTTTCGAGGATAAGGCCTGTTCACAAATGAGACTTTATGAGTCAAAGCATAATCATCTGCCAAACGAGAAGCTTCTTCCAAAGTTTCAACCTGTCTCTCATCAAGAAAAGACTTAATGTCTGAATTTATGCACCGTTTGAACTCTTCAACAAGGACAAGCTGTCTAAGTTTTTCATGATTAGAGCCTACTTTTTTAGAAGAACACCACCTATCAAATAACTGTTCTTTGGTTCGAGCAAATTCTACATGAGTCTGGGAAATTTCTTTTTTACAATTCCTAAATTTCTGCCTGTAAGCCTCAGGGACCAACTCATATGCCTTAAGAATAAGCTCCTCAACCAAATCATAGTCTGAGCTTTGCTCGACAGTCAGCTGAGTGTAAATGTCTCGAGCCTTTCCGACAACAACGCTTTGCAAAAGTAAGGTCCAATGCTCTTTTGGCCATTTTAAATTTTCTGCAACTTTTTCAAAATGCAAAAAATACTTATCTACCTCTTTTTCTTGAAATGGCGGAACTAATCTTATGTGCTTTGTAGCATCAAATTAACTACCAGAGTCAAAAACAGGGGTAGGTTTCACCCTGTCCTGACCCTGGAGTTCCAATTCCTTCAGCCTTAATTGAAATTGCCTTTCCCTTTCTTTTTCTTCAATACTATATCTCATTTTTTCCTTTTCTAACTCAATCCGTTCCTCCATTTCTCTTTGTTTTTCTTCCTGTTCTAATTTTTCTTTTCGAATTCGTTCTTCCATTTCTCTTTGTTTTTCCCTCTCTCTTTCATCCATTTCTAATTTTTCCATCTGCATTTGTCTCTGCATTTCTCTTTCTTTTTCCTTCTCTCTTTCTTCCATTTCTAATCTTAACTTCTCTAATTCAATTTGCCTTCCTATTTCAATTTGTCTCATTTGTAATTCAGTATGTGAAACCATAATGAGAGAAAAAAGCAGATGGATCGAAAAGTTCTTCATCAACAAAAAACTGTACCAGAATATTCTTAATTTCATGCTTCTTCATGCTTGTTTTGATAGCAGTGACCCCATAATGGGAAGCAATTTCTAGCAGATCTGTCCTTTTGGCCTGATTAAACAACTCCTGGGTAGGCTGAGCCAAAAAGCGTCTCAAATCAAACGACATGTTTGCTTTTTTGTTTGTTTTATAAAGTATTTATGGAAATACAGAGTGAGGTTAATTTGACAATGTTTTTTTTTCGAAATGCCAAGGCCAATAAGAATTTCACATGAAATGACAAGTACTATTTCACCTGAAATGACAATTAACATGAAATGACAATCCCCTATATGCCTATGGGGAAAAGCTAATCTGTTGAAGCAACTGCCAAGTCTATATTCGTTAAGAAATGACAATTACTTGCCTACATATGAAATGTCAGTCCTAAAATACTCAAGATGTTTTTATCCCGGACGAGCCCCCAATTTCTGTTACGAGCCAGGCGTAGCAGAAAGAAAAAGCAAACAAGCCTTTTTAACAAAATTTATTTACAAGTTTACTTTAACCTGTAGAAGTAAGAAAATTATATGTACTTAGCTCTGTTATGAAATATCCTGAATGAATCTATTTTCCTTGATCCCACAGAATTCACAGTCCAAAATGAAAAGTAATATCCTTTAACAATCCAACACAGAATTTAGAAATAACTTTTCTTCTAAGCCCAAACATCAAACTCCAAAGTCCGACTCAATGAGAAAAATCAAGCTCTTTTATAGACCTTAAGATTTCTCTAGAACATTCCAGAGGGCTGTGGAATAAGATGAGGTAATTTTCTAAAAATAATGCAACCCAGAACTTTCTGGAAGGTTCTGAAGTACTTTTCCTTGTAAACATGTTGTTTACAAAAATGAAATTAATCTGTGACTCAGTTTTCTAGAATCTTCTATAAGAAGATTAACAAGATATTTATAGCACTATTAGGTCACAGTGGGGTGCAAGTGGGAAACAGAAAAATAAATTCTTATGCATAACAGTATTGCAAAAGACCATGCATTGCAAAGCGGACCATGAGCGTCTAGAAGGTAATGTATGCCTTATTCTTTTCAAATCAGGGCCCTGATATTCAGGTTGCTGTGCCTAAAGGAAAATTGAAGAAATATTTCATAGAACGAAGACCCGCAACTGGTTTGGCCAATGTCAGATTGCTACATGACAATGCGTCATCGCACAAGGCGTTCATTGTGCAAGACTATCTGAAGCAGGAAAAGGTTGTTGAACTCCCTCACCCCCCGTATTCCCCTTACCTTGCCCCGTGTGACTTGTTTTGATCCCGCGGCTGAAAAATACCTTTCTGGTCAAACATTTGTACAGCGCAAACACCTCGGTTTTGCAGTATTCCAGTGCCTTCATAGTATACCTCGAAAAGACTACCAAAATGCATTCAATGATTGGATCAGAAGACTGAAAGTTGGTACATCTGTTAAAGGGGAATACTTTGAGGGGACAAAATAAATGTTTCATCGAAATCTATCACGGAATCATTTTATGTGCTTAGTTGCATTCATATTTGAACAGCCCTCGTACGACACTGAACACTTTATGAATATAAATATTAATAATATAAAAACACTATTGATATAATTAACGGCTACACCACTTGACACATTATGGACAATTAAAGACCTCAGCAGTATCTTTAAATATTTTTATTTTAACTTTCCACAATGGAATCAATAATTCCAAAGGGCTAGAAATATATATTTCCTATGATGAAGGACAGAGCGACTTTTTACAGCCGCCACACACAACCGTAACACCAGCTGCTGTCATTACGAAAACACGCCTATACAAATACATTGACTATTTTACCGCCAAAAAATCGAAAATTTTATGATGAAAAGTTGTGATATTTTTCTTATTTCTGCTCAAAATATAGATTGTTGATACTCGTTAGAACCGCCTCGATGAGGCGGTTCTAACGAGTACCCACAATCTATATTTTATAAATATGGTTTACCCCTGTAAACCCCAGTTTTACTATATAAAAGTGGGGTTAAAGGGGGTCAAAATTATGTAGGTGTGTTTTCGTGATGGAAGTCTCATCACAAAAACACGCCCATATGATTCTGAGCCCATCGAACCCCATTTGATATAGAAACAAAAACTGGGATCTGCAGGGGTAAACATTATTTCTGAGCAGAAATAACAAAAATATCACAATTTTTCATCTGAAAATTTCGTTTTTTCGGCGGTAAAATTTACATTGTATTTGTATGGGCGTGTTTTCGTTATGTAATAATATGTGCTTCAAAGGTAATCCCATCACGTGATCAAGTCCGTGAAATAAACACCCCTTAAACCCCAATTTATGTAGAGAAAACTGGGGTTTACGGGGTATACATTTTCTTTATTTCTGCTCGAAGACAACCTATGTTTGATGTATAAATAAGAAAAATATCATGGATTTTCACCCGAAAAGTAGTCACTTTGGAGATGTTAAAAATGCACTATGTCGCAAGGGTGTGTTATCGTAACGCATTGGAAGCATGGAATACACATCAGAACTAAATTCCCAAACACACATTAGAAACATTCACTAGTTATTTGGCTTTTATAATTCTTATAAAATTTATCTGTTTGTGAAATAGAAAGCAAGAAATATCTTTAAAAAAAGGTATGCGGCGTAGATTTAATTGGGAGGTTATTTTGAAAATGAGCTCCGACAATTATCTAGCTATGAACTGGTTTACTGTATTCAAACAAATCAGCTGTCCACGCGAGTTAAAATAACAGAAGGCGGTGTCACGCTGTAGCGTGAGATTATTGAATCCATGAGATTCTTCAGTCGCACCGGAAGTGACTGAAATCCCTCACGGAGGGGTGTGAGAGAATTCAGCCGTGAGAATTGTAATACGATAACTCTATAAGAGATTGGGGTATCGAAACTCTCTTAGTATATTAAATGATAAATTATGCTGGCACATTAATTAAACTTTAATTTTCTGCTGGATAGCCTATCTAAGGAAATTAGAAACTGTGTTACTAGTGATTTTATTTATTTATTTATTCACCAAGCCCCGATTGGCGGGGGCCCAATGACAAACAGATACTATAGGATGTAGAAGGATATTATCTTGATTAAGGACAACTCTGTCAAGCTGAACTTATATTGGGGTCCGACTTGACCAAAGCCAAACTGCAATGCCCGAGATCACTCAGGGCGACAGGACTTCGGGTCGAAATGGCCCGTATTCATAGTGGTGTTGATTATCAAATTACAACAAAAAACAAGATGTGTTTGTGAAACACTGATGCCCCCGGACAGCGCCAATGTTAATGTTTTTAAAAATTTTGAAAAAAAAATAGGTCAAAGGTCAAGTTCAAGGTCAGGAGATCAAAAATTATGGTACCACTGGAAAGGTCTTGTGATAAGGTATACACCTGTGAAATATGAAAGCTCTATCTATTACCATTCAAAAGTTATGCCCAATGTTAAAGTTTTTGCAGACGGACAAACGGACAAACGGACAAACAGACAAACAGACAAACGGACAAACAGACGGACAGACCAAAAACTATATGCCCCCCAGAATCTTAGATTCCGGGGGCATAAAAATGTAGGGACATTTCTTGTTTGTTTTGTTTGATTTGAAGTTTAACGTCCCCGTCAACACTGTATAAAGTCATTTTAGAGACTTGCTTCCAATTTTTCCCGACACTGAGATGAAATTACATTTCAAGCCCTGTCGCCCAATGAAACAAATAGGGTTTATGATCATAGACGGTCCGACTCACACCGCTTTGCCTGGTCAGGCTTAGATCCTCAAAGCGGTTTACCAGTACTCGTGTGCGGTCAGTTTCAGCTCTGCGTGGAAGCCTCGTGCAGCCCATCTATTTCTTCACGCCCCGAAGGGCGGGGGCAAGCTGACTTCTAACTTCTGTTTTGACGTTGTTTAGGTAGGTAAGTAAGTCGGTCGGTGATTTGATGGCTAGATAGGTAGGTATATGGGTGGCTGGGAAGGTATATAGGTTGGGTTTGAGGTTAAACGTCCCCGTCAATACTATATAGGTCAATCCGAGACGTTGATTCCAATTTCGTGGGACCCGACTTTGAGATAAAAGGCTGTCTCAAGACCTGCTGCCCAAATCAAACTAATAGGGTTTATATGAATGGGCGGTCCGACTTGCATCACTTTGCCTGGGCGAGCTTAGGCGGTTTACCAGTACTGTCGGGCACCATGCAGCCCACCTATTTCTTCAAGTCCCGATGGACGGGGTTGATTTAACTAGGTAGGTAAGGAGATGTATCTTGGTGGGTCGGTAGGTAAGTAGGTAGGTACGTTTGATTTGAGGTTTAACGTCCCCGTCAATACTATATATGTCATTTGGAGACGACGCTTCCAATTTCGTGGGACCCGACTTTGAGATGAAAAGACATCTCCAGATCTGCCGCCCAATGAAACCAATAGGGGTTTTATTCATGGACGGTCCGACTCGCATCACTCGCCTGGGCAGGTTTTTGCGGTTTACCAGAACTCAGGTGTGGTAGGGAATCATGCAGCCCGTCTAGTTCTTCAAGTCCCGATGGGCGGGATAGATTAGGTAGGCAGGTAAGGGGGTGTCTTGGTGGGAAGGCAGGTAGGGGTTTGTTTGTTCATTTGTTTGTTTGTTTGTTTATTTGTTTGTTTGACTTGAGGTTAAAATCCCCGTCAGCACTGTGAAAGTCATTTTGGAGACATTGCGACCAATTGCGAACAATTTGTTGGACTTTTACCCGACATTGAGATGAAACGACTTCTCAAGTCCTTCCGCCTTATGAAACCAATAGGGTACTTAGGTAGGTAGGTAGGCCGGTAGGTAGGTAGAAATAAGTAAATGTATGTCTGACCGTCCGTTCCCATACGGAAAGAAACCTCCGTGGTGTAGTGGTTATGTTACTGGCCTCATAGACCTGGGGACACATATTCGATCCCGGGTTTTCACAGACTTTCGGATGAGTCTTTTAACCGAGGTCCCATCTCCGTAGGTAGGACGTAAAACTGAGTGTCAAAGGTAAGTCAAGATCAAAATCGACCTAATCCGAAGAGCATTCTCAAGCATAACAAGTACGAAAGAACACTTCGTCTTTTACTGTTTTTGAATTTTGATCAAAATTCTAGGGTCAACTTTTAGGGTTGTTCCTATGGTTTGTTTGTTTGTTTGATTTGAGGTTTAACGTCCCCGTCAACGCTGTACAGTAGCGAATCTCAGAGGCCGGCGTATGTAGATTTAAAAACAATTTTCTCGAGAAAAAATTCGATGGGACTATAATTCAAAGATGAAAATGCCTGTCGAGTCAGAATTTCATGCTCTTGATAAAATTCACCTTTGAAAAATAGACAGATATGAAACTTTGTGTGCATTTCTTTCCGATGAAATACCACACAAACACCATTCTCAGCAAAAAGTGTGTATAAAAATGCGGTAAACTTGAGAAAAATCTGGGTCGTTTCAGTGGGTTCAGAAAAGACAAAAAATAATATATTTAGCGATAAACTGGAACTTTTTCACCATAATCATTAAATCGAAAATTGAATAATCTGCAAAATTTCAGGAAAATCTATTTCTGACCATTTTTTTATTCCAAAAAAACTGAACTACTTCCGGTCGTTGAACAAGAACAAAAGCCAGCCAACATGGCTGTAAACACAGGCAAATAACGAGACGAAAAGACTAACCCTGTAGTATTTCTCCAGCTACTGATTTGTTTACCCCGCCTGCAGTTCATCAGGTTTTCCCAGTAAATCCGAACTCCCGATGTTTACTTTATTTTTCCATTTGTGTCAAAAATAGCCTCGAAGAGTCTGTCAATATACGCATCTTCCATGCCATAATAGGTATATTGCCAACAACAACAACAAAAACATATGACGTATACATTTGTACTGACGTCATATACGAAAAACCAATACTACCTTATTTGCCCATCCACTATTATAAATCAAGATCAAATAACAATGTAGACTAACAATGTAGACAGACTGAGCACCTTACCCTGTTAATTGCCAGTTCACGCGCAGCCTAAGTTTCAACTAGTCCCATCCACCTCGAAACACAAATAAGCTTAAATTTCCATCACGTTTGCTCAACGATGCTTTATTTTGGTTGTCACTACTGCTCAATCATGAGAAAATCTAGAGAGAGAGAGAGAGAGAGAGAGAGAGAGAGAGAGAGAGAGAGAGAGAGAGAGAGAGAGAGAGAGAGAGAGAGAGAGAAAGTTTGTTTGATTTGAGGTTTAACGTCCCCGTCACACTGTAAAGGTCATTTTGAGGACGTTGCTTCCGACTTGTGGGACTTTTACCCGGCATTGGGGTGAAATGACATCTCAAGCCCTGCCGCCCAATGAAACCAATAGGGTTTATAAGCATGTAAGGACTGACTCGCACCGCTTTGCCTGGGCAGGCTTAGATCCTCTCAGCGGTTTATCAGTAATCATGTGCGGGTCGGTTTCAGCTTTGCGTGGAAGCATCGTGCAGCCCATCTATTTCTTCAAGCCCCGATGGGCGGTGGCAGAGAGAGAGAGAGAGAGAGAGAGAGAGAGGGCCAACAAATCATGTCGGGACATCACTGTCGGCCCGACGTCAGCCCGCTGTTGTGTGTGTGTGTGTGTGAGAGAGAGAGAGAGAGAGAGAGAGAGAGAGAGAGAGAGAGAGAGAGAGAGAGAGAGAGAGAGAGAGAATTTGATTGCACTATGACGTAAATGAAATGAAATAAAAAGAAAACAAATCCGCCCGACCGAGCCAGCAAAGCGTGCTGGCCGACAGCGATACGACGTCTTAACGCTGGGCTAACTTACGTCGTATCGCTGTCGGTCCGACGTTGGCCTGTTTGTGCTAGCCGGGCACTATCCGCAAGAAAGAGATACCTGGGTCTCAAAGTAGAACCACAAAAGTCGCGCGGTGGAGGATGCTCCTAGAAAACCGACCGAAAGTGGATAATTTATTTTCATTCGCAGTTTTCTTTTTTTTTTTTTTACCATCCCTATTAGTTTTCTGTGTGTTCGTGATGGGGTAATTTATCGGGCTTTGCCACAAAGTGCGATACAGGCTTGTTTGTAGAAATTATTTCTACAAACAAGCTGTAGCGCAATGGAGACAAGCTGTAGCGCAATGGAGAACCTTCCCTTTCCCCCCCCCCCCACCCCCGAACCCCCACAATCTTTCATGCCCAGTGTCAAAACAATTGTATGATCGTAGGCGGTTTATCCTTTTCTATTCAAGCAGGTAATCTTTGAAAGACGGCAGCCGCCTCACCTTGAAATTAATGAATGTCATGTCATAATAAAACCCCCGTCTGAGTATAGGCTGAGAAAAAAAGTCCTGAGCGAGGATTTAGACTGTTTCGTCCTGTATTTGTTTAACGTCCCCGTCAACACTGCATGTGTAGGTCATTTTAGAGACGTTTCTTCCAATTTTGTGGGACTTTCCCCGTCAACACTGCGTGTGTAGGTCATTTTAGAGACGTTTCTTCCAATTTTGTGGGACTTTTACCCGACATTGAGATGAAATGGGCAAGCGTTAAGATGTCGCATCGTTGTCGTCCCGACGTTGTCCTGTATTTGTTTAACGTCCCCATCAACACTGCATGTGTGGGTCGTTTTAGAGGCGTTGCTTCCAATTTTGTGGGACATTTACCCGGCATTGAGATGAAATGGGCAAGCTTAGATCCTCTTAGCGGTTTACCAGTACTCGTGTGCGGTCGGTTTGAGCTCTGCGTGGAAGTATCAAGCAGCCCAACTATTTCTTCAAGCCCCAAAGGGCCTTTACTGAGCTTTTATAAATCTAAGGGTCTACAGAGTCTACTGTTCACACATACGAATGCAAACAGTGTAGATCCAGATAAGATGTTACCTCAACCATAACTACTGATTTACATCGACCAAAAACCCGATGGGTGAGTACTATCACAAAAACAGACCTATATAATTTTGACACCCTTTAAACGCCACTTTTAAGTGTAGTAAAACTGGGGTTTACAGGGGTATACTTTGCCACCGCCCACCGGGGCTTTCAAAAATAGATTGGGCTGCATAATGCTTCCACGCAGAGCTGAAACCGACCGCACACGAGTACTGTTAAACTGCTTAGAAGGTCTCAGCCTGCCCAAGCAAAGTGGTGCGAGTCCTGATGACCTACACATGCAGTGTTGACGGGGACGTTAAACAAATACAGGACGAAACAGTCTAAAATCCTCGCTCAGGACGTTAACCTCATGCATATAAACACTATTTGTTTCTTTGGGCGGCAGGGATTGAGATGTCATTTCATCTCAATGTTCGGAAAAAGTCCCACAAAATTGGAAGCAGTGAGTGAGTGAGTGTTTGAGTTTTACATCCCATCAACAGCTAAGGGCATACGCAGATGGGGCCTCGGTTTAAAGACTCATCCGAAGGTCTGGAGAAGCCCGAGATCGATCCTGCGATCCCTGGTTTACAAGGCGAGTAGCGTAACCACTACACCCCGGAGGCTTCTAAAGCATTGAAGCAATGTCTCCAAAATGACCTAAATAGTGTTGACGGGCACGTTTACCTCAAATCAATCAATCAAACAAACAAACAGGGGTATACATTATTTACCCAACATTGAGATGGAATGACATCTCAAGCCTACCACCCGAGGTAGGCCTACCCGCTTGTCCAGCGGACACACAGCGTTTACGCAACGTCGTATCAACGTCGATGCAACAGAATGATGGTGCATCGACGCTTAAAAGTCATTTGCCCCACTCAACATTGAGAAATGACATCTCAAGACTACCACCCAAGTGCCCGCTTGTCCAGCGGGCACACAACGTTTACGCAACGTCGTATCAACGTCGATGCAAACAGCATGATGTTGCATGGACGTCTAAAAGTCATTTGCACCCCCCCCCCCCGCCTCCTTCCCCGAAGCGGTTTTACACCAGCACAAAAGTTCGGTCGGTTGTTTCAGCTCGGCGCAGAAGCTCATGCCGCCCAATCCAATTTTCTCCAAGCTATGATGGAAGTCGGTGTCATTTTCTGAAGGCTCGAACATATAGCAGTCACCACTCACAGGCTGCAGTATTTAAATGGAATGAGAGAGAGAGAGAGAGAGAGAGAGAGAGAGAGAGAGAGAGAGAGAGAGAGAGAGAGAGAGAGAGAATCGTACCAGTGATGCGTTTTGCATAGGATTTACATGGATCTGGTGAAGGATTGTCTAAGGATGTGACACCAGTAAAAATTATGATTCTGATCTACGTGTTCACAAACGGCTTCTGTCTATCTATCTATCTTCTTATACGGAGTCGGTCATATTTGACCATTACCTCAGTTGCCGTATCAAAGTGTGAAACTGCTTAACTTACCGACAAAAATAAAGCAATCCAGAGGCAGTTAGTTTAGTTGTGGTCTAACAACCAAGGTTCATAACGTATTTTGACAAAACACGCCTTCTTTCAGCATTTAAATTTTGAATAACTTTTCTTCGCAGCCATGTATTTTAAAAAAATCTGTGTGTGCTAGCGCAAGCGTTGCGACTAGGTCAAATATTGACCCAACTTCTGACGTCAACATTTCCAATACTGTGTTTACTTTCGTGTAGATACTCAGCTGGAAGACAGAATAATGTGTAACAAACATTTTAGGAAAATTTGAACCAAAATTTTTTCTGACCATTTTTTTATTCCAAAATAACTGACCGGTACTGTTTGACCAGAAGTTTGTTTAAAAATATGGGTTACTTAATACACGAAGCTTCGGAAACGTTCCATTTCAGTGGCAACCATAACTGAAGTAATGAAACGTTTTATGAAGTGTTGATGTTTTCATTTGTGCTTTTGAATGCTAATTTTATCATTTCTGACGACTGTATGCTTATGTTAAAATGACCGGAAGTAGCTTCCGATTTCACAATTATTTTTGCTATAAAAAATAATCCCTTTCGCGGAAGCTTACAAAAATTAAAATCTTGACGACGGCCTTAGCAACTCTCCTACTGGTAAAGGTCATTTTGGAGACGTTACTTCCAATTTGTCGGATTTTTACCCGACACTGAGATGAAATGACATCTCAAGCCTTGACGCCAAATGAAACCAATAGAGTTTATAAGCATGGACGGTTCGACACTCACACCGCTTTGCCCGCTTTGCCTGGGCAGGCTTAGATCCCATAAGTTGTTTACCAGTACTTGTGTGTGGGTCGGATTCAGCTCTGCGTGGAAGCATCATGCAGCAAATATATTTCTTAATGCGCCGATGGGCGGGGGCCGGTTGTTCTTACGGTGGACTTTGGTCCACACACGGATAAATAAACGAATGAACAGACAAATTGATGCAAACCTGCACCCATTTAATTCCCCGGACAACAAATAATGTCTTATGTGGACCTAACTACAGTAGAACTTCGATGGCTCGAACACCGATGGCTCGTTTTCATTGGCTGAGTCGAACCCGTTCTTGGGTCCCTAGGGAAGTCCTCAACATAAGAAATGGTGCGAGATAATTTAGGAGACTTTCGTCTTTATCTTGCAAATGTATGCTGTGTGTACTCATTAGAATCTCTTCGATGAGGCGATTCTAATGAGTACACACAGCATACATTTTCATTACAGGACACCGAAAATATGTCAAAAAGTATGGGGCGCCGTTTTACTATTTAAACCGTATTAATAGATATCCATAAATTGAATTATGGATATCCATAAATCAGCCGAATAATGGATATCCATAATTCGATAAATGGATATCATTGATTCAGATCGATTTATGGATATCCATAATTCGATTTATGGATATCCATAATTCGAATTATGGATATCCATAAATCGATTTATGGATATCCATTATTTCTCTGATTTATGGATATCCATAATTTGAATTATGGATATCCATAAATCGATTTATGGATATCCATAATTCAGATCGGTTTATGGATATCCATAATTCGAATTATGGATATCCATAAATCACCACCGAAGCTTTTGGTTTAATGATTTCTCCCTAAGACACGTGATTGTTTAATGTAAAAATCTTCAAGGTCTTCATCATCGCTGGAAGATGATGGCCAGTCAAAGGGACCTCTCTGCCGTGCAGCCTTTTCAGCCCGTAATGCTTCCAAAGCAACGGACGCAAAACGCTGAACGGCCGCCACGTGTGCAGTTAAATATCGGAACCAGCCGTAAGATCTGGAAATTCCGGCCAACGCATCCTGTCCCTCTGGAATCACCTCTATGAGGAATGCGCACCTAAGGACTCTGAAAGTTGGGCGTAAGATTATTATGATCCAAACAGGCAATCCGTGCATGCTTTCTGGAGAAAAATGCACATGGTCGTTATACAGTAAAATTCCTATATTAAGAAGACTTTTGAACAGTTCAAACGGTGGTCCCTGACCAGAGGACATTATGTGTAGAATTCACGAAGAAAGAACAGCTGCATCCTTCTAAATAAGCACCGGCCCCGATAGCTCAGTTGGTAGAGTGTCCGCTCCGGGGAACGGGAGGTCACGGGTTCGATCTCGGGCCGCGACATACCAAAGTCGTTAATAATGGTACTAGCTGCTCCTCGCTTGGCACGCAGATTTACGGGGTAGAGCTAGGACTGGTCGACCCAGTGTCAGGATAATGTGACTGGGTGTGGTATCATGTAATGTGTCTGGGACATGATACTTCGATGAGGCAGCACTATAAAAGTGAGCATTGAGCTCCCTGTCGCAACCAGACACCGTCGTGATATGACTGGACTGAAAAATTGTTGAAAGCGACGTCAAACCCGAATTCACACACACACACACACACACACACACACACACACACACACACACACACACACACACACACACACACACACACACACACACACACACACACACACACACACTTCTAAATAAGCCTTTTAAAGCAAAATTGGTGGTCTTAATAGCAAAATTCTACTGTATACAGTATTACCATATATCCATTTAATACTCTACTTGAGATGTATGGAGTACCAGGCAGATTCAGATATACATCCTGGCCCCCGCCCATTGGTGCTTGGAGAAATAGATTTGGTTGCATGAGCTGAGAGTACTGGTAAACCGTTTAGACGGCCTCGGCCTGTCAAAATAAAGTCGTGCGAGTCAATGGGCGACAGGGATTGAGATATTTGTTTGTTTGTTTGTATTTGAGTTTAACGGCCCAGTCAACACTAATTTAGGTTATTTTTGGGCCGGTCAGTTTACCTATCCACACTTTTTCTGGGCAGGCTTATACGTAAGCAGTTAACCAGTAAAGTGCACATTCTTTCGCCAGAAACTGAAAACTGCCCTTCTTGAATCAGCGAAAGGGAGAGAATGACCGTAGAAAATATTACATGATCAATCTCCACGAAAGAATGTTGCCGACCTTGGCAGGTATCGAACCCGCGTCCCGCTGATCACCAGTCACACGCGCATCCGACTGGGCTACCAAGGCCGGCGGGATTGAGATGTCATTTCATCTCAATTTAATGCACCCAAAATTCTCACGCCCAACATAATCGGATGCAACGTCTCCAAAATGACCTAAATAGTATTGAAGGGGACGTTAAACCTCAAATCAAACAAAACATAATCTCTGCTTAACCATAGGTCACCACTAAGCCTACCCTACATTGCCACCACCTCCATCCCGGCTTTTATTACACACTCAAATCGTAAACCTGACGCGAATAGTCGTTCTTTTTTTGCAAACGAAGCAGTCATTATTTATTAGGTTTATTTGAGTTGAATTATGGATACCATAAATTAATTCGATTTATGGATATCCATAAATCAGCCTTATAATGGATATCCATAATTCAAATTAATGATATCCATTTATCGATTTATGGATATCCATAATTCGATTTATGGATATCCATAATTCGATTTATGGATATCCATAAATCAGCCGAATAATGGATATCCATAATTCAATTTATGGATATCAATAAATCGAATAATGGATATCCATTATTCGATTTATGGATATCATTAATTCAGTTCGATTTATGGATATCCATAATTAGATTAATGGATATCCATAATTCGATGGATATCCATAAATAATTATGGATATCCATAAATAATAATGGATATCCATAATTCAAATTATGGATATCCATAATTCGACATAATTCGAATTATGGATATCCATAAATAATTATGGATATCTATAAATACAGATTAAATAGTAAAACGGCGCCCCATAAAAAAGTACCTCGATATGTCTCCTGGCAGTAAGCCTCTGTGGCTCGAACTACCCCTGTCTCGAACAGATTTTCGAGGTCCCAAAGATGTTCGAGCCATTGAAGTTCGACTGTAAAAGGGTTTGAGAAGACAAAAGTTTGACGTAAAACAAAAACATTTGCAGATACCAATGGGTTGTTCGTGAATGTTGTTCAGGCGAGCGGAAAGTAGTATAGGGTTTGGGCGAGTCTAACGCACCCCTCTAAAAAAAACCTTTTTTAGCTTATCCAGACCACCCCTAAAAAAAATTTTTTTAGCTTCTCCAGACCACCCCCTAAAAAAATTTTTTTTAGCTTCTTCAGACCACCCCCCTAAAAATTTTTTTAGCTTCTCCAGACCACCCCTAAGAAAATAAAAAATAGAAAAGTAGAAAAAATGAAAATATAGAAAAATAGAAAAAAAATGAAAAATAGAAAAATAGAAAAAATGAAAATTCGAAAAAATCAAATTTTAAGTTATAAAAATGGGCGAGTTAAAAATCGCAGATGTGAAAGAAAAAGAAGAATGTTTCAAAGACACAGCAGCAGTGGGAAAAACAAGACAAAAATTAAATCCACTAATGAGATTTTTAGAAAATAATGGAATGAAGATAAATCGACTTCCGAATGATCCTCATGAATTTCTTTTTGAAATAAAATTAGATTTTGATAAATTCCCCGAAGATTCTATTGTAAACTTTCTAAAAATAAATTGCAAAGATTTTGTTGTCAGTCCACAAACAGATGCATTGTTTCTTAAAAGTGTCTCCAGGGTAATTTTTTGGCATGAATTTATAAGAGACGAAAAAGAAAACTATTTAACAAGTTCATTTAATGCATTCAAAGAAATACTTTTTTTAATTAATAAAAAATGTGTTATTAGTGGATTGCCTATTAGTGGAATCACCGTGATATGGAATTCTCCGGTCGGTACCGTGTCTTAGCTATTAGACTCGGCGGAGACTTCCGAATATTTACGAAAATTAACTGAATTTTGATTGTTTTTATTATTATTATTATTATTATTATTCTTGTTGGTATTCTCTGCCTTCTATGGGCGCATTTCATGTATTCAATGTTATGATATGTGATTTGCAAATAAAGTTGAGTTGAGTTGAGTTGAGCCTATTAAAGAAAACAATAGTAGTATTGTTCTGGGTGAAAATGATTTTGTTTTTAATTATTATTTATTTTAAGAGCCCTCCTCATCACTTTTAAAACTGATTGATCTTTACCTTTCTTCAGCTTTTGTAATATTTTTATTTAATTCTGTCTCTGCGCCATACGATGAAATGGCGTCTGTAACAATCCCCATGTTGTTGGCCAACTCCGGGATGGAGGTTGTTGGGGTGATGTAAAATAGAAAAAAAAAACATCCACTATAGAGGCTCCTCGAAAAATACTTAAAACTCAGTAATCTGTAATTCTTGTTCGTAGAGACTACCTTTGATTTCTTCGCCTTTTAAATCATTTATTTTATAAGTAACAGGATTTGTATTTAAAACTTCTTCAATTACAAATATTTCTCTAGTCCAACGAATAGTGTATACGGGCCTCCGTGGCCTAGTGGATAAGAGCGCTGACTCTTAGTCATTAGGTCTCTCACCGCCGTAGGTTCGAGCCTCGCTCGGGCCACGTGTGAGACGCCAAGTTCTGCAACGGAAGGTCAGGTGGTTTTTCTCCGGGTACTCCGGTTTTCGCCCACCTCTGATTAACGATCGGCTCGATATGAGTGAAATAATCTTGAAAGGGCCGTAAAACCCAAACCAAAAAAAAAAAACGAATAGTATAACCCTTTTCAAAGGTGCAGTCCCTATAAGGCCCATTTTATGGCCACTTTTGATTTTCTTTACACTTTGCAGACTCAACATAGGATGTATTTGCTTTAATGTGGTGAAATTTCAGATCCGCAGATGAAATGGTATTGGCTGTATGAGCAACCAATGTGGGTGGGGTAATTCTACCCCATTGAAGGACCTGTGGTTCTTACGATGTATACATCTAGCACAAAACATCCTGGCAAGTGGACCTTTTTAGTATTGTTTAGACCTAAATAGATGTTAAACATAATGTATATGTTTTTGTGGAAAAATTCTTCACTTTACCATTATACTCACTTATAAGTCGTACCTAAATTTTAGCTAAATTTACTGACCGTCTTTACGCAAAACCACAACGTAAGTTTAATTCCAAAGCTATTACATAGGTACTTGACAGGGATATTTGAGATATAATAGGCATTGCCAAATTATGAGCATTTCTTTCTTCTATAATTACATATAGAGTTATCTACCCCTGAATCCATTTTTGTGATATTTTCTGTCATATTTAAAATCTATAAATACATGCCAAAAGGATTCTTAAAGACAGTCAAAAGCTCAGCAAACAATGGTTTTCTGTCGATCTTATGAAGCTATTAGGTAATTTGTACATATCTTCTTTGATAATGACTTAAACAATATGGGTGGGTCAAATACACCCCTTTGCTATTTTTTACTGCAAAATTTCATTGGCTTTATGTCAATTCATATTCACAAATCATACTTGTGAACAGTAAGAACTAGCGCGTACTATAATTGATGGTAGAAACAATAACTGATCACATTCGTTACACCAGAAATGTCTAGAAATAAAGAAATTGATCTTTTATTGGATGACAACACTTATTATGCCCCGGAATCGAGATTCGGGGGGTGGGGGGGGGGGGGGGGGGGCAAATAGTTTTTGATCTGTCTAACTGCCTACAAAACCATTAACATTGGGCATAACTATTGAATGGTAATATATAGAGCTTTCATATTTCACATGTGTATACCTTATAACAAGACCTTTCAAGTTGTACCATAATTTTTTATCTCGTAACCTTGACCTTGACCTTTGACCTACTTTTTTTCAAATTTTTTAAAAACTTTAACATTGGCCATAACTTTCGATAGGTACATGTAAGTGATAGGGCTTTCATATTTCACAAGTGCAGTCCCTGTCGCAAGACCTTTCTAGTGGTACCATAATTTTTGACCTTGTGACATTGACATTCGACCTACTTTTTAAAAACTTTAACATTGGCCATTACTTTTGATTGGTAAATGATAGGGCTTTCATATTTTCAAATATTCTTTGTCACAAGACCTTTCTAGTGGTACAATTACGTTTGACCTCGTGACCTTCACCTTGACATTTGACCTACTTTTTAAAAACTTTAACATAGTTCATAACTTTTGATTGGTAAATGATAGGGCTTTCATTTTTCACATGTGCATTCTTTTCATAAGACCTTTCCAGTGGTACTATAATTTTTGACCTCATGACCTTTACCTTGAAGTTTGACCTACTTTTTAAAAAACCTTAACATTGGCCATAACTTTCGATTGGTAAGTGATAGGGCTTTCATATTTCACATTTGCATTCTATGTCACAAAACCTTTCCAATGATCTCATAATTTTT
Source organism: Lucinisca nassula (assembly GCA_963580285.1). Taxonomy (NCBI): domain Eukaryota; kingdom Metazoa; phylum Mollusca; class Bivalvia; order Lucinida; family Lucinidae; genus Lucinisca; species Lucinisca nassula. The sequence continues at coordinate 325,671 of CAUZLF010000742.1, read as the reverse complement.
GACCTTGTGACCTTGACCTACTTTTTTAAGACTTGAACATTGGCTATTTCTTTCGATTGCTTAGTGATACTGCTTTCATATTTAATATACGCTGTCCAGGGGCATCAGTGTTTCGCAAATACATCTTGTTTTTACATGAATGTTTATATTTATTCTTCTGCTCTACATCACATTCTATTAAAAGTAAATAGCCTCGATAGCTCAGTGTCTAGTGCGTTTGACTTACAATCAAAAGGTGCTCGGTTCAAATCCGGCCACCAAAAGATTGATGGCATTGGGAAAAAGTCCTAACAAGCTGCAGGGAAAAGTACTAAAATATGATTGGTGGGGACGTGTTAAATGGGGAAAAAAGGTGCAGAATGCAGATTTAGAAGTTTCCTCAACTAGCTGAAAATGAGCTTAGGGATTTGGGCATGGGCATATATCAGCTAAAACAAGCTCAGTGTTACTCAGATGAGCTTTTCAATGAGAATGGGCGGTATGAAATCTCGATGCCTAAAGAGGAGGAAAGTATATTTAAAGCCCAGATTCTTTCCAGGCATACTTCCAGCAAAACGTTTTGTTTGTCTGATATGAGGTTTAACGTCCCCGTCAACACTGTAAAGGTCATTTTGGAGACGTTGTTTCCAATTTTGTGGGACTTTTACCCGGCACTTAGATGAAATGACATCTCAAGCCCTGTCGACCAATGAAACCAATAGGGTTTATTAGCATGGACGGTCCGCCTCGCACCCCGGTTCCTGGACAGGCTTAGATCCTCTAAGCGGTTTACCAGTACAGTGTGCGGGCCGGATTCAGCTCTGCGTGGAAGCATCGTGCAGCCCATATATTTCTTCAAGCCCCTATGGGCGGGGGCTGACCAGCAAAACGTAATAGTGTTTGGATCGAGTGCTGCCAAGGACTAAATCCCATTAGTGGGTGGTACTGTCGGTGCGGAAGTGGGGCACGCGTTGCTGTGCACATATAGCATATGTACTCTGGTACTTAAGTTTCTTTAGAACAATACAGAAAATAATGACGCTAAACCTAACAGAACTCACATAGACCACGCCGTTGATGCAGCCATAGACACTTGGAGTGCATCAAGTGTGTCTGATGAAGATGAATAGAAAGGATAGATGGTTACCGGGTATGTACATAGCACTAAATTCATTTGTAACAGTAACATCCTTCTCAATCTGATAGAGAACGGAATAGAAGACAAACACACCAAAGTCAAACATCAGACTTGTGAACCCATGAACAAAAGTAAAAAGGAAAGGTTCAAGGAAAGGCACAATCACAAGATGTGGCCAAATCAAGGACAGACAAAACACATATATAACATGCAAAAATCAACAATTTCTTCCTCACAAGGGGTGATTAAAATGTTAAACAAAAGACACACAGCAAATGTAACACACAAAGGGGACATCAACAAGCCAAAGTATTACATGAACCACATCAGAACCACTGCCTTAGAAAGGTCAGTAGCACAGACTACCAGTGGGATGAAGGACCCTATATGTCCAGCCAACCATCACCATGGGTTCAGGTGTAAAATATTGAATGCTTGTTTCGTTTACTGGATTTCTACCACGACTGTCAGTGTCTAAATCAGGATCTGTGTAGTGACTCTGCTTCCTGTCAAATCCCTAAGCAATTGTTGGTCAGCCAAAGCTGATAATCTATTGAAGACTGGCTGTCGAAATCACTTGATAGTTAAATTCATAAAAAAACAACACCTTCCAGTTGGTCGACCATGTATGTGGTGTCAAGAGTTATATGAAAGGCCCAAAGAGTACCAGAATCAAAGGCCAGAGACTATTGAAGGCCCCAAAATGATATACAATGGAGGGGCTGGGTAAGCCAGGGCTTGATGGGCTCTGCAAGCATCATTTTTTGGTTTACCTGAAAGCATATATGAAGCCTAAAAATGCTGTGGAATCAGAACAAGATGAACCACAATTTTCTACTAACCATTTTGGCTGCAGTTCCTAATACATGTAAAATCAAGAGAAAAGCTTCAAAATAAATGCTTTGATGTAATGCAAGATTTATTAAGTTCAGTAATATTTCAATGTTATAGGTAAGTATGACCTAAAAGGAGACTTATTCTAAAGATTATGAGAAAGTTTCGTTTTTTTCTAACTTCATCTTAATTGTCAGTGAGATAGATTTATGAAGATGAGTTGACATAAAGCCAAGGAAGTTTTGCAGTAGAAATAGCAAAGTGGTGTATTTAACCCACCCATATTGTTTAAGTCATTATTAAAGAAGATATTTACAAATCACCTAATAGCTTCATAAGATCGACAGAAAATCGTTGTGTGCTGAGTTTTTGACTGTTTTGAAGAATCCTTTTGCCATATATCAATAGATTTTAAATATGACAGAAAATATGTCCAAAAAATGGATTCAGGGGCAGATAACTCTATAAGTAATTACAGAAGAAAGAAATGCTCATTTGGCAATGCCCATTATATCTTAATTATCCCTGTCAAGTACTTTTGCAGTAGCTTTGGAAATAAACTTATGTTGTGGTTTTGCGTAAAGACGGTCCGTAAATTGAGCTGAAATTTAGGTACGGCTTATAAGTGAGTATAGTGGTAAAACGAAGAATTTTTCCACAAAAACATATACATTATGTTTAACATCGATAAAGATCTAAACAATACTAAAATGACCCACTTGCCAGGATGTTTTGTGCTAGAGATAATAGCGTAAGAAGCACAGGTCTCTCAATGGGGTAGAATTACCCCACCCACTTTGGTTGCTCATAGAGCCAAAATCATTACATCTGCGGATCTGAAATTTCACCGCATTACAGCAAACACATCCTACGTTGAGTCTGCAAAGTTTAAAGAAAATCAAAAGTGGCCATAAAATGGGCCTTATAGGGACTGCTCCTTTACCTTTCTTTTTTTCTATTCTTACTCTATCCCCAACTTTGAATTTAGGTTTTTCAGTTTTCTTTTCTTTTTCTGGGTATAAATTTTTATACACTGTTAATTTATTTTCTAATTTACTTGCTTCAACAGGTGTCATTTTAATAGAAGAATGTACCGTATTATTATAATTTTCAACTAATTTATCTAATATATCATAATATTTATTAGTTTCATGAGCAGTAAAATATTTATACATATGTTGTTTCATTGTTCCTATCCATCGTTCTACTACACTAGATTTTTCTTCATTCTCAGTTGAATATAACTTTATATTATTATCTTTTAACAATTCTTTTACTCGTCGATTATAAAATTCAGATCCTTTGTCCGACCAAATATACATCTGTTTCCTTTCTTTAAATAATGTTTTACATGCTTCACTTACTGTTACTCCTGTTTTATTTTTCAATGGAATTAACCAACCATATTTACTAAAAACATCTATAACTGCTAATAAATATTTATAGTGTTTATTTTGTTTTGAATATTGTTGCATATTTATCAAATCAACAGCCCATGTTTGATCTACTGAATGAACATAAACACGTCTCTTAGTAAAATATCTTATAACTCTATGATGTAATTCATCTGCTAATTTATTTGTTATTTTGTCTCTATCGGATATGAATAAAAATCAAAAATGAGTTCCTTTAAGAGCAATGAAAACATTCATAGGAAAGAAGATGGGTCATACTACGTAGTTTCGGCTAATAAAGCCTCATCGGTGACCCTGTAATGATCCGGCAACGAAAGCCAGAGGAAACAGGCTGCAATTTAGAAATTTAAATCTATTTTTGTTAGATCCACACTCCGAACATTTACCTTTTAACATTTGTCTATTATTAGTTGCTGTTACTTGTTTCGCTGAATCATTTTCAGTATGCTTTTTACAACGTAAACAATAAATTTTTGGATGCTCCATTTTTAATATAATTAAAATTATTTTTTAAATAAAATGAGTGAAGGAAAAGTTTGTAAATATTGTTCAACATTTAAACCGTTTAATTCATTTGCAAAAGAGAAAACGTGTCCAGATGGACATAGAGGAAAATGTAAAGATTGTGACAGAGTACGAAAACAATTACATTATCAAAGTAATAAAGAAAAATATAAAATAGCATATCAATATTTTATTTCTCGCAATCCTGATTATTTTAAATATTACGTTAGAACATAATTGAATTTGTATTCTAATAAAATGGCAAGAAATAAATCAAAAGTATTTAAAAATGTTATTAATGAAACTATTATTGATGACATAGATGAAGATGATATAATGGCTTATATTAATAAATTAAAAGATAAAATTAAAATACAATCATATCTCATTAAAGTGAAGATAATAATTACTTCTGAATTTAATATCCAATTATCATTTGATATAATAGAAAGTTATTACTCTCATCCTGTTCAAGTTATTCAATCAAATAATAATGTAGATGAATTTTATAATAAACTAAAAGATAAATTTGAAGCATGGATTGATGAGTATCAAGAAAGAGGTTCTGGTTTGGTTTTTAGAAATATTAAAAGTGTAGAAGTAAAAACATATAAATATAATTATCAGAGAGCTTCATCTTATATATCTTTAACGTTTAAATCAAGTAATATTATCAATGTTAAAAACACAAAAGATAACACATGTTTCTTGTGGTCAATATTATCTAAACTATATCCTGCTGTTAGAGATAAAGAGAGAGTAACAAAATATCATCCCTATGAGAATGAAATTAATATGACCAATATTGAATATCCTGTTTTAATAAAAGATATCCCAAAAGTAGAAAAACAAAATAATTTAACTATAAATGTTTTTGCATTAGAAAATCCAACAAATAAACAATCTTTATATCCAGTTTATATTTCAAATATGAAAAGTGAAAATATAATTGATCTTTTATATATATAAGAAAATGAAAACACACACTATTGTTTAATCAAAGATCTGGATAGTTTTCTATTTGATAAAAATAGACATAAACAACACACATGTAGAAACTGTTTACAAGATTTTCGAAGCCTAGAAACATTAGAAAAACATAAAGAGATATGTCTAGATCATGACTATTGTTAAGTTAATATGCCAAAGAAAGATAATATTCTTAAATTTAAAAACTATCGTTTCAAAAATAGACTACCTTTTGTTATCTATTCAGATTTTGAATCAAATAATATCCCTTTATCTACTTCCCAACCTGACCCAAATAAATCATATGTTAATCCAATAAGAAAACAAACAGTTAATAGTTATGGTATCTATGTTCAGTCTATCCAGAAATTTATAAACCACAAAACTTTTCTTATGTTGGTGATGATGCAGCAAAGACATATGTAGAAAAAATAATAAAAATAATAAAAAATTCAAGGATATAACTTATATGATTTACCTTAATGAAAAGAAACAACAAATTTTAAGTAAACAACAAGAAAAAGAATTTCAAGAGACAACAGAATGTTATATATGTGAAAAGGAATTTGAAGATGAAAACAAAGTAAGAGAACATAATCATCTTTCTGGTACATATAGAGGAGCAGCTTGTCAATCATGTAATACAAAAGAAGGTAAAACAACAAAGCTAATACCTGTTTTCTTTCATAATGGCTCAAACTATGATTTCCACTTTTTAATAGAGGAGCTAATGAAATATGAAGATGATTATAACAAAGTAAAACTTCTATCCAAAAATTCAGAAAATTATATTTCTATAGATTACGGTTCAAATTATAAAAAAACTAAGATTTCTAGATTCATACAGTTTTATGTTAAAACGTTTATCAGATATTGCAAAATCAACAGATGACTTTCCTATTTTAAAACAAGAATTTAATGATAATATTTCATTGTTAAAACAAAAAGGATATTATCCATATGAATATATAGATTCAATAGAAAGATTAAATGAAAAACAATTACCCCCTATGGATAAATTTTATTCTACTCTAACACAAAAAAAAACAATTACGAGTGAAGAATATACTCATGCACAAAAAAGATGGAAAGTTTACGAGTTTGAATCGTTTTTAGATTATCACAATCTTTATTTAAAAACAGATGTTTTAATTTTAGCAGATGTCTTTGAGAAGTATGGAAACTTTTTTCTTAAAGCATCATGAAATAGATCCATGTTATTGTTACTCTGCACCAGGATTAACTTGGCAATGTGGATTAAAATGTACAGGAGTGGAATTAGAATTATTAACAGACTATGAAATGTTATTAATGGTAGAAAACGGAATTAGAGGAGGGTTTTCTGGCGTTCTTGGACCCAGACATGTAAAAGCATTCAATAAATATACACCTAATTATTATGGTAATAGGATATTAGATGATAATGAAATGAAAGAATGTTTAGAAGCATTATAAAGAGGAGAAACTTTAAATGATTATCTTATAGAAAAATATTTATTATATCTAGATGCAAATAATTTATATGGTTGGGCAATGTCACAGAAACTACCAACTAGTGATTTCAAATGGGAAAATGATCTAGACTATTATTTACACATCCCCAAAGGAAGGGGTTGTATAATAGAATGTGATTTAGAATATCCCAATAATTGCAAGTTTAAAACAATGAAATATCCATTAGCTCCAGAGAAAATGAAAATAAATGAAAAAGATTTATCAGATTATCAGATAAACTTATTAGGAGATAAGCCATTAGGTAAAGAAGAAACATTATTATTAGCATTATATGATAAAAAGAAATATGTTATTCATTATAGTATTCTAAAAGAATATATTAAACTTGTAATGAAAGTAAAAAAGGTTTACAGAATTATATCATTTGAAGAAAGTAATTGGTTAAAGAAGTATATTAATTTTAATACTGAACAAAGAAGAAAGTCTAAATCTAATTTTGAAAAAGACCTCTGGAAATTAATGAATAACAGTTTCTATGGAAAAACATTAGAAAACATAAGAGGAAGAAGCGAAATTAAATTAACAACGAGTAAAGAAGAAGCAAAGAAATACATAAACAAACCTAATTTTAAAGATTCAATAATTTTTGATGAAAACTTTGTTGCAATTGTAAATGATAATACTTCTGTTAAATTTAATAAACCTATTTATTTAGGACAATCTGTATTAGATTATAGCAAGTTATTAATGTATCAATTTTATTATAATATAGTTAATGAATTATGGCCAAAAAATGAATTAGTTGCATCAGACTCCGTTTCTGGTGATACTCTAATTATTTTAAGATATAAAAATAAAGTATTTATTGAAAAAAAAAGAAAACATTACTGATGAATATGAATACTCAAATAATAAATTTTATCATAAACTAAAAGATATTAATGTTGAAGTTTGGACGAGTAAAGGATTTGATAAAATAAAATAAAAACTATCATTAAACATGAGACAGAAAAAGAAATGTTTAGAGTTGTTACACCATTAGGATTTGTTGATGTAACAGAAGATCATTCTTTAATAAAAGATAATAATGAAATTGTTAAACCTAAAGATTTATCGTTAAATACTAATCTTTTATTCAATGATAGTTATAAAATTTCTTGTACCCCTCCTTTAAAAGAAGACTTCTTAAAATTAGAACCGTCAACTTTAGAAGAAAAAAGAGCTTTTATTGAAGGTTTCTTTTTAGCTGATGGAACTAGCGGAATTTATCAAACTAAATGGGGAGTAAAATATTCTTGGAATTTAAATAACCAAGATCTAAATCTTTTAAATAAATGTTTAGATTACTGTAAGGAATTATATCCAACTGATTTTGAAATAATAGATTGTATGAATTCATTTAAAGTATATAGAATTGTTCCAAAAGGAAGTAGTAAGTTAATGGCAATCAAATTTGAAAAATTTTATACTGATAAAAAAGAGACATACATCCCTTATAAAATTCTTAATAATGATTACAATTATAAACTATTCTTTTTCAGGGGATTTTATCAAGGAGATGGTTATAAAAAAGGAAATAATTGTGCATTCACTTTTTCACAAAAATCTAAAATTACATTCTCGTGTTTACATTATCTTATAACTTCTCTAGGATATAATAGTAATATCTATACGAGAGAAGATAAAGCAAATGTGTTTCAATTATATATAATAAAAAAAAGAACAATATGCTAACGTAAAAAAGATAATTCCATTAGGTAAACAAAAAAGAATAGATTATGATTTATCTACAGAAACTGAAAATTTTAATTGTGGGTTTCCTTTGATCGTCCACAATACTGATAGTATATTCTTAACCATAAAAACTAAAGATATTTATGAAGATATGAAACAAATACAAAACAAACTAGATACATCAGACTATCCAGAAAATCATGATCTTTATTCAAAAGAAAATAAAAAGGTAATAGGGAAGTTTAAAGATGAATTACAAGGTAAAATTAAGAATGAAATAGTTTTTCTGAGGAGTAAAGCATATTCTTTCACATTAACTGATCTTAGTGAAGAAAAAAATTAAAAGGCATTAGCAAAACAACAATTAAAAAAGATATAAATTTTAATGATTCTAAAAATTGTTTATTTTATAATGAAATAAATATGAATAAGATGTACACTTTAAATTCTGACAACCATAATATGTTTGTAAATGAAATAAACAAAGCTTCTTTATCTCCTTTTGATGATAAAAGATATATATGCGAAAATGGAATAGATACACAACCTTATGGAATTGATTCATTATATTTTATTTAATTTCCATGCAACAAATCCAGTTAATACCATAGCACCAACAACAAATGCAATCACTCTATTTTTCTTGTCTTCTGATGGAGTATAAAAATCACTCAACTTTGGTTCATGTAAATTTTTATGTGTAACATAATAATATTCTTTTCCTGCTTGGTCTTCTTCTTCAAAGGTTTTTTCTGCATGACGTTCTTTTTGTTTTTGTTCATTAAGAAAATCCAATCTTTGTGTTCTTTCATTATTCCATTTTACTTGTGCTGCTTCTAAATATCCATTGCCTTATCATGTCTTTCTCTCTCTTTATCTGCGTCTCTGCCAATATGTGAAAACAAATAATTACTACCTGAAAAAGCAAAGGCATTCGCTACTGCTTCAACAAGCATCATCACCACTGCACTCGCCATTTTATAAAATAATCATTTCACAATATTTTCTGGAATAATTCCTTGCTTAACTAACATATCTCTCGTTGCCATTGCGAGTAATATATCAATGGATAACATACCAATATCAGTAATATTAAAATCTACTTTTGGTGGTGGTCTTTCAAATAGTTTTCTTCCTAATTCTGCATATCCAACCGTTAATACAGTCTCTACTCCTGCGTGATATAACATGTTTGCAATTTGTTTTCGATCAATTTGTGTTGCCATTTTTTATAAGAATTTTTTGATTAATTAAACTCAAATGGATTGATTTCTTTTTTTTCTATCATGCCTTTCTTTCTTTTCATCTGAATCTTTTCTAATATGTGAAAACAAATAATTAATACTTGAAAAAGCAAAGGCATTTACTACTGCTTCACAAAGCATCATCGCAATTGCATATCCAACTGTTAATACATTGTGATATAACATGTTTGCAATTTGTTTTTCATCTGTCAATTATATAAGATTTTTTTTTAATTAAACTCAAATGGATCGATTTCTTTTTTTTTCGTATCATAGGTGCAGGGTTTTGCACTACAGGTGCAACTTGTTTAGACTTGTACACATATAATCCTAATCCAACAACTACAATTGATATAATTTAAGGAGATGACGTCTATAAGTCAAGGAGATGACGTCTATAAGCCACAAGGCTTACTGTCAGATCCTTTAGCCATATCGTATTATATATATATGTATTGTAAATGAATCAAATTTGAAATAAATATTGTTTAAACCAAAATTAATTTACGATGTTTCTTTTTCTTTAATTCTTCCTTTATTCTTTGCCGTTCTTCTAATGTGGGAATAACATCATTCTCTCTCAAACAATTTTCAAAACTATCTCTATCTTTTGTGTAGAAAATACATAACCACTTTGTTTGTTCTCTTAAATCTTTCAAAACTGAATTGTATCTTTGCGATATAACCCATACCGATTGTTCTGCGTGTCTGCCTGAAAAAGCGAGTGTATTACAGGGTCACTGATGAGGCTTTATTAGCTGAAACTACGTAGTATGACCCATCTTCTTTCTTATGAATGTTTTCATTGCTCTTAAAGGAACTCAATTTAGATTTCTATTTGCCTTCACTGCAGCTGGTGTTGTGCCGTGTGGCGGCCGTAAAGCGTCTCCCCGTACATCAACCATAGTGCAGTTTATATTTTACTTTTGGTCCTTTGAGATCAGCGTAAATATTCTGAGATATCACAAATAAATTATTGGTTTAGATTCATATTCTAGACAGGTTTTTAATTATTTGGATCCAATTTTGATTTATATCAGTCTTTGAATCGACTGCCTATTCGAAATTCGCAAAATTGCAGTACGTTTCCTCTGGCTTTCGTTGCACGATCATTACAGGGTCACTGATGAGGCTTTATTAGCTGAAACTACGTAGTATGACCCATCTTCTTTCTTATGAATGTTTTCATTGCTCTTAAAGGAACTCAATTTAGATTTTTATTTGCCTTCACTGCAGCTGGTGTTGTGCCGTGTGGCGGCCGTAAAACGTCTCCCCGTACATCAACCATAGTGCAGTTTATTTTTTACTTTTGGTCCTTTGAGATCAGCGTAAATATTCTGAGATATCAGAAATAAATTACTGGTTTAGACTCATATTCTAGACAGGTTTTTAATTATTTGGACCCCATTCTGATTTATATCAGTCATTGAATCGACTGCCTATTCGAAATTCGCAAAATTGCAATACGTTTCCTCTGACTTTCGTTGCCGGATCATTACAGGGTCACTGATGAGGCTTTATTAGCTGAAACTACGTAGTATGACCTATCTTCTTTCTTATGAATGTTTTCATTGCTCTTAAAGGAACTCAAATTAGATTTTTATTTACCTTCACTGCAGCTGGTGTTGTGCCGTGTGGCGGCCGTAAAACGTCTTCCCGTACATCAACCATAGTGCAGTTTATATTATACTTTTGGTCCTTTGAGATCAGCGTAAATATTCTGAGATATCAGAAATAAATTATTGGTTTAGACTCATATTCTAGACAGGTTTTTAATTATTTGAACCCCATTTTGATTTATATCAGTCTTTGAATCGACTGCCTATTCGAAATTCGCAAAATTGCAGTACGTTTCCTCTGGCTTTCGTTGCCGGATCATTACAGAGTCACTGATGAGACTGTCCTTATGGCCTTCCTTTGTTTAGGTCTCCATTATGGTCTGGTCGCTTAATGTTTGTATTTCTTTCCCTTTGGTGTCTTTTATGGGTGGAGTAAGTTAATTGTATCAATTCCTGATCTTTGTTTTACTTCTACTTTGCATATCAGGGCTGTTTTGTTTGTGCCGTGTGGCGGCTGTAAAAGGTCTCCCCGTACATGCATTTAATGCTCTTATTTTTCCAATCCTCAGGGATTGCTTATGCAATTGCTCTTCACTGTTCCATCAATTGACATCCTTTAGATACCTGTTGAAGGTCATTATTAAACCGATGTTCGTTCCTCGGTGTATAACAACTGCTTGTTTGACATCCCTGTACTTTAAGTAGACTAAGATGTTTTGTGGGCTTTTGTTGTACCTTCCTTCTATTCGAAGGAATCTTCTTCAGTAATTTTATATGCTGTTTTATTTATTAGGGCCCCGCACTGAAAGTGTGGGTGCCCTATAGTAATCACTCTGTCCGTCCGTCTGTCTGTCTGTCCGTCCGTCCGTCTGTCCGTCCACAAATTTCTGATAGCGCTGCCGGGGCCCTAGTCAGTTTCACTGACAGCTCTAGTTTATTTAATAACCGGTATGATCATCGCTTTAGTTTTGACGGTATCACAACCTTATTAACCAAAATGAGTATTACAAATACATTTAAAATATCAATATCACCCCTTAGGTTACACTCGGCTTCTTCTGTACGGATTCCCCATTCTATTAAGAACTTTAATACTATGTTGCCTTCGGTATTGGTTAGACCCTTAAATTTGTCTTCTGTAACTTCAGTTAATCTCAACGGAGCAGGCAATACCAATGTTTTTGGGAGTAGTCTTCGTATAAGACTATCTCCTCTCAAATCGCCCATCCTTCGAAAATATACTAATCCGTGGAAAAGAATTGGAATGTATCCTAGTATTTCTAAGTGCAATGCCAAGAGGTGCAGATGTTGTTCGCATTTAAGCACTGCGTCTACCGTTACTTCATCTGTAAACGGTAGACGCTTCTCTGTAGTTAACATGTCTGATTTGACATGACAGTCTACAGATTTAATTTATCTAATTACTTGACGTGCAGCAAACTGTAATATGCAGTACGTCGGTCAAACTAACCGCATGCTTAAAACTAGATTGAATGAGCATTATCGTAGAATGAGTAAGCCTAAGAAAACTGACACTTTCTTGTACCGTCACTTTCGACGTACAGGTCATTCTGTAAATAACATTGTTATACAACCAGTGGAAAAACTTTATTACGATGCAAATTCTACATCTAGATTCAAAATAATCCAAAGACATGAAGCTGAACTGAAATGGATTAAATTTTTACAGACCCCTTTTCCACTGGGATTTAATGACAACATTTATCATGAGGGTAATATTTCCAGAATGCCGGACTTTGATATTTTCTCACTCCTGGAATGTCGAAAACGCAGAACTAGATCTCACGGCACCAGAAAAAATGGTAACTTTAAACGTAAATCACGTGTGTTTAAACGAAACAATACTTGACTAAAGTGACTGTCAATTATATTATTAAATCATGGACGCCACTCTATGCTTTCATTTTTAAGTTCATTACCCGTTTCTGTTTTACGTCTTCTGGACACCGAGGCGAATAAATTCTACGATAGTTCTCATCAGTTATATGATGCGGCTCTCTTAACTAGAGGCTATACTCAGCATACTCTCCGTCCTTACATTGATTCTGAAATTAATCATAAACGCCATTTCTTCAAAATATCCTTCATTAATAAGGGTATGGATTTTATTGATTTGCCCAGTATCTTCCGTGAGAGATCGGTACTTTCTTCCATTCCTGCTTATTTTCAAAATACTGAAACACCTATAATTTGCTATAAATATAACAAACCTGTTAGATCTATCATTTTTAATTTCAATAAACTTGTTTCAGATCTTGATATTGATACTAATACTCCTGATTCAAGTGATTGTAAAAACTCAAAGTATTGATATCCTGCTGCTGGTCATGTAATTACTGGCAATTTGAAAATTATTCCTGATTCTAGGATAAGGAATATAATTTCTAAAGGACCGAAATATCGGTTTCCTTCTAAAATTGATTTCAGTAAATGTAGAGATAAAATCGCTGCTTCCTTGAATGAATTCGGTAATCGATGGTGTAAGCGAGAGTATGTTGAGCATAAAGCCCTTAAGGACTGGAAACTTAGCATTTTAAAACTAGTGAATAAACGCATTTCTTTCTATTCTCAAAATACTAACTTATTACCTTCTAAGCCCAAGACGTCTTTACGTCATCTTAAACTAGGTATTCAAGAATTTCATAAGAAGTTTGTTTTGGCCCCTGCAGACAAGGCCGCTAACAACGTCGTCGTTGTGTGACGGCTCCACTATGTTAACACGCTTAAGCAGGAGCTTGGTGGTACTAAGGCCTATGAACTTCAGCCTTTAGCTGAAGAGAGAGCTATAGTAGATAAACATGTTTGTCTTTCAGCCACCAAGTTTGCTGTGTGTGTTAACGAAGACCAAGACAAGCTTCCTACGCTATACTGGTTACCAAAACTTCATAAAAAAAACCTTACAAAGTAGAAGTAAAACAAAGATCAGGAATTGATACAATTAACTTACTCCACCCATAAAAGACACCAAAGGGAAAGAAATACAAACATTAAGCGACCAGACCATAATGGAAACCTAAACAAAGGAAGGCCATAAGGACAGCTACTTTCCCACAAAATGGCCATATGGCCATCTAAAACCAAAAGACACAAGTGATACACACACTAAGTAACAAACAACAACATAAATAAATCGCACGGTTTATTGCAAATTCTAGCTCTTGCACTACCACTGAACTTTCTAAATTATTAACTTCCTGTCTTACTGCTATTAAAACGCATGTAATTAAATATTGTGATAAAGTCTTTGAAAGATCAGGAAGAAATCTGTTTTGGTCTATAAAAAATTCGAATGAGGTTTTAAATAAATTGAAATCTAGACATTTTCGTGCTTCTAGTCTGTCTACCTACGATTTTTCCACTCTTTACACTACACTTCCTCATAATCTTATAAAAGAAAAGCTTAATGATTTAATTGAATGGGCTTTTCACAGAGAATATTCTCTCTATCTTGCATGTAATGTCAGAAATGCATTTTTCACTTCTAAAGAGCATAAGAATTATACACTTTGGTCATGTCAGAAAGTTTGCGATGCCCTCACCTTTCTACTTGACAATATTTATATTAGATTCGGTACTAAGTTATTTAGACAAATTGTGGGTATTCCGATGGGTACTAATTGCGCACCTCTTGTGGCTGATCTGTTCTTGTATTGTTATGAAAGAGACTTCATTTTGTCGCTTTCCATTGATAACCAATCTGAAATTATTGAAGCTTTTAGCTCTACTTCTAGATATGTAGATGATTTATTAAATATTGATAATACCTATTTTGATGGTTTGATCAGTCAGATTTACCCCCTAGAACTTCAGTTAAATAAAGCAAATTCTTCTGATACCGAGGCCCCGTTTTTGGATTTACATCTATCTATTGTAGATGGATTTGTTTCGTGGAAAATTTATGATAAACGCGATGACTTTGATTTTGAGATTGTAAATTTTCCTTTTTTGGATGGTGATGTTCCTCGTGCGCCATCCTATGGCGTTTATATTTCGCAATTAATTCGATTTGCTAGAGTGTGTAGTCATGTAACTGACTTCAACACTCGTAATAAATTATTAACGGCTAAACTGCTTAATCAGGGTTATCGGTACCATAAACTACGCAAAACCTTTTCAAAATTTTATAGACGCCATTCTGATTTACTTTCAAAATTCAATATTGGACTTAAATCTCTTCTGCAACAAGGTCTATCGGAACCCGAATTTTATGGTGACTTAGTATATAAATTCAGAAAAATATATAACCGCAATGACTTCAGCACCCAATTTCGTAAAATCATTCTTCGATATAAAAAGATTGGGTACAACATGGATATTATACGACAGACTGCATGCATGGTAGTTAACTAAATCACGGTTGGCAACTTTGCTTCCCTCTTTAATTGCACGCCGGTGGGTCAGGCCTCAGATTCTATGACGGCTCCAACGTAAAGGCTTATTGAGAATTAGAGAGATAATGTTGATTGGTGCCTGATGCTCTGTCTCTGGTCGGGCTCATCGGAGTCTAACTGTTGGTTTTCTTTTGCTCCAGCATTTCAGTGGTTTCTTGCTGTCGAGTCCTCACCGTTGTCTCACCTCTGTGGTTCTTTGATTTTTGTGTTCACGAAGATGTTGCACTGATGAGTTAGGAGGCCTTCATGCGGACTGAACAAATTATTTGTCTAAATCGCGACGGAAGTAAGGGCGAGGATTGTGGCCACGTAAAATCGATTTAAGCCCCCCCCCACCGTGGAAATCTTGCACTGACCGTTCCAAGGCGGCTCTTCTGTGGCGATTTATTTATGTTGTTGTTTGTTACTTACTATGTGTATCACTTGTGTCTTTTAATTTTGGATGGCCATATGGCCATTTTGTGGGAAAGTAACTGTCCTTATGGCCTTCCTTTGTTTAGGTTTCCATTATGGTCTGGTCGCTTAATGATGGTATGTCTTTCCCTTTGGTGTCTTTTATGGGTGGAGTAAGTTAATTGTATCAATTCCTGATCTTTGTTTTACTTCTACTTTTTATTAGCTGAAACTACGTAGTATGACCCATCTTCTTTCTTATGAATGTTTTCATTGCTCTTAAAGGAACTCAATTTAGATTTTTATTCAGACAACATGTCTTTTTTCTTTGTTAATTCTTTTGTTGCGCTACAATCATCAATGATGTATAATGTAGGGGAATCGGCATATTTTTTAAAAAACAACCGTAATAGTTATTGAAGCTTTTCTGTTCCATCTGACGTTATAGGATTTACGATTATAATATTTTTTGTTTTTGGTTTTTTAACATCACCAATCCAACTTCTGTTTTTTGTATGCCTTGTTCCATTGAATGGTCGGGCAAAGTATAACAATATGACTAAATACACCAGCATACTCTGATTCTAATAAATCTAGCATAAACTCTGTTTTTCCACAGCCAGTTTGACCACAAATAATTTCACAGTGTGGATCTTAATGTAGTTCCATTTTTTTTATATTAATAATTTACTTCTTTAAATCTACCATCTTCAAAATTAATTTACGCATCTTGTATAACAAACAGATAAACATTTATTGGCTCATCTACTCCTGCTTCTTTCGTTATTTGAATTGTGATGCCTTCTGAGGCATTTTCAATTCTTCTTCCCGAACCGTGTAGTGAGTTATCATCCGTTGAACGTAAATCTAACCATAATGCATAATTAGTCGATAGATATTTTTCTAATGTTGTATCACTGAAATATAAATCTTTTAGAATCATATTTGTTTCTTTATTTCGTTTTGAATTCAAGGCAAAGAATTTATTTATTTCGTCCCACTGTTGGTACGATTTCATTCCTTGACTGTACAGCTGATTCGGAATCCCTTCTATTGTCATTTCCATTTTTGTAATTTCTGGATTATAATATTCTTCTGTGCTGGTACTTTCAGGATTTTCGAATAGCATAAGAATACCTTTCATACTTCTTGCTGGGACATTTAAATTAATATTCCAAAGAGTATCAAATTTATTCTTCGTTATTTTTCTATGCCTAAGTATTCTATCGTATAAAATAATCATTTTACCGTTGGTTTGTTGACTTATTTCTCTTGATAAATAAGGATCAGAAACAATATCGAATTCTAAACAAATATTTTTGATTGTATAAGTTGAAGTTGCATCGGTTGATTGAATTACTTTATTATAATCATTGAATGTAAGTTCATATTCTAAACTATCCCCGAGTCCTGCTTGATAAAAAGGCATATGGGTTTCCAATAATTCAAAATCAAGTGGGATGCAAAACCCGTTTCCATATGCTTTTGCGATGGCTTGATCTTCTTTATCTGCTGTTGCATTTTTTGCCCCAACTCTAAGTTTCAACATGTTTGCTTTGCCAACGCCTTGGTATGCCATATTTATTCGTTCTGTAGGAGTCTTCCATAAATCAATATAACAATGATAGATGTCACTATCATCAATGGACATAACTTCATTTCCACTTATCCTAATTGTTGTTTTCTTAATTATTGATCTTCCTATGTTTGGAAATATAGTTGCATTTACATCTTTAGAGATTAGTTCAATTTCAAATGCTAATCTAACTGTTCCGGGAACAATTACATCATTACTACTTAGATTAGGAAATCTCACTAACAATTGTTGATTTTGATCAATAGTTGATGGATTATTGGTTATCACTACACTTTGACGGATACCTCTCACGCCGCGTGGTTCTCTTATTTTTCTGTAAGGGTTTAATTTATTTCCATTGGTCGACATTTTTTAAAGATATTTTTAATAAATAAAAAATGGCTGTGATATTTTTAATAAATAAAAATGGCTGAAGGATTTGATTTTGAGAATCCTACATTTGACAGAGATGATGATGATATAGATTCCAGATTACCTATGGCCCCTGATGATCATGATCAGAGTATTATTCTAAATCAGGGTAATGCGATTGATGACTTAAGAGGAGAGCTCGAACAGACTGCTCTTCACGACTATAAAGAAAAACTTGTAAAGACGTTTTATGATGAAATAAGCAAGCGCTACCAAATTACGCCAGACAAAGTAGATTATGATCAGTTTAGATTATCCGATGATAAAACTTTATATTGGGTTGTCGGCGACAAAGAAATCAGAATTACTGCAAAGCAATGCCAAGCAACATTTCTTTCTTTGGGTTCTTTAGCAAAAGAATACAACCGTGTAGTAGGTAGTGGCGGAACACGGGCAATCAGACAATATTTAAATTTACCAGAATATCAAAGCAAAACAAAGATAACTCAACATATTCTGGGAAGTACGCGAAATGATTTGCTAAATGCTGAAGAACAAATACCACTAAAAGATTTGTCTTGAACCAAAGATGTGCAAAATGTAGTAGACACTGCAAATAATATTGAGACCACTCTTACATCTCTTTTTGACAATTTAGAGCTGCCAGAAGTAAAAAATGCACGCACACAAACAGAAGGTCTAACATTCAGGGAACTGCAAGGTCTAGATAAGACACTACAGTCTATTTGGCGAACATCTCTGGGCGTTGCTTGTCCTTGTTGTAGGATTATTGTATGCAGCTGCAAGAAAGTATATTAGTAAATCCTGAGTGCAATAATACCTATTACTATACTTCCTACTAGTAATGCTGTTTTGTTGTCTTCGTGTTGTATTGCTTCTTTTGTGGTGGGTTGATTCTTTGTTCCTGTACCTTGAACAGGTTCTGGTAGAGATTTTCCTTGTTGGTGTACCTTGTATAGTTGTAGGTTGTGTAGTAGGTGCAACAGGTTTAACATTTACATCACTGTTGAAACCAAGCGAGCACTCCGATTATGCAATTACAATTTTATTATTATATCCAGCGAAAGTGCCAATTGTAATATCATATCACTGGGAGGAATACAGAGACCAAGTCCGTATGCATAATCAACTTTACTTGTAGCATATTTCAATACATTTTGATAGTTTGATATTTGGTCTTGCAAATCAATTGGACTGTTAATTGCTTCTTGAACATTTGCTAAGAATTGTTTTTGAGCATCAAATCCTGTGCCTATTTTTAGTATTTCTACACGTGTTTGATATTGTGCCCCTAATAGTGCCCATACAAATATTCTAATACTTTCGTTAATTCGTACAATACCTGGTTTTGTGAAGCCTTCTGATTTGTCTAATATGAACATTGCCCATGCCTCACTTATATCTACTGTAAGTTCTATTTTGTCGTTTGTATTAAAGAATGGCCCATCACTTCGATGTTCGTATCTGTATTTTCCACTTGGTTTAAAGTATTGTGTGTATTCTCCGAGACCATGACATTTAGAACTACTTTCCAATTTTTGGCGCCAATCTGTAATTGGTGAAACATTGAATTCATTGCATAAGTTTTGGTAAGTTGATTTATCGTATGTGTTTTTGTAATAACAAAATTTCTCATCTGTTGGTAAAGGTGTTTTAAGTTCTTTCAAAATACGAGCAATACACTAATACACATGAAATGTATATACTGTTTTAGTTAGTCCTGAAGTGTTTTGCAAATGGTCTTGATAACTTACTCCGCACCCTGCAGTGGCACACCAAACAGCAAAATTCAATTGGCACTGCCACCAGTCAAATGATGAATGAAGCCATGTATTCCACGGTTCATTGTTGTGTAATGTTGGATTTTGATAGTTTTGAAATAAGTCGGGAAACGTTACTGGAAAACGGTCATTTTTGTTAACATAAATTGTTTGTTTTACAAGTTCAATATTCTTTTTAGAATATTTAGTATGAGGGTTATATGATGCATTGGGATTGTACTTGAATTCTTTAGGTATCATTTTTTATTAATTAAAAATGTATCATACAATTTCTGATATTAATAAGACAATACACTTGCAACAATATATAGATAACAAATGCGGTATTAAGAGAATTGGTTTGAAGAGTTTTACTTGACAATATTTATATTAGATTTGGTACTAAGTTATTTAGACAAATTGTGGGTATTCCGATGGGTACTAATTGCGCACCTCTTGTGGCTGATCTGTTCTTGTATTGTTATGAAAGAGACTTCATTTTGTCGCTTTCCATTGATAACCAATCTGAAATTATTGAAGCTTTTAGCTCTACTTCTAGATATTTAGATGATTTATTAAATATTGATAATACCTATTTTGATGGTTTGATCAGTCAGATTTACCCCCTAGAACTTCAGTTAAATAAAGCAAATTCTTCTGATACCGAGGCCCCGTTTTTGGATTTACATCTATCTATTGTAGATGGATTTGTTTCGTGCAAAATTTATGATAAACGCGATGACTTTGATTTTGAGATTGTAAATTTTCCTTTTTTGGATGGTGATGTTCCTCGTGCGCCATCCTATGGCGTTTATATTTCGCAATTAATTCGATTCGCTAGAGTGTGTAGTCATGTAACTGACTTCAACACTCGTAATAAATTATTAACCGCTAAACTCCTTAATCAGGGTTATCGGTACCATAAACTACGCAAAGTCTTTTCAAAATTTTATAGACGCCATTCTGATTTAATTTCAAAATTCAATATTGGACTTAAATCTCTTCTGCAACAAGGTCTATCGGAACCCGAATTTTATGGTGACTTAGTATATAAATTCAGAAAAATATATAACCGCAATGACTTCAGCACCCAATTTCGTAAAATCATTCTTCGATATAAAAAGATTGGGTACAACATGGATATTATACGACAGACTGCATGCATGGTAGTTAACCCAATCACGGTTGGCAACTTTGCTTCCCTCTTTAATTGCACGCCGGTGGGTCAGGCCTCAGATTCTATGACGGCTCCAACGTAAAGGCTTATTGAAAATTAAAGAGATAATGTTGGTTGGTGCCTGATGCTCTGTCTCTGGTCGGGCTCATCGGAGTCTAACTGTTGGTTTTCTTTTGCTCCAGCATTTCAGTGGTTTCTTGCTGTCGAGTCCTCACCGTTGTCTCACCTCTGTGGATCTTTGATTTCTGTGTTCACGGAGATGTTGCACTGATGAGTTAGGAGGCCTTCATGCGGACTGAACAAATTATTTGTCTAAATCGCGACGGAAGTAAGGGCGAGGATTGTGGCCACGTAAAATCGATTTAAGCCCCCCAGTGGAAATCTTCCACTGACCGTTCCAAGGCGGCTCTTCTGTGGCGATTTATTTATGTTGTTGTTTGTTGCTTGCTGTGTGTGTCGCTTGTGTCTTTTGGTTTTGGGTGGCCATATGGCCATTTTGTGGGAAAGTAACTGTCCAAATGGCCTTCCTTTGTTTAGGTTTCCATTATGGTCTGGTCGCCTAATGTTTGTATTTCTTTCCCTTTGGTGTCTTTTATGGATGGAGTAAGTTAATTGTATCAATTCCTGATCTTTGTTTTACTTCTATTTTACTTATACTATAGGTTGGTATAATTTGATTGATGAATATATCCAAAAAGGAACAGATAAGTCGATACGTTTAGCTTCACGATTTTACAGTTTCCAATAAATAGCAGATATATTTCAAAGTAATAATATTGTATTATCTGTAAATGAAACAAATGGCATAGTGTTTTTGAAATCGACCGTTGATTTAAAAATAAGCAAAGGATTAAAAGAGATGTTAGGCATCGGACATAAAAGACGATTAAACGCAAATCAAACATATGAGGGAGAAATACCATTAAATTGCGCACCTTATAAACAACTATATGTTCATCGTAAGCAGATAAATAGTGCTTTAAATTTCTTTGATGGTGCTCCTAGTAATATCCTTGGTGTTGTTTCTGTTGAAAATAAATCGTTTGGTGATATTGTTCACACGCATTTTAGTAATCCAGAATACAAACAATTGGCACATGGTGATATTTCAGAATTAAGTATAAGCGTTTGTGATAAGAATGGCCAGAAAATAAACAACAATGGATTGCCAATTAATTGTGTGTTAGAAATTATATGATTAAAAATGAGTATATTCGGTGTTAAGAATAATACGACTCTGTCTCTGGTTGGGCTCATCGCAGTCTAACTGTTGGTTTTCTTTTGCTCCAGCATTTCAGTGGTTTCTTGCTGTCGAATCCTCACCGTTGTCTCACCTCTGTGGTTCTTTGATTTTTGTATTCACGGAGATGTTGCACTGATGAGTTAGGAGGCCTTCTTGAGGACTGAACAAATTATTTGTCTAAATCGCGACGGAAGTAAGGGCGAGGATTGTGGCCACGTAAAATCGATTTAAGCCCCCCAGTGGAAATCTTCCACTGACCGTTCCAACGCGGCTCTTCTGTGGCGATTTATTTATGTTGTTGTTTGTTACTTACTGTGTGTATCACTTGTGTCTTTTAATTTTGGATCGCCATATGGCCATTTTGTGGGAAAGTAACTGTCCTTATGGCCTTCCTTTGTTTAGGTTTCCATTATGGTCTGGTCGCTTAATGTTTTTTTTTTTTTTTTTTTTTTTGTTGTTGTTGATATCTTTATTTAGTAATTTCAATTTACACATACTATACAAATCATTATTTCAATAAGTTTAACAGAAAACCTTTCTCTCACCTTACATCCTTCAGCCTCCATTCTTTGATTTTTTTTAGTATTGTTTTTCCTGCAAGGTATTTATAACATACCGTATTTGACCCATTTACCGCACATGCTCCTATAAGCGCACCCAAGCTTTTTCTGGAAAAAATACACAAGCGCACACTTTACAGTAACCTCCCGACAAATTCATATTGAGTTTTGCTGCATCTTTGACCCGGACAATCTTATGTATATATGGTGAACATGGTGAACCCCTATGCTGAAATTCAACTGTATAAAACAATCATATCAGAAGATTTTTTTCGTATTTTTTTCGTATTGAGTATGCGCCTATTAGGTAGATTTTTCACCACAATATTTTCATACAATTTTGAAAAAACTAAGCGCACGGTGCGGTAAATAGGTTGAATACGGTAATTTCTGTCTTATTTGTCCTTTTTTTTCATACCAGTATGTATAAACCTACTTGCAGAAAGCTGCCGTGAAAGTTTCCCATTAATAGCATCTTATAGTGACATATTACTGATAGACCATATCACGACAGATTTCCGTCTTTCCAGTGGACCTATTATTGGTATTAGCAACATTTTTTTTCAAAGAAATGTTTTTGGCTTTGCATGGCCCTTCCACAAAAAAAAAAAAAAAAAACTCTCAGGGGTTAATTCATGATCACTAATTTCAAGGTCTTCCAAGTGATACAAATCCCTCAACTGTCATATCACTATCAATACAAGCAGATGTAGCATTTTTAAAATTATTATTTTGAAAAAGAATTTGCATTATACTTCTGCCTGATTATTATTGTTATTAGTAGTAGTAGTAGTAGTAGTAGTAGTAGTACATGTAGTTGTAGTAGAAGTCATAGTAGTAGTAGTAGTAGTAATATTGTTGTTGTTGCTGTTATAATCATCCATAAAAACAGTGTATAATGCTGACCATTTTGATAAAAATTTATCAAAAGTATTATTCACTTTGTTTAGGTACATTTCATTGCAGAATTTTCTTTTTAAATATATTATGAAATTTTCTATTCTCAGCGTATTTGTAAAAAACTTGGTCTTATATATGAAGTATTTAGCTAGTACTAAAATATAGTTTCCCTTTGGTGTCTTTGATGGGTGGAGTAAGTTAATTGTATCAATTCCTGATCTTTGTTTTACTTCTACTTTACGTGTTGATAGCAGAATATCAAATTTAGATAATATATTACAAAACGTTCATACAAATGAATACATTACAATATATGCTGAATCAAAAGGCTCTTTATCTAGAGATAAGATGTTTTCATTTGGAAATGGAGGTAGAGAGCGAACGGCCGGTTATGTTATGATGAAAGATGGTTATATTATAAGTATGGGCCTGTCGTGTGAAAAGTCAAAAGATGAAGTGCGGGTTATTGTGATGGTGGATGGGGAAGTTTTGAGAGGGTGTATAGTTTATTTGGGAGACACACAAAGTGTACATCGCAATTTTGATAAACCATTTTTAGTTAAGGCAGGAAGTGTTATTAATTTTTTGAGTGTACTTAATAATTATACTGCGGTTAATACTGTTGCCTCATTATTAATTGAATTTAAAAATTATATAAAAAATGAGTATATTTGGTGTTAAAACAGATAAGAATAATTTGACTTTGCGTATTGATGAATTACATACAAAATTAGGAAATTAAAAAAATAGATTACAAAACGTTTATACAAATGAATTCATTACAATAACCGCCGAATCAAATGGCCCATTAACTAGGGGTAAAATATTTTCATTTGGAAATGGAGGTAGAGAGGGAACGGCTGGTTATGTTATGATGAAGGATGGTTATATTAAAAGTATTAGCCTGTCGAGTATATCGTCGCTAGGTAAGGTGAAAGTTGGCGTGTTGGTGAATGGGAAAGTTTTGAAAGTGTGCAGCGGCCTCGCTTTAGATAGTTAAACAATAAGTGCACATTTTAATTTTGTCACCCCTTGTTTAGTTAAAGCTGGAAGTGTTATTATTTTTTTAATCTAGAGACTAATAAAACTACAGTTAATACTGTTGTCTCGTTATTAATTGAATTCAAAAAATAAATATAAAAATGAGTATATTTGGTGTTAAAAAGGATAATAATAATAATTTAGCTTCAAGTGTTGATGATTTGTATAGAAAAATAACAGATAGTAATTTGGTTTTGAATAAAAAAAAAATACAAATTTAAGTGACACCATAACATTAACTGCCGAAATAAAAGGTCCTTTAATTCCTAAAAAAGTATTTTCATTAGGAGATGGCGCAGGTTCAAATACAAAAAATTTATATTATGATGAAGGATGGTTATATTACAAAAATGGGATATACGTGTTTAAAAGAAAGTGACGTGGTGGCAATTGGTGTGTTTATAGATGGGACGAGCATACATGAAGTATGCTCATTTTTCACGGCTTTTGATTCAAAATACTATACGACTCTTGCCACCCCTTGTTTTGCTAAAGCCGGAAGTGTTATTAATTTTATTTGTGTAGGGGGAAATAAAACTGCAGTTAGTACTGTTTCTCGATTTTCATTGAATTCAAAAAATAAATATAAAAATGAAGCAACCTACAGCGCCAAATTTATATCCAGATTTACCAAATGAAGACGGACAAAATTATAGATTACAGAAGATATCAGAGATAGAAAAACAATTAATGAAAGAAAGAGACATCAGAAAAGCTTTATATTAAAAGTATAAGCGGGAGATTAACATTACTGATAGTGTTGATACTGCGTTAATTTCTTCAAGTGTTATTATGGCTAGTGTTGGTTTAACTGTTCCGATTATGTTACCGTTGGAAATTGCTGCTGTTGTGTGTGGATGTTTAGGGGTTTGTGTTAAACTTGTTAGACGTAGATTACATGCAAAAACACAAAAATATTATGAGATTAAAACTATTGCTGATAGTAAGTTAAATAGTATAAAAGACTTGATTTCTAAGGCTTTGACAGATGGGCAGATATCTGAAAATGAATTTAAATTGCTTTTAGATGAATTAGATAAATATAATAAACTGAAAGATTGCATACATTCAAAACAAACAGGATTAAGTGAAACGGAAAGAAAGAAACTTATTGAGGAAGGCAAGGCCAAGGCTTTAGCCGAGGTAAAAAAAAATAGGAAATGCTTGGTTTTATTTAATTAAGTTATAATAATTAATGAGCCGCCTCCTGGTTATAAGAAATGCATAAACTAAGAATACAAATATGCAGATTTCACATTTTTTACATTTTTACAATTTTCAGATTTTTTACATTTTTTCATTTTTACAATTTTCAGATTTTTTCACTTTTTACATTTTTACAATTTTTAGATTTTCGATTTTTCGATTTTCGATAATTCAGATATTCTTTTCAATACATAACAATTTATCATCTTTTTCTTCTTTTGATATTAAACAGTGTTTATGGAAAAAATCGTTTTCTCCTAGAATAATATCACTATTGTCTTCTTAAGTATTCTTTTCGCAAATATAACATTTTTTATTAATTAAATAAAGTATTTCTTTGAGCGCATTTTTTGTTTTATAAAAATAGTTACCATTTTTTTCGTTGCCAAAACTACACCAATGAAATCTTAAGTTTTTACATTCACTTCTAACAAATAATACATCTTCTCCTGGGAAGATATGATATTCCACACAATTTATTTTTAATATTTTACAAAAGAATCTTGGGGGAATTTTTCAAAATCTACATGTAAATCATATTGGTCCCAAGTGAACCAACAAAATCCGCTACCGAGTTGTTCAATAATAGTCATTCCACTATTTTCTAAAAATACTTTCAGTTTATTTAATTTTTGTCTTAATCTTCTATTTTGGTATTCTACTCCTCCTTTATGTATCAAATATATTTTTTTCATCATCATCCATTTTTTTTTATTTTAATTTTTTTTTTTTAATTTTTCAATTTTTTAATTTTTAATTTTTAAATTTTAATTTTTTAGGGGTGGTCTGGAGAAGCTAAAAAAATTTTTTTAGGTGGTGGTCTGAAGAAGCTAAAAAAAATTTTTTAGGGGTGGTCTGAAGAAGCTAAAAAAAATTATTTTTAGGGGGTGCGTTAGACTCGCCCAAACCCTATACTACTGCGGAAAAGTAACGATGCCTTCAATGTTACAGGTTTGTCATATTTTAACGTAGAACTAGAAAATGGTGTTTGTAAAACACTGCCTCTGACGATATGTTTGTCTCTGAACGCAGCTATTCACAGCAGAATGTACAGAATTCACTAGAAACACACAATTATACATATGCCGTATGGTCATTTAGGGAAAAGGCTATGAAAGAACATTGGGTGAGCAAGCCAAAATTGTAAATATTTTTCATTTAGGTTCCACAGTAGTAGGCCGTATATAGAGCGTCTTGTCTCAGACCAATAGGCTATGTTTTGCCAAGCATTACGCAAACACGCCTATACAAATACATTTCCACCTTTATCGCCGAAAAAATGAAAATTTTATGATGAAAAATTGTGATATTTTTCTGATTTCTGCTCCAAATATAGATTGTGGGCACTCGTTAGAACCGCCTCATCGAGGCGGTTCTAACGAGTACCCACAATCTATATTTTAGAGCAGAAATAAGAAAAATAAGGTATACTCCCGGAAACCCCAGTTTTACTATACAAAAGTGGGGTTCAAGGGGGTCAAAATTATATAGGCGTGTTTTCGTGATGAATTCACAGGAAAAACTCTGCAATGATTTCTCGTTGTGTTTTACTGGGACATGAAATTATTCTGAAAACGCTTGCAAAGAAAATCACTTGCCTGTTGAATACATGTAACTGACCGGCAAACTGACGCACGCACGGACAGACAGAGGTAAGTTTTCAGGTCTGTATTATACTGTGATCATAGGGAGGGCAACATTGTGTAAACCTACCAACACCATATGCCTTGGGGAGCCAAAAGTAGGGATTGGCTTAGCAAGAATGTTTGCTTTTCCTACGTACATGCGCGGGAAACAAGTTACCAAAAAAAAAAAAAAAAAAAAAAAAAAAAAAACATAACACCTTTTCGACGGTTGAGTATATCAAATTAAATATTATAATAGAATGGTGTGACCAATTAAAATTGTTCTTTTACTTTTAATAATTTTATTTTGGTTTACGGCCCTTTCAAGATTATTTCACTCATATCGAGCCGATCGTTAGTTAGACGTGGGCGAAAACAGGAGTACCCGGACAATAACCATCTGAACATCCGTTGCAGCACTTGGAGTCTCACATAAAATTTTGGTAATATCAATGGAGACAACTACAGCTTAAAATAAGTTAATGTCATTAAGCGCTTGCGATGCCTTCAAATATATGGAAACCGAATGTAGAAATTTTGATTGTCTTTTTACCATGCATAATAAACCCGTTTCCGTTTGTTCATTCAACCTGAGGTATGTTAAAACACTTTTAATTTAATAAGGTCTCTGTTACACACATGCAAAAATGAAAATAAAAACTAGAAAGGTCTTGTGACAAGGAATGCACATGTGAAATAATGAAAGCCCTATCACTTACCAATCGAAAATTATGGCGAATGTTAAAGTTTTTAAAAAGTAGGTAAAACGTCAAGGTCAAGGTCACGAGGTCAAAATTTTTGGTACCACTAGAAAGGTCTTGTGACAAGGAATGCACATGTGAAATATGAAAGCCCTATCACTTACCAATCGAAAGTTATGGCGAATGTTAAAGTATTTAAAAAGTAGGTCAAACTTCAAGGTCAAGGTCACGAGGTCAAAACTTATGGTACCTCTGGAAAGGTCTTGTGGAAAGGAATGCACGTGTGAAATATGTTAGCCATATCAGATACCATTCAAAAGTGATGCCCAATGTTAAGTTTTTGCGAATGTTAAAGTGTTTTTTTTTAAAAGAAGTAGGTCAAATGTTAAGGTCAAGGCCACCGAGGTAAAAAATTATGGTATCATTGGAAAGATCTCGTTACGTGGAATAGACATGTGAAATATGAAAGTCCTATCACTAACAAATCAAAAGTTAAGGCCAATATTAAAGTTTTAAAGAAGGAGGTCAAACGGAGGTCAAATGCCAAGATCAAGGCCACGAGATTAAAATTTATGGTACCTCTTGAAAGGTCTTGTGACAAGGAATGCACATGTGAAATATGAAAGCCCTATCAGTTACCATTCAAAAGTTATGCCCAATTTTAAGGTTTTTGCGAACAGAGAAACAGACAAACAGACGGACAGACCAAAAACTATATGCCCCCGAATGCCCCCTAATCTTTGATTCCGGGGGCATAAAAATCCTTGGTTGAAATGAAGATAATGGAAACTTCGGTATACTGCCGTATTTGTTGAATGTAACTATTTAATATGCAAATTATTGACAAATGAAATTATCATCTCCTCGAGCATGTGGTTTCATTGGCCAACGGAATAACGAAAAAATGTAGGACAAAACCAAAACCCGGCTACGCCGAAATACAGCATACAAAACTTTTCCCGCGCTTTTAATTCTTTTGGCAATGACAGGCCTTGCATGGTCTTTTCGCAGTCTCTGCTTGTTATTGGTGCGTCTCTGTGGCTCAGAATAATATACCCAGGTTTTATCCCAAATTCTACGTCGACAAAGTGTTTGTTCTTTTCCAAAAGATTTTTCGGCTTTTTTTACACGGGTTGTCTTTTCTTCTATGGTGAAGAGATGCCGGACACATCGTGCACAAACCTTTCTAAGTGTCAACTCCTGAGTTAAAATCTTATGAACCGTCCCCGATGAAACACTTACACTATCAGCAATTCTTTCATCGTGGGCCTTGCATCTTGTTTGACCATGCAACAACAGCAACATTAGCTTTGTAGCAGTTTTTTCTTGGCTGGCCGGGACGGGGCTCATCTCTCAGGTCCGTTTTACGACCTTTAATGCTTTATGCCACCTGAAAATTGACGTTTTATAAACTTTTGAACAAATGTCCCATTTATTTGACATAGTTCACTATATTCCTGTGAAACTGAAACAGTCAGACCAACGCGACCTTTAATATAGGCCCTAATTTCAAAGCTTGTTTCGGTTCTCATGTTGCATACAGTAAGGGTTGAGTGCATTATGATTACACATCCGTGCGACATAGTGCATTTGTCACATCTCCAAAATGACTAATTTTCCGACGAAAATTTGAGATTTTTTTCTTATTTAAACTCATAACATAGGTTGCGGGTACTCGTTAGAACCGCCTCATTGAGGCGGTTCTAACGAGTACCCACAACCAATATCTAGGAGTAGAAATAAGAAAAATAATGTTTACCCCCCCCCCCCCCCCCAAATCCCCAGTTTTCTCTATATAAAGTGGAATTTAACTTCACTACAGCTGGTGTGTGGGAATGTGTGGCGGTGGTAAAACGTCTCCCTGCCCTACATCATAGTGTAGATTATATTTTCTTGTCCTTCGGGATCATTGATTCCATTGTGGAATTTTGAAAATATCTGAGGGTCACTGATGAGGCCTAATTGGCCGAAACTAGCTAGTCTGGCCCAGAAAACGTATACACTCCATATTTTCCGGTTCTGTGGTGTATTCCTTGCTTCCAAAGGATAACCCTTTTATAGAACATATTTAGGTGCGTGTTTATTTCTCGGATTTGTTCACGTGATGGTATATGACTTAACTAACGTGAACTTCCAATAACTTTCGAAAGACTGAACGGATTAGACAGAAATTTCATCCTATTATAGATAATCGCTCCCCCGGGAAATCAACGCAGTTTGCACACGCTCTCTACCGCCGCGCGATATGGTGGGCCATTAGTGGAGGAGGGGGGGGGGGGGTGGTTACGGCCTTTCAAGATTATTTCACTCATATCGAGCCGATCGATAATCAGAGGTGGGCGAAAACCGGAGTACCCGGAGAAAAACCACCTGACCTTCCGTTGCAGAACTTGGCGTCTCACATGTGACCCGAGCGAGGCTCGAACCACAGCGGTAAGAGACCTAATTATCAAGAGTCAGCGCTCTTAACCACTAGGCCACGGAGGCCCGGGCCATTAGTGACACAATTAAATGAACGCCAATACCCCTGTTATTTGTTTTGTTTGTTTGTATTGGAGTTTAACGGCCCAGTCAACACCATTTAGGTCATTTTTGAGCCAGTCAGTTTATCTATCCACACTTTCCTGGGCAGGCTTATACGTAAGCGGTTAACCAGTACAGTGCACATTCTTTCACCAGAAACTGACAACTGCCCTTCTTGAATCAGCGGAAGAGAGAGAATTCCCGTAGAAAAGATTTCATGATCAATGTCCACGAAAGAATGTTGCCGATCCCGGCGGGAGTCGAACCCGTGTCCTCCTGATCACCAGTCAGAACCGCATCCGACTGAGCTACCGAGGCCGGCCCCTGTTATTTGTAGCTATGGTGTATATTTGTAGCTATGGTGTATACGAAACACAGCCAGACTAATTCACCGCCTGATTGCCATGCAAACATGACAAAGCTTTGGGAGGGATACAGTCTCTTGTACGTTGAGGGCAACGGACGATCGCATCATCAAGATTTAGGTAAGTACCATCACGAAAACACACCTATATACTTTTGACCCCCTTAAACCCCACTTTCATATAGTAAAACTGGGGTTTACAGAGGTAAACCTTATTTTTCTTATTTCTGCTCTAATAGAGTGTTGGTACTCGTTAGAACTGCCTCGATGAGGCGGTTCAAAGGAGTACCCCACAATCTATATTTTGAGCAGAAATAAGAAAAATATCACAATTTTTCATCCTAAAATTTTCTTTTTTTTTTTCGGCGATAAAATTTACAATGTATTTGTATAGACGTGTTTTCGTAATGCATTACGAAAACACGCCTATTCAAATATTTTGAAAAACGAACCAGCAAAAAAAATAAAATTTTCAGAGTGAAAAAATCCGATTTCGTATTTCTGTTCCAAAAATAGATTGTAGTAACTCGTTAGAGCAACATGTATGCAGGGTATATATGACGTTGGCATTATGGTGAAGTTGTTTTATGTGTGCATCCCCCCCCCCAACCCCTCGCCCTCGTTGGTGTGTTGGATTGGAGTTGTGAGGTAATTCTATCGATTTCTGGCAATTACCGTCACTTCTGTTTATTTAGAAAAAATAGGAAGACTTGCATAACGAAAGAAACTGAGAACTTTCTCTGCTTATTTTCTCTTCTGTCATTCCATTTCTTTCCATCCTTATTGGCCAATGTTGAAATTTCGTCGAAAACAGCCACCAGTTGTTTTTTTTTATACCCCCGGCATACGAAGTATGCAATGGGGGTAAATAGTTTTTGTCTTTTCCGTCTGTCTGTCTGTCTGTGTGTCCGTAAACAATTATTTTGTGTCAAAGATATCTCAGGAACTGCTTCACATAGAAACTTGAAATTTTGCACACATGATCAGTATGACTACTTGTATTGTGGGAAAGAAAATAAGGGCCAAGGGGTCAGGCCTTTTAGAGTTAGGTCCCTTTGTAGTTCTTGTTTCAGCTGAGGCGATGGCCCTGGCCGGGGGTATACGTGCCCTACTGGGCACTTTGTCTAGTTTTTTTTTTTTTTTTTTTTTTGCCTCACCAGAAATTGAACAAACTCACCTAATCTTTCTAACACGTTTAGATGGCTTTTAATACATTTAGGTAATAGTTTAGCGCTATACAAATTATTTCTATACGATTTGAAGAAAATACACATAACGGTTTCAAAGCAAACCGGGGTGAAAGGGTGAAAATCCCACGGGATGTTTGAAAATACCACGGTCAAAATCCTACGGGATTTTTCTCCAATCTCGCTGGATTAAAATCCCATAAAAATATCAGGGTTTTTTCTCCCATGGGAGAATTTCAAAATTTTAAATCCTGCTTTTAATTATCAAAATGGAACTACTAACATTAAAACACATGCATAGAAAATATGACTGCCCGCACACTAATTGCATTTTTTCCCGTGGGATTTTTCTCCCATGGGATTTTTTACGGAGAAAGCTCCCGCTGGATTTTTTTATTTTTTCAAATGCTCTGGAATCAAGGTGTAATATATCTTTTCTATTAATAAGGTCAAATAGAGAAGCTTACAATGAGTTAAGCATGAATATAACTTTTAAAAAAAATCCCGTGGGATTTCAATCCTACTGGATTTTTATCCCATGATCGAAAATGGGATTTTTCTCCAGTGGGATTTAATAAAATTCCAATTTCCAATAAATATGCTTTGTTTGGACACAGCTATAATAATTTTGTCCATTTTGAATCATTTGATGATTTAATACTTTTTTTTTTCAATTGACTCCCATAGGATTTTTGTCCCTTTTTTATGGATGGGATAAAAATCCTTTGGGAGATTTTACATTATCAAGAAAATAATGTCTGCATCACGAAAACATGCCTTTATAATTCTTACCCCCTTGAACCCCATTTATATATAGTAAAACTGGGGTTTGTAGGGGTAAATCTTACTTTCTTATTGCTTCTCTAAACTCGAGGCGGTTCTAACGTGTACCCACAATCTTTATTTTTAGCAGAAATAAGAAAATTATCACAAACTTTCATCTGAAAATTGTCGTTTTTTACTGTGATAAAAATACAATGTATTTGTAACGTTTAATAATGAAAATGCTGTCAAGGTTTGTAACATAAAGCTCTAAGACTAGATTTTGTTATTTTGAGCATGTAGCATTATACAAGCGTAGACTGAAAAGTTCTGAGCCTGACCAAGAAGCAGGCATCGAAGAGCCATGAAATTTTGTATTCATTAAATCCAAACCTTTATTACTTGATTTGACTCAAATGAGTTCAAGTGTACCTGCAATAACGTAGAAATTCTAGACTTTGAAAATTGATACTAGCACGTTTTTTAGAAAATGGACAAAATCTGGCATCGTGGTGTCATCAAGTACCTCCATAAAAAGTGGTTAGCTCCTAAGGACATTCATGCCGATATGGTTGCTACATTAGGGGATGATGCTTCTTCGTATGCAACCGTGAAAAGGAGGGCAGCAAATTTTAAGATGGGCAAGGACAGCCTTGAAGATGATGACCGGTGTGGGCGACCCAAAACGGCAACAACTGAGGAAACCATCAGCCAAGTGCACAGAGCCGTGATGGATGACATGCGTTTAACTGTGAATCAGTTAGCTAACACTGTTGGCATCTCCCGTGAACGAGTAGAGAACATTCTACACAGTGAATTAGGAATGTCGAAGGTTTCCGCCATCTAGGTGCCACGGCTTTGAAGCCAGACCAAAAGTTGACCAGACTGAACCTGTCACAAGCCAACTTGGCTATTTTTGAAGCAGACCAAGATGGTTTTCTTGACCGTTTTGTCACTCAGGATGAGTGTTGGGTTCATCACTTTGAGCCAGAGACCAAAAGACATTCCATGCAATGGAAGCACCCTGGCTCAACCCCTCCAAAGAAGGCAAAGGTCGTCTCCTCTGCAGGGAAGGTGATGGCATCAGTGTTCAGGGATGCCAAGGGCATAATATTTATAGGTTACCTTCAAAAGGGCAGAACAATTAATGGGGAGTATTATGCAGATCTGCTAAAACAATTGCAAAAAGCAATTAAGGCAAAACGACCCGGACAATTGACAAAAGGGGTCTTGTTCCATCAGGACAATGTGCCTGCTCATAAATCGGTTTTCGCAATGGCTGCTGTGCATGACTGTGGCTTCACACTTGTCGATCACCCTCCGTATTCACCTGATCTTCTAGCTCCATCAGATTATTTCCTGTTTCCAAACATGAAAAAGCACTTGGCTGGGCAGCATTATCGGTCAGACGAGGAGGTGATAGCTGCTGTGGGGGAGTTTTTCAGGGACCAAGATGAAACCTTCTATACCACTGGGATCCAAGGACTCCAGCATCGCTGGAGGAAGTGTGTGGACAGGAAGGGAACCTATGTTGAAAAATAAGGCACTTTCAGCATGGACAAACCATTGGATCTTGGTCAGGCTCAGAACTTTTCAGCCTACCCTCGTAATTTCAACAATCCCATAATTAATTTTGATTAAGTGGTAGGTTTAGATTTTTAAGAAAACACGCCTATACAAATTTATTCGAAAATTACCACCAAAGAAAGTGCAATTTTTTGCATAAAAATTCTGATTTTTTTTTCATATTTCTTCTAAAAAACATATAGCTTGTGGGTACTTGTTTAAATCGCCTCATAGAGGCGGTTCTAACGAGTACCCGCAATCTATTTTTAGCAGAAATAAGAAAAATGATGCATGCTCCTGTAAACCCCGGTTTTACTATATATATGGAAGTGTGGTTTAAGTGGGGTCAAAATTACAATGGTGTGTTTTCGTGATGTATCACTATTTCTGATAATGGGAGGTATGGAATAGAGCTGAAGTCATGATGCATTTTTGTTTTTCAGATGAACCCTACCATGAGAAAATAAGTCTCATCATGTGTAAAAACAATCAGTCTGTGTTTCAGTAAAGTTAGAAAGAAACTCCTGTCTTTGCTTGAGAAAAAAGACAGTGCAGCAATGAGACCTCTTGTAGTACAGGCTACAACATGTACGAGTACAATCAGACTGTCTAGCTGCCAATATGGTTTATAAGCATTGACTTGCCCCGCTTTGCCTCGGCAGACTTAGATCCTCTAAGCAGATTACAAGTACTCGTGTGCGGTCGCTTTTAGCTCTGCGTGGAAGCATCATGCAGCCCATCTATTTCTTCAAGCCCCAATGGGCAGGGGCCGAAATAGCCATGCTATCCTTATCAGAGTAGACTCCGACTAGATGCTGCAGAACACGATGTCTGATCAGTGTATATACTGTTTGCTTTCAGTATGGGAATTTAACAATTAAATAAATGCCCCCACCCACCCCCACCCCCAACATCGGGCATGGAAAAATATACTAGGCTGCATTATGCTATCACTCGGAGCTGTAACTGACCACATACTGGTTATGGTAAACCGCTTCAAGGAAGGACTAAGCCTGCCCAGGCAAAGTGGTGGGACCCTGACCAGTCAATGCTTATATGCCCTATTGGTTGCATTGGACGACAGGGCTTGAGGTGTCATTTCATCGCAATGTTAAATGTCCCAAAATGACCTAAACAGTGTTGAGGGGACATTAAACCTCATTTCAAACAAACATATAATGAAACAGTCTAAGACCCCATTCAGGACATTTTTCAAGCCTACAATACAATCGACCAACCAGTGTTGTCAGTGCTTTGATTTTCTTCTTTCGCCATTTTTGGTATTATATCAGCTCAATCAAGCTCAAGCGCTTCCAATAACAAGAGGGTGGAACCCTAAATGGCTAAACTTCATTTACAAGCACCATTGTGGTTTGAGCCTCACTCGGATCACATGTAAATAAGTTCTGAATAGTTAGATCTTTTGGAAGCAAAGAATAAGCCAAAATAAACAAAAATAGCAGAGTCTGATTATGACCAGTACTGAAATGTGCAACACTGGCCAGGCCCTCAAGCACCGGCTTAAGCAGAACTCTATTTTTCAAAATATTCTTCTGCTGATTTTAGAAGAGCAGTTGTCAGTTTTTGGCAAAAGAATGTGCACTGTCCTGCATTGTTAACCGTTTACGTATACGCCTGCAGAGGAAGAGTGTAGATATGTTAACTGACCGTCTCAACAATGACCTAAAATAGTGTTGACTGAGCTGTTAAACTCCAATACAAACAAATACAGTAGAACGTCGATGGCTCGAACACCGATGGCTCGTTTACCATGGATGTGTCGAACCCATTCTTGAGCCCCTAGCGAAATCTTCTACATAAGACATAGTGGGGGATAATTAAGGGAGACTTTAGTCTTTTATCTTGCAAATGTATGCTGTGTGTACTCATTAGAATCGCCTCGATGAGGCGATTCTAATGAGTACACACAACATACATATTCATTATAGAACACCGAAAAGATGTCAAAAAGTATCTCGTTATGCCTCCTGACAGTAACCTCAATGGCTCGAACTAAACCTGTCTCGAACAGATTTTCGAGGTCCCAAAGGTGTTCGAGCCATTGAAGTTCGACTGTAAAATGATTCTAAATGAACTCAATGGTCCCAAAGGACCAGAAAATATAATCTGCACTATGATGAGACTTTTTACTACCGCAACATGGCACAACACTAGCTGCAGTGAAGATAAATAAGTTCTAAATAGTTAGAGCCGTTGAAAGCAAAGAATACACCAAATACACCAAATAAACAAAAACACCAGACTGTTTTATTGAGTTTGTTCATGACCAATACTGAAATACCGGCCACGCCCTCTAGCACCGGCTTAAGCAGAACTCTATTTTCTAAAATGCCAAATTTTGCAGCGGATGGTCAGGTTCAACGTTTTGTCTCCGGGCACTCTTGTTAAACCCAATCTCTGATTAACAATTGTTTCAGAATAAGTGAATCAATCTTAAATGGGCCATAAACTGAATCCATATAACAAACTAGAAATGTTTTTCACAGGAAAACAATGTCCCCAAAAACATTCCCCAACCATAAATATATCTTAAACATCTATTTGACTTTAATAACTAGGTTGCTTAAGGTCACCAAAATGTAAGCTGCAAACAATCCATTTTTGCCAATAACTGTCAGTTTTCTGGAACAAGTGACCTTAAAAAATATAAAAAAGTCATTAAAAAGCTCAGATCCCCAGGATCTAGTTAAAGGGCATCTTTCATCTGTGCCCGTGCATGATTGTTCTCGAAACTTAGCATATTGATTACTCCGTATATACAACCAAGGAAAATGCATTTATTCAAATATATAAATAAAAGTAGGACTCAGGAGGCAACCCTGACTGACTCCCTCAATGAGCTAATGCCTGTCTCTAAATGAGTATGTCTTAAATCTGAAGTTTTATTTTGTTTCAAGATTTGTGAACTGAATCGAATGCAGAACTCCATAGCCATTCTTTTTATACCACAAAAGCTTTTGAAATAAATAACGTGTACAAATTATGATTAGATAATTAATAAAAATGCCATTTTTTAATCAAAATTTCAAAAAAATATTCGATTTCAACTCCTAAAATAAATATGTTCTAATCTTTGTCAAGTTATCAAATTACCAGGAAAACTTGCCATATGTATCCTCTGTAGCTATTCCAGATTTAATGAAAATTCAAAGCCGGTAACACTGTAATTTTTTACCATTAATGGATGTAGGCCGTATTCGCAAAATTAACATTTTTGTTGAAATCAACAAAGAACCATACAGAGATGTATTGCTTTCAAAATTCCTATCACGTATCTTATAAAATAAGTTTATACAGATCAAAATAAATATATCTTGAGCTGACATAGCCTTGAAACCATTAAAATGTCATGGATTTCTAGTATTTGCCTTCCATTTGTGCACTGTGGTCTGTCCAAATAGTAGATAGAGAAGACCACACTAAATCAAAAGATATTCTTATTAACACATTAGGTATTACAACTTCTATTTCTTTTATTCTTAGCAGCAAAAGTATTGTGAACATGTGCCGCTTTGTTTAACTACTTTACAGAAGTCATGTAGTCACCTACGCCTATAGGTTGTACTGTTCATATTTTCGTGGCAAGATTTAGCCTTAAATATACTATGTATTTATGAACACTGCGTTTCTTATCCTAACACACACACATAAAAGCGTATAGTAATTGTTTGGTCAGTATTTACCAACATTGAAACTGCCACTGATATTTAGTTTCTGTTCTCTGTTGCAAAAGATATGCACAGAATATTGTATGCTGTTCAATAACAGACAAATTTTGCTATCAGATAGGTAGAGCAACAGTTTCCTTCCTTACAGTTTGCATACTTGAAAATGCGTGTTTTCTGCATTGGTGTTGTAATTGTTGGCGTTTCTATAGTGTCTCATTTTTTCTGTTTTAAGTTTATCATTATGTGTTGTTTATCTAACGGTAAGGAGTTTTTAGTATTTTTCTTGGGTTGTAAAACTTTCACTCACTTGCTGAACATTTCCGATGAATCAAGTTCATTTTTCTTTCAAAGCACTGTTCTTGCGTGCTTTATTGTTCATTCTAACACAGCGCGCCTATATAGTCAATGGAAAATAACTGTGTTTTATTCTACAACAAATCACGACAAAGAAGAGCGTGACGAGTGACGTCATTAAAAACTGAAAATTATGACGTCACTAGTCGATTTCCTTGACGTTGGACGGTGTAACGTCATATTCTCGCATCGAAAACGTTAGAAAATGATGTAAATGCATGTGTTTCAGTCGATAATTTTAGCGGGATTTCTTCTAACAATGGCGAAAAGTTGTGAGAATTTGAAGGAAACAACAGCAATATTGCCGAGTTTCAGCGTGTTAGAATCGAAATAGATCAGCTCTAGCCAGTGATTTGTTGGGTAATAAATCACAGTTTGTCGGTCAGTTGTAAGTAGACAAATCACGCGCGCTACGCGCTCGTGATTTGTCTACTTTACAACTGACCTCCAAACTGTGATTTATTACTCAACAAATCACAGTTAGAGCTGATCTATTTCTTAATTAATATTTACGTTACTGTGCAATTTATCATTCAGCTTTGGAAGTGGACAGAAAGTGCATCATAGTGTATTTACTTAAAATAATTTAGCAGGCTTAGAGAACGTACATGGCAACACAGAATTCAGCTGTTCATTAAATATTGCATTTTTAATCTATTTTTTTTCTTTACTTGTACAAGAAATTGCTGAGCTTGTTTTTCTTTTGCACTGTTACTGTACTCGTCTTTTGTGATTTTTCACATCCTTTATCTATGAATTGGGTGTCTTTTAATTGTTTGGCTGGACTGCGTCTTATTATTGTGGCTCAAACTGAATTTATTTCAGCGTGCATGGGCATTTTAATGTAAAAATTGTTCTTAATATTAAGAGTTCTTGTAATTATCAGCTGAGTGATATTCAGATGAGGTTTGGACAAGAAGTGTGCTTTTTTGTATTTACTAAAAGAGATCAAGTAGTCATATTGTTATCTTTAGAAGCCTCCGTGGCGTAGTGGTTTCGCCTTGTAAACCAGGGGTCGCAGGATCGATCCCGGGCTTCTCCAGACTTCCGTAGGAGTCTTTAAACCGAGGTCCCGTCTCCGTATGACCTTAGCTGTTGGTCAGACGTAAAACACAAACACTCACTCACATTGTTATCATTTTACATATGAATTCATTGTTTATGAAATTCTGTTATTTTTTAGGCTTATCTTTGTGAAAATGTTTCAATTTTTTTTTTTTTTTTTTTTTTGAAGTACGTACAATTCAGTTATTAGTCGAGGATTTGGAATTCGTAGCACCTGTATTTAAGGAGTTTAATGCACCTTACTTCCTCACACTTAACTATGATACGAATTAATTTAGAGGTCTCTCAGCATCTTGAAAATTGAGTTAGAAAATCAAAAAAGTGGGGAAAAAGACATAAAAAGGGGAGATAAATGTTCCTACCCTCTTTTCTCATTTAAGCATCCAAATAATTCCAAACGACATCTCCTCTGAAACTACAAGGCCAATTGGAACCAAATTATATGTGAAGCCGCCATTGGGTGGAGGAACAAACATATATTCTGACTATCTGGGTCACATGACCAAAATGTCCGCCATGCCCATATATGGTAAAAAATCTTTGAAAATCGCCTTCTCAGGAACCAATCGACCGATGACCTTGAAATTGGTATACAATATATGGGACCTGGGCCCTATCGAATTTGTTCAAATGATGGCATTTCTTTGACCTTGACCTTTCTTACGTCAAGGTCACATTCGGTCACTTAGGATTTTGTATGGAAAAGACAGGGTTTTCTGGTTCTGTTGCAGCTTATGACATCATAGTTGATATTTGCAATCATCTTAATAATCCTGGGGCCATAAGATTAAATCGTTTTTAATTTTTCTAAAACTACTGGGCTAACTGATACCAAATTACATATACTGCATCAGTGTGGTCGAGAAATCCAAGTTTGTTAGAGAGATCTGTGTGATCGTCACACCAATAAACGGCGGCAAAAAGTGATTTTAAATTCTGCATCTCAAGAAATACAAGACCTTGGTATGCAGCATTTTGGACTCTAACCCTAAGATGGTTCAAAGCTGACTATAATGTATGCGATGGCAACAAAAGAAAGCAATGGTTGATTTCAAAATAATTTGACATCAATGATCCTGGGATTGGCCTCTACTAAACCGTTATGGTCTGTTAAAATAAATGGCCACCACGTGTGTGTGTGTGTGGGGGGGGGGGGGTGTGTGGGGGGGGGGGGGGTGAGAGGGGGTTTCCCATCGGCCGCTTGTTTACAATTTTGTGTTCAGTGCATGTCTTAAAAGTCGCATAAACTTGATGGCAAGCGTAAACCATATCTAATTGGCGTTGTCATGATACAGCAGCCACAGTGTCCTGCTTTACTGATTGCGCTTGTTTGGTTATCTTTTGTTGCTTAGCTTCATAAACAATTAATTGGTGACCAGTGGTAGTTTGGTATGAAGCTACCATGACAGCAATACCTCTGAAAGACGACAATGTTCAGTGAAGATAACAGCGCGGCCCTGTTTCAGTTTTGTTTTTTCAAAGGGTTGGCAGATTTTTGTTCAGTATTTCATAATTGAAGGCAAGTCGTGTTTTAATGAGTTTACACCTCTGAAAATCAAGCCTCCTTTTGACTGAAGGTGTGCAAAATTTTACTGCGAACAAAAAAAAAAAAAAAAAAAACATTATACAGTATTTGGTGGAACGATTTTACTTAAATGTTTTAGAGGTCTATTGTTTTGGTTTTTAACATTAATTTGCTGCAAAAAAGATACTGTACTAAATTTAAATATCGGCATCTTATTCTCCAGCTGCGGATTTGATATACTCCATCTTATTTGCTCATTGAATGACTCTGGTTTTGGTCGATCTTTTGGCGAACATGCGCAAATTGAGGTCACCAAGTTACATGAAGATGCAGAAAAGTGTATTGAACCTGATGTTCCCACCCTTCTTGACAAAGGTGAAGAGAAGAAGCTTGATTTACGGGAATCGTAACATTTATTATGCCAAACATCGTCCCTGTTCACTGTTCAATATATCTGACATATTAGGTTTCAACCTCAAGTAAATTAACCCGCCCGCCTAGTTCCTTTCATATGTACAAACGCCTGAAGGTAGGTGTCTGATGCTCTGTCTCTGGTAGGGTTAACCGGAGCCTAACTGATTGGTTTCCTTTGCTGCAGAATTCTAGCTATTTCATGCTGTCGAGTCCTCATCGTTGTTTCATCTCTTTAGTCGTTTGATTTTCTGTTCTCGAAGATGTTGTACTGATGAGCTAGAACTCCATCATGTAGAGTGAACAATTAATCGGTTTTAACCACGACAATCAAGGGCGAGTAGTGTGACCACCTAAAATCTATTCAAGTGTCCAACCCAATCTCGCCCCCCGTAAAACTTCTTACTGACCCCGTCGTTGATCCTTTTTTGTGTTTTATTATTTTCATAGTTAGTCCTTAAGATGTATGTATTGCTAATGCCTTTTTTTTATTTTGGATAGCCGTTCGGTCACGTGGGGAGATAACCGGCATTCTGGCTTTCCATCCATGACGTTTTCATTTTGGTGTTTTGAATAGGAGGTGCGAGCTATTTTGTATAGATTCCTGATCATTGCATACACTCTGTTTTTCAAACGTGATAACTCCTGATGGCTTGTCATAGAAGGCCTTTTTTGCCAATCTATATGGGACAATTGGGGTGGTTGGGTGAGGCAAAGGTGACGTGTATCTTGCGTTAATAGGGCGTCCAGCTGATATTTAGCTTACAGCTGGAAAAGACCTGCTGTTCTTCCAGCAGTTAAGGGTAGAGGGGAAAAACTGTTTTGTCTTCTGTTTCTGCTTTTCCATTTTCCCATTTCTCCTCTGTCATTCACTTTCATCTGCTCAACTATCTCTTCTTCGCTTTTCTCCCTTTCTCTGGAGAGAGGACAAAAATAACCAACAAGGAGTGACGTGCCTTTAATAAGTTCTGAAGTAAGATCCTTTGGAAGCAAGGAATACACCAAATAAACGAAAATAGCAGACTCGGTTTTATTGAGTCTGTTCATGACCAGTACTGAAATGTGCAACACCGGCAACGCCCTCTAGCACCGTCTTAAGCAGAAATCTTTTTTGAAAATGATACCAAATGAACTCAATGATCCCAAAGAACCAGAAAATATAATCTGCAGTATGATGATGTACGGGGAGACGTTTTGCGGCCACAACACGGCACAACACCAGCTACAGTGAAAATCAATAAGTTCTGAAGTAAGATCCTTTGGAAGCAAGGAATACACCAAAATAAATGAAAATAGCAGACTCGGTTTTATTGAGTCTGTTCATGACCAGTACTGAAATGTGCAACACCGGCCACGCCCTCTAGCACCGGCTTAAGCAGAACTCTATTTTCAAAATGATACCAAATGAACTCAATGATCCCAAAGGACCAGAAAATATAATCTGCACGACAATCGATATATCGGACAAATGTCAGAAAAAGGAAGTAGTAATAAAGGAGATGAAGAACAGATTAACCAGTGTGTGGCAAGAGTAACAGGATGATTAAGAGCTAATGGTGAATAAAGGGACAAGGCTATCGTAGGCAGGTTGCCCAACAAAATGGTAGAAAGTAAGTGCAGGTGACATCTTAAGATGCACGTTTACAGGTTATACCACAATCTGGGAAAAGGGAAGATAAAAGAATGTTGAAGGGATGGCTTTACGTTACATTAAACCTCGGGTACAATTTATTTTTAGTCGTGCGACTCAACAGAACATAAGGTACCCGGTAAGATTTCAAGTGGCCATAACATTTACGTGTTTAACATATAACAGTGTCGATGTTACTTGGGGAGCCTTCAGCACAAACCGGAAACTTTGGATAATGATTCTTGAAATATACAATGTATTCGTTAAATGTTGATTGTTTCAAGTCACCAGTTTAGAGAATCACTTGCCAGTTCACCCGCTGACAAATATGCTTGGTGATGTATATTCCCCTCACTAAATATAAACCGGAAGGAAATGGCCATCAGTAACTTTTCAAAAATATATCTATCGGTCCCTGTTATGATACAGCTTTGACCAGCCAGTAAAATAATTTAGTTTATGTTGGTTTTAATATAATTTTTTATCACGATCTGTGACACAACAGGAAAAAGTGGTAAAACGGTCAATATGTATCGGAGTCCCTTGTTCATGTCCGGATTGAAACAGAGTCATCAAGTCTCACATGCACGTGAAAAAATAACCATCCTTTATACTGACGCGAAAATAGTGTAAAATTTACCAAAATTTTTGGGGTCAAATTTCAATGGTAAAAATTTATGGTAACACCGAATGTAATTACGTCATATCATGAATTTTGGTGTCTTCGAGTATTGACAAATATGTTGGCTGATGCAATAAATCAACATTCATATGTAAGCGCAAGCTACACATAACTAAACTCAATCCAACTATACCATCCGCATGGGGGTAGGTGTAAACTCATAGAATTTTTAACCCCTTTTCCCCACCAGATTTGCTAAATAATCACATGTCATATAGGTTAGGCTCCTAACTCAATGAAACGGCACAAATAAAGCGTGAGAATTTTGGGTGCATTAAATTTTTCGAAATCTGGTCTCAAATGCCGGACTATATGATTTATTATACCAGTAGTATTAAGAAGTGTCATTTCAGAAGGAGAGTTTTATCTTTTGTTTCAGTTTTGTTTGATATGAGGTTTAACGTCCCCGTCAAGACTGTAAAGGTCATTTTGGAGACGTTGCGTCCAATTTTGTTGGACTTTTACCCGACATTGAGATGAATGACATCTCAAACCCTGCCGCCCAATGAAACCAATAGGGTTTATAAACATGTACGGGCCGACTCGCACGGCTTTGCGTGGGCAGACTTAGATCCTCTAAGCGGTTTACCAGTACTCGTGTGCGGGTCGGTTTCAGCTCTGCGTGGAAGCATCATGCAGCCCATCAATTTCTTCAAGCCACGATGGGCGGGGGCCGTAAATGTTCTATCTAAAATGTGTATGATTTCCAAACTGATCAAAATTGGATTACTTTAACGCCGTATGGCTTTGCCTACCTAACACAAGGGCGGATAGCAACCACAAATAGTTGATCAGTTTGCCCTTTTTAGTTGTGTTTAGCGAAGTAAACCAGTCTGTAGTGGTCTATATAAAGGTGATATTTCCTTCTTTTAAGTCGATTGTTTATTGTTTATCAAACGACCCAAGGTAGTAACTACAATTCCTCTTCAGTGACCATCACCAATTGTAGGAAATCCACGTAACGTTATTTATAGTAATGGAATATTGCGTAAGAATCTGCACTGGAATCATGTATTGAGTTTGGCAGATCAACAGATCAGACACCACAGAACGCGGTATCTGATCAGGGTCTACGATGTTTTCTTACAGTACGTGGATTTATGGCAAAACACGGCGTCTGGTAAGGATTTACACGTTTTGCTTACAGCACAGAAATGTAAGGGTTAAACGAATTATTAACAGTCTATGCCACCGTTCAGTTAATATAAAGTCAAAACCCTAGGCACATATTCATAGTTAACATGCAAATTTCCATGGATGGAAGTTTTAGCGTTCAAATAAAGTGGAATTATTCATGGCTTTTGGCTTCTGGCGATCTTCCACCTGCCTA
This sequence comes from Lucinisca nassula, assembly GCA_963580285.1. NCBI lineage: Eukaryota > Metazoa > Mollusca > Bivalvia > Lucinida > Lucinidae > Lucinisca > Lucinisca nassula. The sequence goes on along the minus strand of CAUZLF010000742.1, from coordinate 280,765 downwards.
ATTACACGTTTTGATTTCAACATATATCAAAATACCTTAAAGAAGATCTTATAATTATTTAATCATTATCATTATTTATAATTAGTGTTTACTTATAGGCGTCATCTTACAAACCTTCACTCCGAGTTTCTGAAGTTAGTTCTTACATTTTTAGCTCACCTGAGCCTTTCGGCCCATAGGTGAGCTTATAGTATGGTAAGGCTCCGTTGTCTGTCAGTCGTCTGTTGTCTGTCAAAATTTTCAAACATCTTCTCCTCTGAAACCACAAAGCCGACTGGAGTCATAATTCATATGGAACATTCATGGGATGGGGGAACGAAAGTTTGTTCGCAGGGTCCAGGTCACGTGACCAAGATTGCCGCCATGCCCGTATAAGTTAAAAACCCTTCAAAAATCTTCTTCTCCGGTAACAGTGGGCCGATTGGCCTGAAACTTGGTATGTACGAGGACTGTTCAAATATGAATGCAACTAAGCACATAAAAATGATCCCGTGATAGATTTCGATGAAAAATTTATTTTGTCCCATCAAAGTATTCCCCTTTAACAGATATACAAACTTTCAGTCTTCTGATCCAATCATTGAATGCATTTTGGTAGTCTTTTCGAGGTATACTATGATGGCACTGGAATATTGCAGAACCGAAGGGTTTGCGCTGTACAAATTTTCGACCATAAATGTATTTTTTCAGCCACGGGAACAAAAAAAGTCACACGGGGCAAGGTCAGGGGAATACGGGGGGGGGGGGGGGGTGAGGGAGTTCAACAACCTTTTCCTGCTTCAGATAGTCTTGCATAATGGACGCCTTGTGCGATGACGCATTGTCATGTAGCAATCTGACATTGGCCAAACCAGTTGCGGGTCTTCGTTCTTTGAAATATTTCTTCAATTTTCGAAGAACTTTATTCTTGTAAAACTTCGCATTTACAGATTTGCCTTTAGGCACAGCAACCTGAATAGCAGGGCCCAGATTTGAAAAGAATATGGCATACATTGCCTTCTTGATGCCCATGGCCCGCTTTGCAATGCATGGTCTTTTGCAATACTTTGTTGCCCATATTTTGTTCTGAATCTTTCGTTTTGGCTCAAAAAAGTGAACCCATGTCTCGTCACCTATGACGACATTAGCGAAAGACCGTGCATTGTAATTTGGAAACTTTATAAGCAACTTCTTGGCGCACTGAACGCGTGTCTTTTTCTGCTCATCTGGCAACAGATTGGGAATCCATCTAGCACAGATTATATTTCTCATTTTCAAATCCCGTTTCAGAATTGTATGAGCTGCTCCTAATGAGATGCCAACCATACTAGCTGTTTGCCTAGTTGTGTATCGTGCATCGGTAGCAACCATTTCTTTCACTCTAGCAACCATCTTGGCAGATGTTGCTCTTTTCGGCCGACGATCGTGTGGTGCATCTTCTGTTGAGCATAGCCCACAGCTGAATTTCTTACACCAACGAAAAACTGTCGGAAAAGACATTTCATTATGCCCATAAACCGAACATATTTCATCAAAAATGTCTTTGCACCGTATACCAAGAATACAACGATTCTTATATAGGACCGTAATTCAACGACGTACTCTGACCTTCTTCCAACCATGTTTTGTATTAGTATACAAGAGTAGACAGTGTTTATCGAACGATATATATGGCTAAAGTGCACGGATTTTAACAGGTTTGGTATCAATATATAGGTAAAATGTTTTTCTACGCTGTGATATTTATTTCCAGGTGATTTTCGCACTAGTGCATGAGAAAACGTTCTACTTGCATTCATATTTGAACAGTCCTCGTAGCATTAGGGACTGGGGTCCATCAATTTTTGTTTAAATGATGACTCTTGGATGACCTTGACCAATTTTAGGCTTGGTTCACAAATGCCAGTTAACTGCCCTGTAAATTCCTATGTGAGCAACCTGTTCAATACAAAATGATTTTCTAATTTTTGTAAACTATGACCTCTTGTGTCTCCGACAATGTAGGAAATAATCATCAAAACTGCCAATATCTGAATGAAAATTATGTAAAAATAGACACAGTCTACACCAAAATCGAACATTTTCTCCATATTTATCATAAAGAAATCAAGAAAAGAATATGAAGGCATACATGCGACACAAAGATTTTTTGTTGAAAGCTCCGAAACTACAAGAAAAACATTTGATTAAATTTCCAAGGTGTCGAAGATGTGCATTCATTGTTAAATTAATGGAAATGTACCCTGCCCCCCTTCCTAATTTGTACGAGGCTGGAGCTGTCTTTACTGCCAACCAGCCAAAATTTAGGAGAAAAAAAAATGGATCAAGATCAAGGCAAAGAAAACGAGACCCATTAGAAGGTTTTGCCTATGATGTTTTATTTCTAACGCTATTGCTTGGCCAAAAAATCACGGTATTTTGGCAAGAACGCCGTTAACCAAACAAGGGACATTACTCTTACTGCAGGTCGCTGTGCATCATTGGTTACGGATAAGAGACTTGATTCAATGTTACAAGTTCAAAATAGGTTTGCCGGACAACAGAGCCATTTACTATGTATATTTTTTAGAGTTTATAGACCCTTGACATTCATAAAGGGTACAGTGACAGACGATTTTGATTCTTTACTATGACAGCTACGTCACGTCTTTATCAATATCTATCTTAGTGTTAGGTGATGACGTCATCAGTCACAATGGATGACGATAAAAAATATGTACTCACACGCACGTTCAATGGTAAAATGGAATGGGAGAATCTCAACACCTTTTGAAATAAAGCAGGGTGTGAGACAGGGCGGCATCCTTTCAACCCTGCACTACAAGCTCTTCAACAACGACCTTTTGTTACTTCTAAGGAAGCTGGGAGTGGGTATGATGATTGGACACATTGACTGTTGTGCTCCAACCTGTGCGGACGATGTCGCGCTCCTTGCCGCAACTACACTGTGTCTGTTGATGCTCCTATATGTTGTCAACTACTACATCTGCCGTGAACATTATGGTATTAATGCCGCGAAGTCTGCTGATGTGGTGCTGAATGAAGATGTGAAATCCATCAAAGATTTACCTGTTCTGCTTGGTACTGATGTTATTGACAGAAGCCAGTCTGAAATACATTTAGGTGTGGATCGCAATGAGGCCGGCACCGTAGACATTGGATCTCGAGTCCAGATGGGTCGACGAACAATGTATGCCATGATGGGAGCTGGTGCATATGGATGCTCCGGGGTTGCCCCGCCTCTGGCAGCACACCTATGGAAGACCTTCGCACTTCCACGGATGACCTATAGCTTGGAAGTGTTCCGGCTCTCCGAGAAAGACATTACACAGCTGGAGCAACTACAAAGATCAACACTGAGGAGGATTCTGAACCTGCCCGTGAATACCCCACTGACGGCTGTGTATGGTCTGCTGGGAATGCGCCCTATCAAGCAAGAGTTGGATATCAGGAAACTCACGCTTCTTGGAAGTATACTAGTACAAAAAGACACACTTGAGTATGAAATTGCTCAAAGACAAATGTCAGTGAAATCCATCGATAGCAGGAGTTGGTTCTCTGAATGTAACAGACTTTTATACAAATACTCACTCCCAAACGTCTATACCCTGAGTAAGGAAATCACTAGTCTCAGAAGATGGAAGGAACAGTTAAAATTAGCAGTTGACGACTATGTCCAGTCGCTTTGGCATGAAGACGCAAAGAAGTCCCTGAAATATCTTAACACTGAATCTCTCCGTGTTGGAAAAACACACCACTCACTGAGTACGCTTCCAAATGATGTAAGAGCAGTGAAGAAAGGTAACACGAAGATACGGCTACTGACAGGCACCTATATTCTTCAGGAAAACAGGGCCAGATTCAACCAGCATGTAGTGGATGACACCTGTACCCTGTGCCTATCCAAGGCTGAGTCTCGTCAACATTTCCTTGTAGAGTGCAGTAGGCTGGAGAAAGTAAGGCACAATTATAGGCCGCGAATAAGAGAGATACTGTTGAAAAAATAACTCAGAGATTTGTGTGCAGTCTTATATCTCGGACAATGAAAACTTGACTCAACTGTTATTAGATAGTACATTATGCGGGGCTTACGGAGGTTTGGTTTTAACTGAAGAGACAGTTAGCAGTCTAGAACAACTTTCAAGGAATTGGTGCTTTTCACTGCATAGGTCAAGAAGTGAAATATTAGGGTTAAAATTAAGAGACCTTTAGATACTTGGAACATCGCACACTCATGGCTGTAATTAATACTACTGAACTGTGTAGCATGTAAATACCACTAAAAGCTGTATATAGTTAAACAGTTAATAATGTGCCTTACTTTTTTCTAGGGATGCTGTACATACGACAGTCTACTTGTATAAATATAGCAACAATACCTAGTTCTGTAAGTCAATATATATTTAACAAATAAGTAAATACGTGTTAAATTTGGATATATATATTATTCTCCCGACGCTGGATATTATTCTCCCGTCGCTGTAGAGAGACTGTTGGATGTGACAACGCCGCCTATCGACGCATATCTTCGACTGGCCCACAAAATGGATTGATGTGTTAACACTATATATATGTATACTGGCTACTTAGTGACTTTTAATGCCCATGGTTTTAACTACATATACGCATGTGACATTGAACATAAACTAAAAGCCCAAAATTCAGCGACAGCTGTTGAGCCTTTAATAGGCTGGATCCCTACAACAACAACAACAACAACAATGGCCAAATGGTTACATACTTCGGTTAGCAGCTAAAAGGCCCCCGGTTCAATCCCCACTCCGGACATTTTTTTTTTTTTCATTTTTTTTTAAACTACTGTTTAAACACTTTTTATGCTTGGACCGTTGTTTTCATTTTCTACATTTGTTTTTATCTCGGACCCATCAATACCGGTATTGATGGGTCCGAGATTTTATATATTTTTTAATTATAACCATGCTACTAAATGGGGGCGTTTTGTGAATGTATTATGTTTCTCAAATGAAAAAAACAACAACATCGGCCTCATCAGCATGAGAACAATGCTTTTGAGATGTTTTATTAAATATCTTAATGCAAGAAAACTTCTATTGTCGTCATCATCCTCACGTCTATCGGGTGCCTCAACGCAGAGCTTAAACGACCGCACATACATGTAAGTACAGGTAACTGTCTGTCCTGGCAAGGTGGTTCTAGTTGGACCATTCATGCATATAAACCCATTGGTTTCATTGGGCAGCAGGGCTTTGGGTGTCATTGCATCTCACTGTCGGGTAAAAGTCTCACAACATTAGGAGCAACGTCTCCAAAATGCCCTAACTAGTGTTGATGTGGACGTTAAACCTCAATTGAAACAAACAAGTCGTCAGCATACCACATCAATAAGTTATGACAGCAAGTTGATATACGATGCCCTGCTTGTTGAACCCGTGTTTTTAAAAAGACAAAGGGCAAAAAGATGCTCGTATGATAAATTCCATGTGTGATAATGTAAGTAGCTCAATAAACTGGATTCTGGGTTGATGGAAATTCAAATGCGGGAATAAAGAGATGGAAATACTTGTCATATTTAAAATAAATTCATGTATAAAAGTCGTATATGATAAATCTATCTATCTATCCATCTATCTATCTATCTCTATCTATCTATCTATCTATCTATCTATCTATCTATCTATCTATCTATCTATCTATCTATCTATCTATCTATCTATCTATCTATCTATCATTAATGAATACCAAGTGTAACGGTTATGGTTAAATACCACTTCTACATCCTTGCTGTAGGAGCCGGCTCCTTTAGCGACGCGGGTAGAGCGGTTGGCTTATTCACGAAGTTAAGCAACGGATATCACGGTTAGTACCTGGATGGGTGACCGTGTTGCTTGACTTCGTGGACGACACGGCTAACGCTACACAAGAAAAGGACCGGCCCAAGGACTGAACTTTGGGGGACACCAGATAAAACCGGGACTGAATCAGAAGTACAACTTATTGTCAGCATCCGGAGAGCCATGCGTATATCCTCTTATCTGCTAGTTGAACAATTTATACAACAGTATTCCGTGAGGTACGTTGTCGATGGCCTTGACGAAGTCTATGGTGATCATGTCAGTCTGTTTGTGGCACGGTTTATGGCCCCATCCAGATTGCTCACTATATCATTGTAAAATTGAGCTAATTGAGTTTCGCAATACCTCTGACTTCGGAAAACATGTTGACAGTCAGCAAGAATGCTCTCAAAGATTAGGTGCTTGTTGCTGTTGCTAACTAATATTTGCAACAAGGGTTTCCAGCCATAAGAAGAAGCGCACAGCCCTGATTTTTTAAATGACATTTAACAATCGAATGTATGTTCAGTAAAGGAAGAAAATACAATCATCCCAGTTGTATTTCAGCAAAATATGTCCGAAATGCCAGATAACGACGTTTATTGTCTTTCTGTGTAATTGAAGTAAGATATATATTATTGCATTGAAACGTTTTTGAAGTTAATGATTTTTCATTAATTTCTTCCTTCTTTCTTTCTTACTTAATGTAGCATAAAATCAAAAATGCCTGCAACAAGAGGCCAATGGGCCACTATGCTCACCAGAGCTCAGATGAGCCACTCTGCTCACCAGAGTTCAGGTGATTACTGCTCTCTGAAAGCCATCTGTTTTATCAAGCAGAGGCAGACCCAAGCCAAGCACGCTTCAGATGAAATTTGAACCCATTCGACCAATTGACTTCAGAGATGTTATTTGAATGTGCTGGCACCAGATGACATATGATAATGGACAAAAGCCCATCCTATAAGTTCCCCCAGCAGCCTTCAGCTCTGGTCAGATAAAAAAAACAACAACAACAACCAAACCTGTAATGACTAATATGGTTAAAATTTCTATAGTCTCAGATTTATGTAGCATATGGTTGCTGAGGAGCCCAATGTTATAAAGCGTATAGAGCATTCTGTGGTTTCTGAGGAGATGCTTATTTATGTATTTATTTATTTATTTCCGTTTCCATGGCAGCCAATAAAAAGGAGCAGCAGCCTAAAATCATATGCCAAATAGAAATGGCTTAAGGAACATTTCTATGAAAGTTTTGTCACCGTATCTGCAATGACTTGGTAGTTAATACAGTTTTTCATTTTTCAAACTCTAAGTTGCCATAGCAATCAAACTAATGGGCCGAATGTCATAAAAAACATAACCTTTCAATCCCCAAGTCCAAGGATTTTACAGATGAAATTTGGACCCGATCGGCCCAGTGGCTTCAGAGGAATTGTGGTTAGAAAGTTTTGACGGAAGACAGACGACGGACAATTACCTATCCTCCTATATGCGTCCTAGGAGCCTTTGGTTCTGGTGAGCGTAAAATACTTTTATTTGAAGAAAAAGGTATATAATAAAAGCGTTATAACTATGTCAACTTGATCTGCCGTTCATTATCGCATCTCGTGATCTTTCATCAAGAAAGAGCCACACACCTTGATACAGTGCGGCAGATCAAGATATGTAGTAATAATGTGTATTTAATAAACATTTGTAAACCCGTTCGTTACCATGGCAACACAAATTTTAATGATTTGTTGTTCCATATAAATTGTTGCAGAACCTGGAATGCATCTTCCTAGTAATTGCAAATATTTGTGTTATCTTTGTATGTTTTCTGACCACACACTGGATAAAATTTAATCAAACATGAAGTTTTCACCTGATGTTCTTTTGTTGCTATAGCAACCATACTACATAAGCTTGGAGCTTATTGTTGCCGTTTTTTAAGATACCACGCCATATACTGTTAACACAAAAGATTTTAACAATTTCTGAAACAGGCCATTTTTGGCCTTTCGTGAACCAAGCCCTTTGGTCGCATAGACTTTTCTATGGGAAAAAGTCAAAACCGTGTATTTTTGGAAACTATTGCAGCCTGTGATCTGAAAATTAGAAGATGCAGTTAGCTAAATGGTCGGATGAAACTATATGAGTAGTCAATGTCAAGGTCATTCTTTGACCTTTGTTCAAGGTCATTCAGATATGAGAATTAAAACTTATTTTTCTCAGAAACCACAGAGCCATTTACAACGAAATTTCATAGGAAAGTTTTTAAGAACAAGGAAATGTCAGTTGAGTAATATGAATTTGGTTACATGACCAATATGGCCGTCATGCCCATATAATGTAAAAACCCTTCAGAAATCTTCTTCTCTGTCACCAGTGAGCCGATTATCATGTATCTTGGTATGTGGCGGTGGGGACTCGGGCCCATCAAAATTTGTTCAGATGATGACTCCTGAATGACCTTGACCTTTTTTAGGCTAAGGTCAAATTTGGTCGCATAGACTTTTGTATGGGGAAAAAGTCAAAACCGTGTATTTTGTGGAAAATATAGCACCTGGTGATCTGAAAATTGGTAGATACAGTAAGCTAAATGAGTGGATGAAACGACATGAGTATTCAGGGTCAAGGTTATTCTTGGATCTTGATTTAAGGTCATTCAGATATGAGAATTAAAACTAATTTTTCTCAGAAACCACTAAGTTGTTTGTAAACAAAATTTCATATGAAAGCTTTTGGGAACAAGAAAATGAAAATTAATTAATACAAGTTGATTGCATGTCCAATATGGCCGCCATGCCCATATAAGGTAAAAGCCCATCATAAATGTTCTTCTCGAGAATCTGTGAGTTGATTATCATATAACTTTGTATATGGCAATGTGGGCTCGAGCCAATTACAATTTGTTCAGATGATGACTCCTGAATGACCTTGACCTATTTTATGCTAAGGTCAAATTTGGTCAAGTAGGCTTTTGTATGGAAAAAAAATCAAAACCATGTACTTTTCAGAAACTGTTGCAGCCTGTGACCTAAAATTGGAAGATGTAGTTAGCTAAATGAGTATTTAAACTACCTAAGTATTCAAGGTCAAGGTCATTCCTTGTTCTTGGTCCAAGGTCACTCAGATATGAGAATTATAACACATTTTTCTCAAAATCGCTGGGCCGGCTGTAACCAAGGAAATGAAATTTGATTAATACAAATTAAGTCACTTGACCAATATGGCCACCACTTTTCCTGGGCAGGCTTAGAACCTGTTTACCAGTACTCATGTGTGGTCGGTTCCAGCTCTGCGTAGAAGCACCATGTAGCCCAGTCTATTTCTTCAAGCCCTGATGGGCATTCTTAAAACATCATTAATGATTTTCTGGTACAAAGGTGGGCGATATAGGGCCATTTGGCCCTCATGTAAATGTTGAATTACACGTTAACTTCCCTGAAATTGTATGTTGTAATTATCGTCTGAGTGATATTCAGATGAGATTTGGACAAGAAGTGTGCATTTTTGTATTTACTAAAAGTGATCAAGTAGTCACATTATTATCTTTTTACATATGAATTTATTGTTCATGAAATTCTGTTATTTTTTAGGCATTTATCCCATTTACATCTCGTCCCCTCAGCGGAAGACCGCAGTAACTCCGTGTTGTGGTGAAAATGAGTATAATTGTTAATCATACACATCCTGTAAAAATAATGTGTTCCTTTGATAAACCATTTTCAAGCTATTTGAAATTGAAAAAAAAAGTTGTGTCTCAACGACCAGTATTTTTTAATGCAATACTGCAGTATCTGTAGATACAAAACCATTGCATTTTTTTTTTTATTTTTTTTTTTTTGCAACACTGCAGTAACTCTAGATACAACAGTATTGCATTAACATACATTTCTTTTCGGATAATGCAACACTGCACTTAACTCTACATACAACTGTATTGCATTTTTATGTTGTCTATCCAGCAAGACACTTGAATGCAAGACTGCGATAACTCTACATACAACAGTATTGCTTCCATATTTAATCCTGCTGTAAAGTTGAAGTTGAAGTTAAATGCAATACAGTGGTAACCTGTTTCTTTGTACTGGAGTTTAACGACCCAATCAACGCTATTTTAGGTCGTTTTTGAGCCGGCCAGTTCACCTATCCACACTTTTCCTGGACAGGCTTATACATAAGCGGTTAACAAGTACAGTGCACATTCTTCCGCCAGAAACTGACAACTGCCCTTCTCGAATCAGCGAAAGGGAGAAAATGACCGTAGGAAAGATTTCATGATCAATCTCCATGAAAGAATGTTGCCGACCTCGGCAAGTATCGAACCCACGTCCTCCTGGTCACCAGTCAGACGCGCATCCGACTGAGCTACCGAGGCCGGTTTCAGTGGTAACTTAATTTACAGTATGGCATTGCATGTATATTTGCTTCAAAATCCCACCTAATCCTGTGTGAAAGGCCCGGGGCACATTTATTTTACACAACTATAATCTTTTTCAGGATTTTTGTATAAGAAAATGCAGAACTTTTTTTTTTATCAAACTAAATAATGATTACTCCCTATCTATGACCTTCACCATAACCGATTGTTTTGAAGGGGGGAGATTTGAATATACCAGCAGATAAGTTGATACAATCTGTGATGAAAATGAAACCTTTTAAAAGAGTTCACACAAAACTCAACCTTTCTTGTAATCATAAAAGTTGGGATGTTGGGTTTGAAGAAATGTTGCCTCTTACATTTTTTTTTTATTTTCAATTTTCTCAGGGAGACATAATTATTTTCTCAGGGAGACATCATTATTCAAAAAAGTTCAAAAACTGTGCTTAAAATAGCACGTGCTGCTTGGTTGTACTAGAAATACTAGAAAGCAACAAGTGATTATGCCCCTACAAGGAATAGCATGAGGGCATTTATATCTGGTGTCCAAAATCTTAGGAGTTTTACGGTATTGCTGAAGATCTGTGTTCGCGACCAGCCGGCCATAACTCCTAAACCCTATAGAATATTTTCATGAAACATCACAGCAGCATGAGCCATAGCATGAAGATGTGTTGCAAGAAAGGAAAAAAAAAAACTCTTGCTCACTTTGGTTTTGAATTATCTGCCCTTGGCTTAATTCATTGTAGTGTAATTAATGGTCCACTATTTGCCATCATGTTTATGAGCTTTATCTAATTTGCGAATTTAACCCATTGTGTACATGTGGACTCTTCCATTGCTATATGTTGGACAAAGCCCATTTGTCAGACCTATTTTCTTTTTCTTTCTCATTTTTATTTAATTCTTGAAGGAAACTCCTGTTAGCAGGAACCGCAGACCCTGATCAGACACCACATACTGTGGCATCTGATCTGGGCCTGCACTGTTTGCCGGGCCAAACCTGTTTAGGGTTTCCCGCATACAATGGGTTATTATAGAATGGATTTAAAGTTGGAAGTGTCCACTTCAGTGACTCAGGGGTGATATGGTTATGGCTGAATGCTATCACTGTACAGAATGCTAACTCCCGTCAATACTATATAGGTGCGGGCCTCCGTGGCCTATTGGATACGAGCTCCGACTCCTAATCATTAGGTCTCTCACTGCTGTGGATTCGAGCCTGGCTTGGGTCGCACGTGAAACGCCAAGTTCTGCAATGGAAGGTCAGGTGTTTTTTCTCTGGATACTCCGGTTTTCTCCCACCTTTGATTAACGATCTTGAAATAATTTTGAAAGGGCCATAACCCCTACCCCCCCCCCACACACACACACACAAAAAAAAAAAAACAACAAAAACTATATAGGTTATTTTGGAGACGTTGCTTCCAAATGTGTGAGCTTTTTACCCGACATTGAGATGAAATGACATCTCAGGCCCTGTCGACCAATGAAACCAATAGGGCTTATAAGCAAGGACGGCTTGTACCGTTTCGCCTTGGCGGGCTTAGATCCTCAAAATGGTTTAGCAGTACCTGTGTGCGGTCGATTTCAGGTCTGCGTTGAAGCATCATGCAGGCCATATATTTATGAGCCAGCGCACGACAAAACCTACAATAAGACGTGCGCCCAGCAAAGACTCAGATCAGCCTACGCATCCGCGCAGTATGATCAAAGTCTTCGCTGTGCGCTGTAAGGATAACTCAGGGCCAAATTCACCTTCCTGCTGTAAGAGAAGTCTCTGGTTGGACTATATGGATTCGCTGGGTGCACATGTCTTATTGTAGGTTTTGTCGTGCGCTGGATCCGATGCTTGCTTGTATAGTTTATAAGTTTATAAGCGCATGGTGAAATTCAATTCGGAGGAGTGCTGAAAATTTCTGACAGCACCATAGCTCCTAAGCAGTATTAAAAGAATATGATTTATGAAAATGAAGCGTCGCAGGTGCATGCATAAATCAAAGCACTGAGAGTACTCTGTCTGGTGGGTTGATTGTCTCTGAATTCTAAAGGTTGGGGAAATAGTCCTGGACTGAGATTTAAACTGGTTCATCCAACTATGAAATTCCAGTTTTTAAGCAAATAGTGCAGATCTTGATCAGATGCCCCAGCCTGCAGCACCTGAACTTTCTCTACACTGTTTGCCAAGCCCACCCTATGATTCCAAGATGAGGCTATTTAGTCTTACCCAACACTCTTACCTCATGGCGGCTATTTTCTATTAAACAAAAAGTTATTCTCACATGTCAGTGACAGTCACATGGACCTAAGCACTGAACAGCTTTTTCTTCTTAGTAACTTATATTAGGGTCGATTGACAATCAATCAACCAAAATTAAGCAGCGTTATTTGTACCTCTTATGAGGTCAGAGCCCGGATCAGAGTAAGTGTATGTGTTACCTGAAAAAAATACTGGAATCAACTGTTGGGTTTGGCAAACAGTGTAGACCCAGATCAGATGCCATGGATCAGGATCTGTAGTGCAGGAATAGTGGGACAAGGGGTTATTCAGGGTGGAACTGGGGTCATCGGAGAAGAGTGGTTCAGGACAGGACAGGAGTCATGGGTGGAAGGATGGGAGAAGGGACTGTTCAGGACAGTGCAGGAATAATGGGAGGAGGGACTATTCAGGATGGGGCAAAAGGTATGGGAGAAGGGCTGGTTCAGGACAGAACAGGAGTCTTGGGTGGAGGGATGGGAGAAGGAACTGTTCAGGACAACACAGGAATAATGGGAGGAGGGACTTTTCAGAATGGGGCAGGAGTCATGGGACAACGGGTGGTTCAGGACAGGAGTCAAGGGTGGGGGATTGCAGAAGGGATTGTTCAGGACAGCACAGGAAAAAATGGGAGTGAGTGAGTGTTTGAGTTTTACGTCCCACCAACAGTTATGGTCATACGGAGACGGGACCTCGGTTAAAAGACTCATCCGAAAGTCTGGAGAAGCCCGGGATCGATCCTGCGATCCCTGGTTTACAAGGCGAGTAGCGTAACCACTACACCACGGAGGCTTCTAGGAATAATGGGAGGAAGGACTACAATGTCATGTTTTCATGGTGGGGCAGGAGTCATGGAAGGATGGATGGTTCAGGGCAGGTCAGCAGTGATTGAAAGAGGAACAGTTCAGGACAGTGATGGAGTCATGGGAGGAGGGATGGCTCAGGACAAGGTAGGAGTTATGGAAGAAGGGACAATTCACGACACTGCAGGAATATTTGTAGGAGGGGCTATTCAGGATGGGACAGGGGTCATGGGAGAAGGGTTGATTCAGGACAGGACAGGAGTCTTGGGTTGAGGGATGGGAGACTGTTCAGGACAGCCCAGGAATAATGGGAGGCGGGACTACATGTATTCAGGACGGGACATGAGTCATGGAAGGATGGATGGTTCAGGGCAGGGCAGCAGTGATTGAAAGAGAGAAAGTTCAGGACAAGGCAGGAGTAGTTGGAGGCGGGATTATTCAGGATGTGGCAGGAGTCATGGGAGGAGAGATGGTTAAGGACAGGGTAGGGCTCGGACTATTCAGGATGGGACAGGGGTCATGGTAGAAGGGGTGGTTCGGGACAGGACAGGGCAGGAGTCATGGGTGGAGGGATGAGAGAAGGGACTGTTCAGGGCAGTGCAGGAATAATTGGAGGAGGGACTATTCAGGATGGGACAGGAGTCATGGAAAAAGGGGTGGTTCAGAAGAGGACTGAGGGGGGACTACATGTATTCAGAGTGGGGTGGCACTGGAGTCTTGTTTGTTTGATTTGAGGTTAAGCGTTCCCAACAACACAGAATAGATCATTTTTGAGACGTTGCTTCCAATTTTGTAGGACTTTTACCCGACATTGAGATGAAATGACATATCAAGCCATGTCGCTCAATGAAATAAATAGGGTTTATACGCATGGACGGTCCGACTCGCACCGCTTTGCCTGAGTAGGCTTAGATCCTCTATGTGGTTTACCAGTACTCGTGTACAAGGCGTGGAAGGATGGATGGTTCCGGGCAGGGCAGCAGTGATTGAAGAGGAACAGCTAGGACGGTGATGGAGTCATGGGAGGAGGGATGTTTCAGGACAGGATAGGAGTTAATGAAGAAGGGACAATTCAAGACAGTGCAGGAATAATGGGAGGATGGACTGTTCAGGATGGGACAGAGGTCATAGGAGAAGGGATGGTTCGGGACAGGTCAGGGGTCATGTGTGGAGGGATGGGAGAATGGACTGTTCAGGACAGCCCAGGAATAATGGGAGGAGGGACTACACATATTCTGGATGGGACAGGAATCATAGAAGGATTGATGGTTTAGGGTAGGGCAGCAGTGATTGAAAGAGGGACAGTTCAGGACAGCACATGGCTAATGGGAGAAGGGATTATTCAGGATGGGGCAGGAGTCATGGGAGGAGAGATGGCTCAGGACAGGGCAGGAGTCGTGGGAGAAGGGACAATGTACGACAGTGCAGGAAAAATTGGAGGAGAAACTAAGTTGAAGAGGAATGGACAAGGGTCATGGGAGAAGGGGTGGTTCAGGACAGGATAGGAGTCATGGGTGGAAGAATGGTAGAAGGGACTGTTCGGGGCAGTGCGGGAATAATTGGAGGAGGGACTATTCAGGATGGGGCAGGAGTCATGGAAGAGGGGTGGTTCAGGACAGGACGTGGAGTAACTGTAATTACTGTAATTATTAAAGTAATTTTAAAGAGTCAGCCGTCAGCACGGGGAACAAATTTTTTCCATGGTGATTTTGCATCGATTTAGATGTGTTCAGTGTGTTAACTTGATATAATATTGGGTGTAAACGGAAAATTTGCACCTGGAAAACAGCTTGGAATGTTACTTCATCAAATCGTTCACTTGAAATATGCATTCAAATTATGTCCGCAGTTCGTCTTGCGTCAAGTGCATTATTTACATTGCATAGGTGCTAAAAGTGACATTATCAACATCCTAATTGTGACGTAATTTCTGACACATATTAGTAACTGTTAGCCTATTGAAATCTAACAAAAAGAAAATATATGTTATTTTTCAATGATACATCGAATTCACAAAGAGTGAAAATAAAAATCGTATTTTCAGAGCTTGAAACAGTGACAATATCGATTTTGATTTCACTGAGAAGTCTTTATATTTCTACAGCTGTAAAGCATGTAAGAGAAAAACTGCATTGCTTTCCATTTTAGATTATTGCTGCTGCATGTGGAGGTTATTGCTCTAGAATTAAACCTTTGTGCATGTCATATACCTCATCTATTCAGTTGTACAGAATCTCCAGGAAGATAGTGACTCTACAAGCTTCAGTTATTCCAACACCGCATAAGTTTTTGTGCTGTGTAAAGATCATGATATATATTGAATGATTCTGGTTATTTTGAAAATGGAAAACAACTGAAAGCCAACTGGGAGAATTAAAGCAAGTCCTCAATGTGTCCGAATTTTTAAGATTTTTATGGAATATTCTTTAAGGCTGCATATAATTATATGCAGCCTTAAAGAATATTCCATAAAAATCTTAAAAATTCGGAAGGACTATGCAGCCTTAAAGAATATTCCATAAAAATCTTAAAAATTCGGACACATTGAGGACTTGCTTTAATTCTCCTAAACTTATAACAAATTAACTTTCACGATTCAGCAAGATGTTAAAAAAAGTGTAGGCAGAATGGCAAACGGTGTAGACCCTGAACCAGACTGCAGTAGCAGTCTGATCTTGGTCTGCACTGTTTGCTTAGGCCTGTCTGTCCCAATACTTAGGATCATTACGGTATTGAATGGTCTGGAAATTACGTGGTGTAATGATGGACTTTAAAAATGTATAGATTATATTCTACATAATCTTTACAGTTTGTTTGGATTGTTAAGTAATGATGTGTCATCTCAATGTCTGGTAAAAGTCAGGCAAAACAAAAATCGATGGGGATGTTAAAACTCCATTCAAACAAACAAAATCGTCTGATAACTTTAAGCTAAATGCTCTTATGTCTTTGGATTCTTGCCACAGATAACTTTATGAAATATTTAAAACCATTTTTACTCAAGAATTAAATTACGCACAAGAAAAACAGTCCCTTCATTTTAATTATAAGAGCACAGCGGCATGGACATCATGTGAGCAAAATATAAGTAAATGCAATGATAAGGAATCGATACAATTAACCCACAGCTCCCATCAGAGACACCAAATGGAAAGAAACTAAAAAATGAAACAACTAGACCCTAATGGAAACATCAATAGCGTAAAGCCAAAAGGACAGTTAATTTCCCACAAAATGGTCATTTGGCTATCCAAAACAAAATAATAAAAGCGATACACACACTAAACTACAAACCATAACAAAAATAAACCACGACAGAAGAACCGCCTTGGAACGGTCAGTGAAACGAATTCCACTTGTGTGTGTGTGTGTGTGTGTGTGTGGGGGGGGGGGGGGGGGGGCGTAAATCTCTTAAATCTCAATTTTGCCCCAAATGCAATAGGAGGTTGGTACTACTTAGAACCACATTAACGAACAAGTACCTTCAACCCATTTTTCAAGGATAAAAAAGAATAATATATCGCAATTTTCATTGGAAAATTATGACACATCACGAAAACAGGCCCATATAATTTTGACCCCCTCGAACCCCACTTTTATATAGCAAAACTGGGGTTTACAGGGGTAAACCTTATTTTTCTTATTTCTGCTCAAAAATATAGATTGTGGGTACTCGTTAGAACCGCCTCGATGAGGCGGTTCTAACGAGTACCCACAATCTATATTTTGAGTAGAAATAACAAAAATATCACAATTTTCATCCAAAAATTTTAAGTTTTTCGGTGGTGAAGTGCACAATGTATTTGTATAGGCGTGTTTTTGCAATGAGCTATGACAAAATGCATTACATGTATTTCGCACAGTTGTGTTATCGTAATGAGAAAGCATACTAATGCAAACCAAAGAATCATTATAAACATGCTACAAAATCATTTACTCGCTAAAGGGCTTGTTTGGAGTTTCATGTCCCAGTTAACACTATTTAGGTCATAATGTGCCCGTCAGCATATCTAACCACACTTGCTTTAATGCCAATACATAAGCCGTTAACTAGTAGAGTGCACATTCTTTTGCCAGGAACTGACAAGTGCCCTTTTCGAATCAGAGAAAGGGAGAACATGATTATAGGAAAGTTTTTTAAAATCTTAACAAAGGATGTTGCTGACCCGGCATGTGTTGAATCCGCAACCTTCTAAAGGGAACAATTTTTATTAAGGCCTTCCAAAATGTTTGCTATCACGGGGCCGTGATCATGAATGTGATGGTTCTAGTTCCTGTGGTAGAAGGAATCATCTGCTATTCTTGAGTACAGTACATACTGAGTATAGTGTTAACCCTTATCCTGCTGAATATTCAGGTTAGCCAAACCGATTTCTGACTATGTTCCAGTTAGATTACTTGACGCAATGTATTCCTGTAAATTCACAAACTGAATGTCAAACAGTGTGA
This sequence comes from Lucinisca nassula, assembly GCA_963580285.1. NCBI lineage: Eukaryota > Metazoa > Mollusca > Bivalvia > Lucinida > Lucinidae > Lucinisca > Lucinisca nassula. Next base: position 263,095 of record CAUZLF010000742.1, on the reverse strand, counting down.
ATCCTGATGAGAAGCGAGTGAGTGAGTATTTGAGTTTTACGTCCAACCAACAGCTAGGGTCATACGGAGATGGGACCTCGGTTTAAAGACTCATCCAAAAGTCTGGTGAAGCCCGGGGTCGATCCTGCGACACCTGGTTTACAAGGCGAGTAGCGTAACCACTACACCACGAAGGCTTCCCTGATAAGAAGCCATCTGATCTGGATCTACACTGTTTGCAAAGGCAGGGGTAGTCATCAATAATTGGATAAGGCATCACGTGAACAAGTCCGTGAAATGAACACCCCCTTACACCCCACTTTATATAGTGAAAACTGGGGTTTACGGGGGTAAACAATATGTTACTTATTTCTGCTCCAAGACATAGGTTGTGGGTACTCGTTAGAACCGCCTCAATGAGGCGGTTCTAACGTGTACCCACAACCTGTGTTTGCAGTATAAATAAGAAAAGTATCACAGATTTTCGTCAGAAAAGTAGCCATTTTGAAATGTAAAAATTGCACTATATCGCACGGGTGTGTTATCTTAATGGGTTAACTTTAAACACATACATATTTGCAACTGCTTTTGGAATGTATATGCAACGTATTTTGTATCGTACTTTATTAACCGGACTCAATTGTGATGCATGCAGTTTTAAGTGCTAATATCCAGAGATGTGCATGATTTCAGGAATATTTGTACATATTTCTGCACTAAAATAGGCTGTTGATACTCTCTGGATCAACTCAATTAGGCGATTCCAAAATGTACCCTCAACATAGTGAATAAATGTGTTGGAATTCTAACAACAATGATGAACATGCCATTTCATCTCAATGGCAGAGAAAAAGTCGCACAAAATCAGAACTTGCGGCATTGTTTCCAAAGTGACCCCAATAGAATCGACTGGGATGTAAAATCTCAACTCAAACAAAACTGCTCAGGCTCAGCCATTGCAGATAAGGGTGTAAGAAAGTGTTATGAAATTATCAACCGTATGAAAATAGAAGTAGAGGCAATGATCAGGAATCCATACAATCAACCCATAGTTCCCATTAGAGACAACAAAGGGAAAGAAACACAAACACGCAACAACAGACCTAATAGAAACACCAACAGCGGAAAGCCAAAAGGACATTTACTTTCCCACAAAATGACAAATAGGCTATCCAAAATATATTAACACAAGCGACACAAACACCTAAAGACAAACCATAACAAAAATAAATCGCGACAGAAGAACCGCCTTGGCACGGTCAGCGGAAACGAATTCCACTGGGGGGCTCAAATCGATTTTACGTGGCCACAATCCTCGCCCTTATTTCCATTGCGATTTAGACAAATAATTTGTTCAGTCCGCATGAAGGCCTCCTAACTCATCAGTGCAACATCTCCGTGAACACAAATAATCAAACAACCACAGAGATGAAACAACGGTGAGAACAACGGTGGTGCCTGTCCAGAACAAAGGTTTACAGACCTGATAGACATGACTTAAAAGTGTTAAGCACCAGGTCTATCATAATTTGATTTGATATCTCAATTGCGAAAGGAACAAATATTTGGCAGTAAATGCACATTTATTTATTTTCACAACAGCAGATACAAACAAACAAAAATATCATATCTACTGTTGTCGGAGGATAAGTAGACAGTAACGTAAAACAGTATACCACCACAGGTAGGTCTGTGAGGTTGTACCGTCATTATTATCATACCCATCATTGGTTGGCAAGACATACTGCGCCGTTATAATTATCAATACCGATGCGTCGTTACCTTTTGATAACAGTGGACAATGCTTATTAACAAAAACATTCGCTGACGTCACTTTCAACTTATATTCCGACAACAGTAGTGAGAATGTGTCTTCAGAGGTGTCTATAACCAGCATGGACACTGTACTGATCATTAGTATTGGGAGAGACAGGCATGACAAACAGTGTGGACCAAGATCAGACTGCTCCTTCAGTTTGATCAGTATCTACACTGTTTGCCGTTCCAGCTGCACTTCTTTGACTCCTTGCTGGATTACAAAACATTTTTATCATATGACGTCGCGCCTGAGAGTGTAATTACGTCATGTATTATTTTCGATAATCCACTAGTGGATTAAATATGCAAATTAGCTAGATACGTCCGGTAACGTTACATGTACGACGTCCTTAACGACGTCGCGTTTACTAATGGTGGAATATTGACATTTTTGTAAACAATCGTGAATAAAATGAGTTTTAAATGTCATCTTGCATTCGTGCTCATGTATTATCGAATTTATTAAACTCGTTGAGGAAAAGGGATAAAATGCTCGGCAATAATACATGAGCACTCATGTAAGATCCTCTATTTAAATTTTAGGAGAATTACAGCAAGTCCTCAAGGTGTCCTAATTCTTAGGATTTTTATGGTAAACATTCTTTGTCTGCATCAGGTCAACAAGCCTGTGTGATGGATACCCCTCTAACCCCTACCTCGTAAAGAAAATCTGGGTTTACAGGGGTATAAATTATTCCAAAAACATAGATTGTTGGTACTCATTAGAACTCAATTGATGAAGCAGTACTACAGAGCACCCACAACCTAGGTTTTGACTGTAGAGACCAGAAAAAATATTAAACGAAATTCAATTGAATGTGATATAATATGATGTTTTAGGACAAGAAAATATTATTGTAATGTAATGAAGCTGCTTTGTTTCAAGGCAGTCCATAAAGCACATTGCTAATACTTATCATATAGCAGTATGCAATAAAATTTATTTCATTTTAGCTAAGTATTGGTACAGACCCAGATCAGACTGCTCCTGAAGCAGTCTGATCAGTGCCTTCACTGTTTATCATTCTATCTGTACCTTTTGGACCCCTTCCTCGATCATGAAATATTACAGCAATTCCTCGCTGTGTTCGAAGTTTTAAGATTTTTACGGTAATGGCAACAAAAAGGAAGCTCTAATCAGTCATGTTAACTCACTCCGTCTGTTCAAAGCTTTCACTGGCTACAGAAGTTTCTGTATCTAATAGGATTTCTATTATTAAAGAAGTGTTTAGATGGCGTGTTGACCTGATGTGGACAAAGAAAGTCATAATTTACCCTAAAACCCCTAAAAAAGACCAATCCACTTACTGGAAGGAAGAACCTGATGTATGGTTTTCTTACAGTCTTCTTTTAACAGCCAAAAAAGCAAAAGAAAGAAATAAAATAAACTCACAGGATTTAAAAAAATTATATTCATGCTTAACTCATTCTAAGCTACTCTATTTGACCTTATTAAATGAAAAGAGATATTACAGCTTGATTCAAGAGCATTTTAAAAAATAAAAAAAATCCTGTGGGAGTTTTCTCCGTAAAAATCCTGCGGGATAAAAATCCCAGGGGAAAAATTGAAATTAGTGTGACGGCAGCCATATTTTTTCTTCATGTATTTTAATGTTAAGTAGGTCCATTTTGATTGTTTAAAGCAGGATTTAAAATTCTCCCATGGGAGAAAAATCCCTTATATTTTTATGGGATTGTATTCCCGCGGGAGTGGAGAAAAAAATCCCGTTGGATTATTTTAATCCCGCGGGATTTTCAAAATTCCCGTGGGATTTTCACCCTTTCAACGGTTTGCTCTGAAACCGTTACGTAACGGTTTGCTCTGAAACCGTTACGTATATCTTCACCAAACCATTAAGAAACAATTTGTATGGATCTAAACTATTACCTAACTGCATTGGAAACCATCTAAGAGGTCACGGTTAGAAAGACTAGGTGAATTTGCCTAATTTCTGGTGAGGCAAAAAAAAAAAACTGGTGGCTGTTCGAAGATTTCTCAAGAACTACAAAGGTCTATCGTCACATAGTATTTAATGACGACAAGTTTTATTAATTAAGCATATTTGGTTGTATGTTAATCATTTCTTCAAACTTCCCACTTGGGCTTTCTAATCAAAGAATTAAATTTCTTAAGAGACATAAACTGTCATAACTTGGCAGAGTTTACAACTGAGATGTTTGTTTGTTTGATTTGAGGTTTAACGTCCCCGTCATCCCTGTAAAGGTCATTTCCGTGGAAGCATCATTCAGCCTATCTATTTCTTCAAGCTCCGATGGGTGGGGGCGACAATTGAGATGACTTGTATCATGGCTTGTAAGAGACAAAGCATTTTTGGGCTTCAATATTCCTCTGCCATTGTTTCTTTCCAGTAATTCCTTTCTCTCGACTGTGTTAATGTTCATCAAAGATTTTGAAACCAGTATTGCAGCTAGGATTCTGAAATTTTATAATCAGGTTTGATTAATGCCACTCACACACACACGCACACACACACAAGTATACACACACACAAACGCAAGCAAACTGCTTCAAACCAAACTAGAATGTGTATAGTAGTAAACGACATACCCAATCTGACCACCACACCATCCTAACAGACAATAACTTCTAATAGATAAAGCCTATGTTTAATATGACTACGAAAATACCTATTGGTTGCTATAAATAACCGACCTATGATACTATTGCTGTGACTAAATGACAGCCTCGTTTTGAATTCGGCGAAGAAACCATAAATGCTGCACTAAATAACTTCATTCTCATACGAATCCACAAAGAGAAAACACGATGCGTTCTGTTCCAGGTAGAACGGGAATGTTTCTACAATTATATCGCGCTTGCAGAAGAGAGGTGTGTATCGAAAACGACGCGCATGTAATTAATGAAATTAACTTGAATTTCAACGAAAGAGGCATATGTAATTGGATTGAGGACAACTATAAGTTTCACTATGGCCAGGAACCCCAACTCAGTTTTACCAGGTAACTTCTCAACATGACGGGGAAGGCAATACGAGTTGCATCAGAAAGCATATCTACGATACGGCAAGGCACTACTGAAAGGGGGCTAAGCAAACGCTATAGAGCGGTCAGTGTTATTTCTTCCCACCCACAAGAACTCTACCCACAGATAGCGGGGACAACCTAGTCAGTACTGGAGAGCTGTATTCATTACCCACGTCTGGACAAAAACGTCCAATGTATTTAAAAGATATTGAGTTTTACGAAAAGCGGTTCA
>CAUZLF010000742.1:68238-257860 GCA_963580285.1 Lucinisca nassula | reverse complement strand
TGTTTGAGGAGGAGGAGGACGAGGACGACGACGAGGAGCTTTGAATACGTAAGAAGGCAAAATGAACAATGCATTCTGTATCACTTGCGAAAATATGCAGTCTTGCAGCATTTGCGGAATGGACTTCAGTAGAGCCGATAACCTTGAACGACATATGAAATACAAACATAGTCTGCCAATCAACAAAGACTCTGCCCTACATGTCTCGTCGTATATGACCTTCCAACATCCGTTTTCTATTGTGGTGACTGGTCCTAGTGGAAGCGCTAAAACGGAATGGTCTAGAAAGTTATTCCTATCCGACCTCATATAAATATGCCACCTGAGCGTATTTTGTGGTGTTTTGGTTAATGACAAAGACTGTATGACGACTTGCAACACAGACTTCCCCAGATAGAGTTTGTGTAAATGCGTGCATATGTGCGCGTGTGTGTGCATGTGTGTTTTTATGCGCATATACGAGTGTGTATATGCGTTACTATGCATGCGTGCGTGAGTTTGTATGCGTGTATGCGTTAGAAGCTTCCGTGGTGTAGTGGTTATGCTACTCGCCTTGTAAACCAGGGGTCGCAGGATCGATCTCAGACTTCTCCAGCCTTTCGGATGAGTCTTTAAACAAAGGTCCCGTCTCCGTACGACCTTAGCTGTTGGTGAGACGTAAAACTCAAACACTCACTCACTCATGTATGTGTTCATTTGTGCATTGAACCCTTAACTGATATGATCCGTCAATTCGTAGGGCCGAGTAATGGCGTAGTGATTGTAACATTTTGGCAAAGTTACAGTGAACTGTGTGACAATGTGGTTAGTTTGAATGCCGAACGTCAGTCTTAAGTTGATCATGTGATGGACAAACTAATTTCTCTCAAAATACAACAAGACGAATTAGCCAAACAGCATCAAAACCCAAGCGGCTGGCAAAATAACTGACCTACAATGGAGAAGTATGAGAGAAAACCTATTTTCTCGGGAATAAATGAGCCTAAAATAGATAAAGCTGTGTATGAAGATACAGAAGCAACACTAAAACATTTTTTGAAAAACAAAATGAATATTGAACGAGATATAACATTTGATAGGGTCTACCGCCTTGGAAAATATGACCCACAACAAATATACCCGCGCCCTATAGTTGCTAAATTCGAAAGATTAAGAGACAAGGAATTAGTCAGAAAGGCTGCCCCACAAACACTAAAAGGTTTATTAAATTTTGGCATTAATGAACAATTTCCAACCAAAATAGAAAATAAAAGGAAACCCCTTTACCCAGAAGCAAGGAGGGCAAAGAGGGATAAACAAAATAAAGTTCGCTTGATAAAGGATAAACTATTTGTAAATGGCGTTGAAGTTGTGGTGGAAGAAGTCGATATAAATGATCCCCAGTATAATGAAAATAATCAATCGATTAAAACGAAAAACAAAAAACGAAAACGAATGTCCAGACAACAACTGAACATAGATCAGGGACTGCAACGACAAAATCTAGAATTGTGTTTAGCAACCAAGGTGCACATAGATCGAGAGGCAAATGGAAGGGACGAGGAAGAGGTCGCGGGCAAAGAATAGATCAGAGTACTGATAGAGGAGGCCATATCTGGCATAAACAGCCAAAAACATGGGGCACTAGCTGTCGAACTGTAGAAAACTCAGACTGGAGTATATCATTAAGTAATCAGTTTAATGTATTCAATGGCTCGAGCATGGACGAAACACCAAGAGAAAAAGTAACAGGAAAACGCCAGGCCACATCGCCATAGACGCAGAACTATCATATAAGAAGCTCACAGAAAGCAGCAGTGCCGGGCTAGAACGAGGCGAACGTCAAAATGTGGAGGGCAACGAAATGAATCGGCCAAATGATGATAAGTCGAACGAACGAACGGATCTGAGCAACGAAAACATGGAGGAGGATATTCAAATTGTTAGTAGTAATATGATCTCCAATTCAAGTGTGTTAAATGAAACCAATGATTCAGCAGACAGTGGTCCTCTACCACTGCCTACGGTCAGAGACAGTACTAGTCTTGATAAAGTCTTTGAAAGATCAGGAAGAAATCTGTTTTGGTCTATAAAAAATTCGAATGAGGTTTTAAATAAATTGAAATCTAGACAGTTTCGTGCTTCTAGTCTGTCTACCTACGATTTTTCCACTCTTTACACTACACTTCCTCATAATCTTATAAAAGAAAAGCTTAATGATTTAATTGAATGGGCTTTTCACAGAGAAGATTCTCTCTATCTTGCATGTAATGTCAGAAATGCATTTTTCACTTCTAAAGAGCATAAGAATTATACACTTTGGTCATGTCAGAAAGTGTGTGATGCCCTCACCTTTCTACTTGACAATATTTATATTAGATTCGGTACTAAGTTATTTAGACAAATTGTGGGTATTCCGATGGGTACTAATTGCGCACCTCTTGTGGCTGATCTGTTCTTGTATTGTTATGAAAGAGACTTCATTTTGTCGCTTTCCATTGATAACCAATCTGAAATTATTGAAGCTTTTAGCTCTACTTCTAGATATTTAGATGATTTATTAAATATTGATAATACCTATTTTGATGGTTTGATCAGTCAGATTTACCCCCTAGAACTTCAGTTAAATAAAGCAAATTCTTCTGATACCGAGGCCCCGTTTTTGGATTTACATCTATCTATTGTAGATGGATTTGTTTCGTGCAAAATTTATGATAAACGCGATGACTTTGATTTTGAGATTGTAAATTTTCCTTTTTTGGATGGTGATGTTCCTCGTGCGCCATCCTATGGCGTTTATATTTCGCATTTAATTCGATTTGCTAGAGTGTGTAGTCATGTAACTGACTTCAACACTCGTAATAAATTATTAACGGCTAAACTCCTTAATCAGGGTTATCGGTACCATAAACTACGCAAAGCCTTTTCAAAATTTTATAGACGCCATTCTGATTTAATTTCAAAATTCAATATTGGACTTAAATCTCTTCTGCAAAAAGGTCTATCGGAACCCGAATTTTATGGTGACTTAGTATATAAATTCAGAAAAATATATAACCGCAATGACTTCAGCACCCAATTTCGTAAAATCATTCTTCGATATAAAAAGATTGGGTACAACATGGATATTATACGACAGACTGCATGCATGGTAGTTAACCCAATCACGGTTGGCAACTTTGCTTCCCTCTTTAATTGCACGCCGGTGGGTCAGGCCTCAGATTCCATGACGGCTCCAACGTAAAGGCTTATTGAAAATTAAAGAGATAATGTTGGTTGGTGCCTGATGCTCTGTCTCTGGTCGGGCTCATCGGAGTCTAACTGTTGGTTTTCTTTTGCTCCAGCATTTCAGTGGTTTCTTGCTGTCGAGTCCTCACCGTTGTCTCACCTCTGTGGTTCTTTGATTTCTGTGTTCACGGAGATGTTGCACTGATGAGTTAGGAGGCCTTCATGCGGACTGAACAAATTATTTGTCTAAATCGCGACGGAAGTAAGGGCGAGGATTGTGGCCACGTAAAATCGATTTAAGCCCCCAAGTGGAAATCTTCCACTGACCGTTCCAAGGCGGCTCTTCTGTGGCGATTTATGTATGTTGTTGTTTGTTACTTACTGTGTGTATCACTTGTGTCTTTCAATTTTGGATGGCCATATGGCCATTTTGTGGGAAAGTAACTGTCCATATGGCCTTCCTTTAGTTAGGTTTCCATTATGGTCTCGTCGCTTAATGTTTGTATTTCTTTCCCTTTGGTGTCTTTTATGGATGGAGTAAGTTAATTGTATCAATTCCTGATCTTTGTTTTACTTCTACTTTACTATAGACCGATAAAGCCCAACGTTACAGACTGTAGTGAAAATCTCGGGGAGAAAGAATGCCTAAATACGGACAATATAACTACTGTAAAACAGAGTTAGCGGTGCGTTGGAGGGTGGCATATGAATGACGACAATGAAAATAGCTTATATGGCAGCCGGCGCAAATCGCAATATTATGAGTTCTCTTTATCTAGATCCCAACTTAAGCTACTGTGTACAAATATTTGCGGTCTTACGACATGAAAGCCGTAACAATGGAAAGGAGCATAGCCTGAAACAATCCCCGCCTATGATGGGATTCGAACCCGGGCCGTTCGGGTGATAGTCCAGTGCTAACCGCTGAGCCAAAGAGTCGACTGTCTGACGCAGTTGTCAGAGAGTGGTGATAAACCTATAAGCTGTGCAAGTAGATAACTGAAGGGAGGCAATGCGGTCCGTAACAGTGGTTTAGCATCTAGGTTACGATATCCCGAGTTTACTAAACTGAAACCAAAACGGACGATACAGTCTTCATAAATTTACCTATGTATATTTATATATCGCATAATAGAAGTAAAATATCTAGATTCATGTCCGGAGATATTGGGTTATTTATCAAAGAGAAGTACTCACACACCATAGATATGCATGAGTTCTAAACTTGTGTTATGGTTTACAATACATAATGGTATTATCCAATGCAATGAGGGCATACACTGTGGTATTGTTTATATTCCCCCAATTAGTTTGAAATATGCCCACGATCATTCATTTATGGAATTGTTTTTATAGGAGATCTTAGCTCCAGAACGGGAATAAAAAATGATTATATGGAAATCGACTCCTATCATACTGATAGATGCGGCCTAGAGTTTGTTGAAAAGGAAGCTGTACAAATGTTGAACAACTTCGAGCTAAATGGTTTATCTTTGTCTAGGAATAACAAGAGCTCTGTTGTTAATATGTATGGTAACCAAATGCTTGATTTCTGTAAAAACGTCAATTTGTTTATACTAAATCGAAGCATAGGTGATACTGACAATACTTTCAAATAGGAGCATCGTTGACTATATCTTAAGAACATCGTATGTGATAAGTTGTCTAGATTGTTTGCACATTCAGGGTCACTGATGAGGCTTTATTAGCCGAAACTACGTAGTATGACCCATTTTCTTTCTTATGAATGTTTTCACTGCTCTTAAAGGAACGCTTTTTGATTTTTATTTGCCTTCACTGCAGCTGGTGTTGTGCCGTGTGGCGGCCGTAAAACGTCTCCCCGTACATCAACCGTAGTGCAGTTTATATTTTACTTTTGGTCCTTTGAGATTAGCGTGGATATTCTGAGAAGCCAGAAATAAATTATTGGTTTAGACTCATATTCTAGAAAGTTGTTTAATTATTTGGACCCCATTTTGATTTATATCAGTCTTTGAATCGACTGCCTATTCGAAATTCGCAAAATTGCAGTATGTTTCCTCTGGCTTTCTTTGCCGGATTATTACAGGGTCACTGATGAGGCTTTATTAGCCGAAACTACGTAGTATGACCCATCTTCTTTCTTATGAATGTTTTCACTGCTCTTAAAGGAGCGCTTTTTGATTTTTATTTAGAAGTTTATTGTCAGATGTTCACTGTCCGAGTTCAATAAAACTAAAAATACGATAAATAAAACGATAGCGACAATACCTGTAAATCCAACAAAACAACACCTAAGAAGAAAGTAAAACAATGGGATACAATAAAAGTTGATCAATTTACTACAAACATACATGCTGAAACTGTATCCCAAATCGATAGAAAACTTGCATTGCTCCTTGAAAACAATGATGCTGAACAGAATGATATAGCTGACATAATAGAAAAAAATTGGTGATTTATTTAAAAATTCTGCAGGAAAAAACTTTTGGCGTTGTCAAACCAAAACGTGAAAACGCAACAGAAACATCAAAATATCAACCATGGTTTACAACTGAGTGTCGAACAGCCCGAAATAGATATCATGCCGCGTGCGGGAACTATAATCGGTGTAAATCTGAACATAATAAAAAAACAGTTAAAAGAAGTAAGTAAAACTACAAACGTACAATGTCTATGGCTCGCAAAACATATAACAGCTCTAGAGCTGACAAACTAAGAAGACTCAGATACGCAAGTCCACGTGATTATTGGAAATTGCTTAACTCAAATACGCCAAAAAGCGACATACAAGCGAGTCTGGAAGAATTATATAATCATTTTAAGAACGTAAATAATATGGAACACTCAACCGATGAAAATCCACAGATACGTACATTTCATTCTGAACCCGAAAGAGTTTTAAATGAACAGACAAATTTGCCTTTAACGGAAAACGAAATACTAAAAGCTATTAATAATCTAAACAAATAACAAGTCTAGTGAATGGGGTGAAATAAAGAACGAATACATTAAAGACCCTAGTACGTTAATGCTCCCAATCTATACAAAGCTATTAAATCTAGTTTTTGAACATGACGTCATACCCAAAAGTTGGTCAGTAGGTATAATAAAACCGATCTATAAAATAATGGAAATCCTAAAATGCCAGACAACTATAGACCCATCACTATCCCAAGTTGTTTTGGTAAAGTTTTCACAGTTGTTATTAACAATAGAGTTTGTTATTAACAATAGACTAACTAAGTATGCAGAAGATGTTGATGTTATTGACCCGTGCCAGGCGGGGATTCGTAGGAACCACTCAACCGTAGATAATATTTTTGTAATTAAAAGTTTAGTAGTCATTATTAGATCAGGTAAAATGAATCTAAGTTAATATGCTGCTTTGTGGATTTCAAACAAGCGTTTGATTATGTGTGGAGAGAAAGGCTATGGGAAAATTCTTATACAATATAACATTAATGGAAAATGCTCAAAATTTATTAAGAATATGTACAAAAACATTAAATCTAAAGTAAACGTTAATAACGAATCGTCAATCTTTTCCCCATGCCTACAGGGTGTAAGACAGGGAGAAAACCTATCCCCGTTCCTGTTTTCGATTTTTCTAAACGATTTACAATTATATCTTTTTGTAATTCATGCCCGGGAAGTAACATGTGACATAAACTACGAGGAAATATGATCTTACTTAAAACGTCTAGTACTTCTATTTGCAGACGTCACAGTTTTGTTTGGTACTAGCCAAACAGACATGCAATACACACTTGATCTCTTGCGACACTATTGTGAACATATGAAACTAACCGTAAACGTATATAAGACTAAAATCGAAATATTGTCAATCAGCAGAACAAACAGTAACGCATTATTCACTTTTCAGTCGAAAACGATAGCTGTCGTTAACGACTATAAGTATTTTGGGTATAGTTTTTGCAAAGCATGGCTCCTTAACAGTCGCTAAGACCCATATTGCCGAACAGGCCAATAAAGCATTGTTTTCGCTATTAAAAAATAAATGATTTAGACTTGCCATATGATTTACTGTCAGATATTTTGACAATACTATCAAACCTATTCTTTTATATGGATCCGAAATGTGGGGATTTGGTAATTATGATATCATAGAACGAATATATTTAAGATTTATTAAATATATATTTAAACATAAAAAGTCCACACCATCGCATATGATTTATGGCGAACTCGGTATACTCCTTGATCTTTACCTTCAAACATGGCCCTCAACTGTGAGCGTTTTATCAAGCAGTAACAATTATAGATTATTTAAGAATGAATTCGAAACAAGTACATATATAATACAATTACCTAATTATTTGTGTAGAACGTTTCTTGCTTTTCGAACTAGAAACCATATGTTTCTTTCGAACTTGGTAGATGGTATGGAACACCCTTGAACGAATGGAAATGTCATCTATGTAACAAAGATCTGGGTGATGAATTCCATTATGTTTTGGTTTGTAACTCATTTGCCACAGAAAGAAAACAGTATCTGAAACCTTATTATTATTAACGACCGAATGTGATGAAATACTATGGCCTCATGAACAGAAAAAAATGAACTAATATTGACTAAATTATGCAAATTTATTAATAACTTGTTAAAGAATATAAGATAAGCTATTCTGAAGTATTATCAATTTTTGATCATTCACCATGCTTTGCCGTAAAAATATCCAGCATATGTTATTTTTTCAATTTACTAAATAGTTAGCAAGATTTCGCCAAAGTAAAGATTTATTATTTTATCTATGTTAAGAATCGATAACTAAGTGCAATACCCACTATATATTGTTTTTCTTTATTGCTATACACGCTCATTTAAAAGACAGCTATTTCTCACACTTAGTAAATTGGTAAGTATAAAGATCTAAGACTGTCCTCGCTAGGAAATGACCCAGAGCTATGGAATTTTGACGGATATATTTAAGGGCTTTAATCTACAGTGAATGTTCATTATTTAGGATGTTAGAACCATCATTATGTGTGCTGTATTTGTATATTGATTATCTTGTTGTTTACTTTTGTAAAACAGAGTGAATAAAGAAGGAAATGAAAGACAATGAAACGTAACACCTGCCATTAACTATAAGGGAATAAGGGCGATATGGTAATGTGATCATGAGTTCTAGTTGGCCAAAATGTTGTTGTTATTTTAATAGCAAATTGAACTAGTCATGTTTGGACAAGTAAAATACAATTTGTTTGTCTACCAGACATAATGGCGACTTTAAAGGGATTTAACATTTGACACAACACTAAGGTTTTGAAAATGATTCCGGCCTAAAATCAACATACACACTCAGCGTTGTGACAACATTAAACTGGTACGTTATTAAAACGGTATCACTTGATATGATGAACGATTTTGACCATTGTTTTATTGTCAAATGGGACTTTCTTATTAGAACTCCATAAATATATTTTATAACTAAACGCAGCTATATGTTTCATACATTTCAATAAAATTGATCCGTTTCTACGGTTCTTGAATAGCAGTTATGTAAACATTGGCCAGCTCTTTTATGCGCTGGCCAGCTCTTTTATGCGCTATCTTAATACCACCTCAAATCAAAAATAACATTGACGCTCCCTTAAAACTTAAGGGCTAATCAATTTATACGTTATTGGACGAAAAACGGGGTTTCTTTTCTAGTTTCATAGATTCCAATGAAATTAAATCCATTAATACGGTTATTAAAAAGCAATTATGCACTAAAATATTGACGCCCCCTTAAAGGTTAAACGCCTAATTAATTTCTTACTGGCGTAAGGACGTAGGATACGGTTTGCTGTCCAAGTATTTTGTCTACATTTTACATTTCGCTGACTTTTCTACAAAGTGGCAAAACTTAAGTGATATTTAATCCCTTTAACGGATTAAGCATTATTTCTTTTGTGATCATTGAATTCAACGTTTAATCCGAGGTCAAACCATCAGCCTTACAATAACAATATCCAATATGGCCGCCGAAGAAAGTAGGTCATCGATTATGTCATCTTTATTTGCAAGTAAAGCGACAGTACCTACAAGAGGCGGTTCTAACGAGTACCCACAATCTATATTTTGAGCAGAAATAACAAAAATATCACAATTTTTATCTTAGAATGATCGTTTGTTCGGCTATAACGTTTACAATGTGTTTGTATAGGCGTGTTATCGTAATGCACTCTGATGTTTTCTAGTGATATAGAGGATCTTACATGAGTGCTCATGTATTATTGAATTTATTAAACGAGTTGAGGAAAAGGGATAAAATGCGAGGCTCCGCCGAGCATTTTATCCCTTTTTCTCAACGAGTTTAATAAATTTAATAACACATGAGCACGAATGCAAGATTCTATTTATCATATGACATTAAAAGCGTAATTTATTCACGATTGTTTACAAAAATGTCAACATTCCGCCGTTAGTAAACACGACGTCATTAAGGACGTCGTACATGTAACGTTACGGGACGTATCTAGCTAATTTGCATATTATATCCACTAGTGGATTATCGAAAATAATACATAGAGGTTATTATATGGTAAAGGTGTGCCTCTAAGTCATATTGGCACCGGTATGTCATATTGGCCCGAGGGCTTTAGCCCGAGGGCCAATATGACTTCCGGTGCCAATATGACTTAGAGGCACACCTTTACCATATCATAACCTCTTTATTACATCATTTATATAGCATAGTTATATTGCAACGTGAAGAAATGAAGGCAAAGAGAACATTTACTTTTAAAAGGTTGATGCCGGGAACGTTTCATCGAGTGGGTTGAGGCTATATGCTATATTTTCGGTATCCGCCGAAAAAAAAAGAAAAATTCCTTTTAAATTAAGAAACTGATTAGTAGTCCTACACTAACCATGCTCACTGTAATACAGTAACATAGTAGTGCGCAGAAAATTACGTCACAAGTGACGTCGCAACTGTCAGTTTAAAAACAAAAACAAATCGCCATTTTAAATACAGAATTTCTTCAGTTCAAAGAATGCTTCTTAAGGTATTTTACAGAATGTTTTGTGCTTATTTGAAGACCATTTTAATTTTAAAGGCTCTTAGTGTCATTCATCAAGCTACTGCATAATCGATTCCGTGTGTAGCAGTCGGTCGCGGTGGTTATTTACGTTAAAATTCAAGACGACACTTTTTGTGGACATGTTTCCCTCCCAGAGATTTCTTCCGCACAATTTCCAGCTCCGCATAAGTGAAGGAATCTGTTCGTTTAAGGTTGTTGGCAAGACCTTATTGTTTCAAATGTTGGGACATCCCTGCTGTGCTTGAAAGCAACGTCCTTCACAATGCTTCCCAATCGTGAGCTACTTCTTTTAAAAAGTATTTTGTTTTTCATTTTTCATGCTTGCCACGAAATATCAGACTTTTCTCAAAATCTATTGTTATCCCTGTCTTCTATCGCTCTGTCTAGGTCCAGAAGTCGGGTCGATATTGCTTCAAGTGATTTTTCTGCGGCCATTTTGAAGCTTATGGAGTACGGCATTACCGTTCTATTGCTATAGTAACAGAGTGGAGCAGTGCCAATATGGAAAGGCAGTGCCAAAAATCCATATTATATGGATTTTTGGCCCCGTCACGTGACTGTGCCATCAAAATAGCGAAAAAATGAGCCTGTATTGAAAGATTCTAATGTAATTTACCTATAGAAGGTATGTAATAAATGACGTTATTACACTCTCAGACGCGACGTCATATGATAAATACATGTACACAACTACCGTAACTGAAATAAATTTTGTTCGAGGTAGGGCTTGTTCGAACTTCTAAGGTTTAATTATGGTTTCAGGTCATGAAGCAAAATCGGGCTCACTTTAAGATATCTTTACCATCTTCTATAGCATAAAGGTATGTTCTGCGTTCTCATTAGAACCGCATCATTAAGGCGAATTTAGTGGGTACAAACAACATACCTCACAACCGGAAAGCCAAAAGGACAGGTATCTTCCCACAAAATGGCCAAATGGCTATCCAAAAAAAAAAACAAAAAAAAAAAAAACACATAAGTAATTCATACATACAAAGAGGAAATATACAATTAATAAACCACAACAGAGGAACCGCCTTGGAACAGTCATTAAGTTTTTTTCTTGTTGTTGTTTGTTTGTTTGTTTGATGTTGTTTTGTTTGTTTTTTTTTTTTGTTTGTTTGTTTTTTACTTTGGGGCTTCAATCGATTTCACTGGCCTACAGTCCTCGCCCTTGGTACTGATGTGGCTTAGATGGACAATATGTTCAGTTCCCATAAAGGATTTCTAACGCATCAGCACAACATTTCCGAGAACATAAAGTTAAACGACTACAGAGATGAAACAACTATGTGGACTGGACAGCATGAAATAATTGAAATGCTGGAGCAAAAGAAAACCAACATCTGGACTCCGGTTGGCCCGACCAGAGACAGAGCATCAGGTACCAACCCGCATTTCTTGCACATATTAAGTACCATCACAAGTTGAACAATGCAACGCAAGCGTAGCATCCCCTCGCAACTGCATACCATTCATCAATGATGACAACGGTATATCCTATCCTGTTTTTAAGGTTTTTAAGGTCAAGTCCATTGTGACCTTCATCGTCTCTCCATGGGGAACATTTGTGGAAGGTTTAAAATTTACGATGTTAACTGTACCTTCTATCCTGCTTTTAAGGTCAAGTTAATTGTGACCTTGACATTTGACGTTGACCTTGAAAATTAATAGGGTTCATCGTCTTTCCATGGGGAACATTTTTGGAAGGTTTGAAGCTTCTACGAGGATAAATGTGTCTTCTATCCTGTTCACAAGGTTTTTAAGGTCAAGTTCATTGTGACCTTGACCTTTCACTCTTGACCTAGAAAATCAATAGGGTTCGTCGTCTTTCCATTGGGAACAGTTGTGGAAGGTTTGAAGATTATAGGATGATCTGTTTGTCTTCTATCCTGTTCACAAAGTTTTAAATATCAAGGTCATTGTGACCTTGATCTTTAACCCTTGACCTTGAAAGTCAATAGGGGTCATTGACTTTCCCTGGGGAACATTTGTGGAAGGTTTGAAGCTTCTACGATGAAAACTTTGTCTTCTATCGTGTTCACAAGGTTCCGGACGGACACACACACACACACGGGCGCACGGCACCGATGCTAATTCCCGACACAACGTTGTTGCGATGGGATAATAAAGACACTACGCCCTGCTATCATTTTTTCATTAAACTTGCAAAAGAGTTAGGCCAAGTTTTTGCACACCTGTTTCAACAATCTCTTGATACGGGTGAAATTCACAAAGAATAGCTCCTAGCGAACATTTGCCCATTCTTCAAAAAAGGAGATAGGGCCCTTGCCCGTAATTATCGTTCTATGTCTCTGACTTGTGTTCTGTGTAAATAACTTGAACATATAGTCTGCTCAAATATCATGGCCCACTTGAATGAACATAAACTTTTGTCAGACAGACAACAAGCATATAGGAAAAGGCATTTTCAGAGTGGGCACCAGTTTTGTTTGGAGTCCCACAAGGGACTGTTCTTGAGCCGCTGTTATTCTACATGTACATCAATAATATTTCCACTGAAATTGACTCAGAAATAAGACTGTTCGTAGACGACTGTGTTTGCTAGCGAGAAATTAGAGATACAGAGAATTCACTGAAACTTCAGAATGATATTGATAGATCAGTTTGTTGGGCACGAAAATAGGGCATGAGATTTCAGCCCGTTAAATGCAATATAACGCAGATAACTAGGAAGGGACAAAATAAAACTGAGGCTTCTTACACATTAGAGGGAGCTGTCCTCGAGAACGTGGACTCCATTAAATACCTTGGTGTGAAACTCACACACAATTTGAGATGGAATACACATATAAGCAACATGTGTACGAAGGCAAATAGAACGATTGGTTTCCTGAGGCGAAATCTTCATCATTGTCCTCGGGGTGTAAAAGAGGCAGCATATAAATGACTTGTTCGCCAAATCTTGAAATACGGTAGTTGTATCTGTGACCCCAGTGGAGTGGTCATTAATGATGAAATTGAAAAAGTTCAGAATAGATCTGCTAGATTTATAAAAGCAATTACTGCTTTGAAACAGGGAGCATGACTGGAATACTAGGACAATTAAGATGTGGGCCGCTCACGAAAAGGAGAAAAGACAGTAGGCTCATACTTTTATACAAAGGTCTAAAGGGTTTTGCCAGCATTCCAATATTTGGCCTTGTTCCCCTAGCTAGGCTAGGCACTGTAGAAATCATTAATTGGCGTTTCAACACCTTACAGCAAGAATTGACATTTATAAAGAATCATTCTTCCCCCGACCCATTAGAGATTGGAATGCCCTTCCCTATTCGATTATTTCAACAGCTGAAGGTGCTGAGGATTGTGTAGCTTCGTTTACTTCTGTGGTGAGAGCTAGGGACTAACTTCCCATCATAGGTCTTGGTGTATGAATGTCATTTGACGTGTCACCAGTAACAATTCGGATTCTGATTAGAAGACAGGGATTACAGTGCGTTTAATCAAGACTTTTCATATTTCTTTTCACAGTACATACACATGATTGCAATAGATTTTACTCACGATCTTAATAGTTTGGTAATTAGGCAGTCATGCAAGAACTTACACGGAGGAAGTAGGCTATTCTTAACAGTAGTATTCGGGTCACTTTGGCGTCAAGACAATAGATTACGTAATAAACAAAGGACGTGAGAGATGATAACAATGTATGATGTAATAAACAAAGGAGGTGAGAGATGATAGCCGGCAAAGGAGAAGATGACGAAATTACCCTAAATATCGGGGTGTGAGTTCGAGTAAATTACGCCGTAATTATCCTAAAGTTTGAGGCCTCGGGCGACGCGCGAAAGAAGTTCCTGCGGAATGGCGAGGTTTGCTGTTCCTGGTCAGGTCGGAGCGATCGGAGTCTACACCTTTCGCTCGAGCGCTTCCATCCCGATATTTAGGAAGATACTACCCGGTGGGGAACGATATTATTGACAATCGCCTTTAAACGGACAATGGAAGAGCGCTGGAAGAGAGCGTTTTGATCATCAGTTATCTATTCAATTTCTAAAGGCGTGAGAAACGTTGAATGGACTGCGCCCCGGGAAAAAAAGTAAAAGTAGTACGCAAAAGGGAAACAACAACAAACTGATAAACGGATGATGATTATTGTTATTATCCTAAAAATGTTAGTGAAAGAAAAAAAATCGATGACGCGAAGTTGGTGCAACGTTGTATACCACGGCGTCTTATACGCATATGCGTGTGTACGCGCGTATCCGTTTTATGTCCAACCAACGACTAAGGGCATAGCGGAGACGGGGTGACATATAAAGCTTGTCCGGAGCGTACCTCTGATAGTTTTAAAGGTAATTTAGTGAAACTCGATACACCGATGGGGGGCTATGAGAGAAATCGCGGAATGCAATAAACATAACCATGCTAACACTATTTACGGAGTTACTGCCCTTCTTAAATAGGACCCCCACACAGTATTGTGGGTGCCCTATAGAAATCACCGAGTCAGTCAGTTTGTCGCATCTAAACCAAAATATTTATCGGTCATAACTTCAAAAGTATTTACCCTACGCTCACGAAACTTCGCATACATACCATCACAAGACCCTACTTTCTGACAAACGGTCATAACTGTATTGATTTTGGGTGAATGTCCTATACTTTTCGTAAAACTCAATATCTTTCAAATGCATGGGACTTTCTCTCCGGACGTAGGTATCGAATACAGCTCTCCCGTGCTCAGCTTATATCTGGTGGGGTTGTCGTCGCACCAGTCTTCTACAGTCACACGGTGTACTTTTCTCAAATGACAAACGATATACAACACATTCTTTCTACGGCATATAGGACATTCATATACGTATCTGTGAGGCATATTTTAACACAAATCGTTAAAATCGTCGGGGGTTACATTCAAAACGCTGTAATGCACCCACGCCTCGATGAGGCGATTCTAACATATATCTATAACATTTGTAGAGAAAGATAAAAGGTGAGGAGGTCCTTAAAATGTACCCGTCATACTCCAAATCGGGATTCTTTATAACGGTGCCATAGAAGGGAACAAATACTGTCGTTATAGCGAGGGCCCTCTGTATGGGATATTTAGCGCCCCGCCCCTCTAGGGCTTGAATAAATAGATCGGGGCTGCACGTGTCTTTCACCCCCACGAGTACTGGTAAACCGCTTAGAGGGTCTAGGCCAAACAGCCCACTTATTAAGCTGACCATGACACCGCACCAGCGTTTGACAGTAGTTATATCCTAAATGTTGGGATGGAAGAGTGCTGCTGCCGTGCACTGGCACACGCCGCGCGTACAACGTTAAAACAACGTCGTTTCGTTTAACACGCGCAACAATTTGCATGAACGACTGACCGACTGCCCCTGACCAAACGAAGCTAACCCTGATCGAGCGCATATATCGCTCCGCCTCCGCTATGCCCTCAGTCGTTGGTCGGTCATAAAAATGACATCTCAAGCCCTGTCGCCCAATGAAGCCAAAAGGGTTTATTAGCGCGAACTGACAGACTCGTACCGCTTTGCTTGGACAGGCTTAGATCCTCTAAGCGGTTAACAAGTACTAGTGTGCGGGCCGGATTCAACTCTGCGTGGGAGCGACGTGCAGCCCATATATTTCTTCGAGCCCCTATGGGCGGAGGGCCGTTGTGATGGTAAGTATGTGTGTGTGAAGTTTCGTGACAGCAGGACAAATCCTTTCGAAGTTATGACCGAGTTTAAGTCGTTTGGTTTTGGCCTGACAAACGCGCACCCAAAATCAATACAGTTATGACCGTTTGTCAGAAAGTAGGGTCTTGTGATGGTATGTATGCGACGTTTCGTGAGCGTAGGGTAAATACTTTTGAAGTTATGACCGATAAATATTTTGGTTTAGATGCGACAAACTGACTGACTCGGTGATTTCTATAGGGCACCCACAATACTGTGTGGGGGTCCTATTTAAGAAGGGCAGTAACTCCGTAAATAGTGTTAGCATGGTTATGTTTATTGCATTCCGCGATTTCTCTCATAGCCCCCCATCGGTGTATCGAGTTTCACTAAATTACCTTTAAAACTATCAGAGGTACGCTCCGGACAAGCTTTATATGTCACCCCGTCTCCGCTATGCCCTTAGTCGTTGGTTGGACATAAAACGGATACGCGCGTACACACGCACATGCGTATAAGACGCCGTGGTATACAACGTTGCACCAACGTCGCGTCATCGATTTTTTTTCTTTCACTAACATTTTTAGGATAATAACAATAATCATCATCCGTTTATCAGTTTGTTGTTGTTTCCCTTTTGCGTACTACTTTTACTTTTTTTCCCGGGGCGCAGTCCATTCAACGTTTCTCACGCCTTGGTTTTGCAATTGAATAGATAACTGATGATCAAAACGCTCTCTTCCAGCGCTCTTCCATTGTCCGTTTAAAGGCGATTGTCAATAATATCGTTCCCCTACGGGTAGTATCTCCCTAAATATCGGGATGGAATCGCTCGAGCGAAAGGTGTAGACTCCGATCGCCCCTACCTGACCAGGAACAGCAAACCTCGCCATTCCGCAGGAACTTCTTTCGCGCGTCGCCTGAGGCCTCAAACTTTAGGATAATTACGGCGTAATTTACTCGAACTCACACCCCGATATTTAGGGTAATTTCGTTATCGTCTCCTTTGCCGGCTATCATCTCTCACCTCCTTTGTTTATTACATCATACATGATTCCAGGACATTTGTCCCCCCCTCAGGACATTTGCCCCCAATGAATTATTCTAAAAATGGACATTTGCCCCCCCAGTTGAAAATGCAACCCGGACATTTGCCCCCCAGAGCTTATTTTTGGTATGGACATCCGCCCCCTAGTGCTTA
This sequence comes from Lucinisca nassula, assembly GCA_963580285.1. NCBI lineage: Eukaryota > Metazoa > Mollusca > Bivalvia > Lucinida > Lucinidae > Lucinisca > Lucinisca nassula. Next base: position 240,784 of record CAUZLF010000742.1, on the reverse strand, counting down.
TTTTACAGGTGGACATTTGCCCCCCACTGCTTATTTCAGAAAGGGACATTTGCCCCCCAGATAGACCGGGGCTAACAGAAAGGAGGAAAACAATGTATTTATTGGTTTATTATAATCAGAAATACAAGATGTCAAGCAATAAATTTTCTCCATCTATATAAATATGAATCCCATAATAACCTGCTGTTATGGACAACCCCTACGTTAGAAAGCAGTATGGATCCCGATCAGATGCCATATCTGATGGGGATCTAAACTGTTTGTCATGCAATATGTTAAGTTATCAAAAATATACCAAGAATGTGATGGTTAATAGTCAACAATTGAAGATGCTTAATTTATTCAGCAGGATAAGGGTCAAGCAAGTCTGCTACAGAACCATATATTGTTGCTGTGCCTCACTGAGGGTTCAGTGTCAGAGGTCTATACTGGTTTTTACACTGGATACACTGATGGTTAATTCTTGAAAAAATTGAAATGATCTTGAATGGGCTGTAAAACTTAAACCAAAACGTTATCATGTAAATCATGTAACTGTATACTAGTCTGTGTAATGAATATCCTTGTCTAGCTAGGTTGGGGGGCAAATGTCCCTTTCTGAAATAAGCAGTGGGGGGCAATTGTCCACCTGTAAAATAAGCACTGGGGGGCAGATGTCCATACCAAAAATAAGCTCGGGGGGGGGGGGGGGGCAAATGTCCGGATCGCATTTTCAACTGGGGGGAAAATGTCCATTTTTAGATTAAGTCATTGGGGGGCATATGTCCTGGGGGGCTAACGTCCGGAGACCATCATACATTGTTATCATCTCTCACGTCCTTTGTTTATTACGTAATCTATTGTTCTCGTCCTTTGTTTATTACGTAATCTATTGTCTTGACGCCAAAGTGACCCGAATACTACTCTTAACCCATATATATGTACGTCTAGCGGTCCTTTCTGGGACATTGTCAAACAATGTATACCCAGATCAGACGCCGCAGAACGCGCCGTTCGATCTGGGTATACACTGTTTGCTCAAAGGACACGCATTTGTTTACTACTTATCTCAAGCAAAACTGGCGAACATGACACCCCTACAATTAGAAATGGACCACTTCAAACTTATCAGGTGGGAATTTCCATTGTCATATATGGGCTACACGTCAAAAATCAATGTAATGGGCACCCCTGTAAACCCCACTTTATACAGAGAAACGTGTAGTTTATAGGGTTAACACTTTTTTCCTTGTTTTTGTTTGAAACATTGATTGTGGGTACTCCATTACACCGTCTCATGAGGCGGTCCTAACGGCGTCATGGAGGGATGGGGGCCAAACGAGCGCCCACAATCTGCCGGCTTCGATAGCTCAGTCGCATGCGCGTCTGACTTATGACGAGGAGATGGCTGGTTCTATACCTGCTGGGATCGGCATATAAGAATCTTACAAGGGTTGAGGGGTGGATGGAAAGATCCGTCCCGAGGGTCACCGTCCGGCATCACGAGGCTTGCCTCGATCAGCCGGAGACTGATCCCGAGGGACGGATTTTTCTATCCACCCCTCATACCCATGTAGGAATCTTTTTCTTGCACACCTTCCATTTCTGAGCGTGGATTTACTTCGGTTGCCGACGTCCGCCATATTGTAATGACACTACATTGATGTTTAGTGACGTTACGTAACATATTGTGACGTCAACCTTCACGACGTCGCATATGATGTCATATTCAACCAGTGCATTTATAAGACACGCGAGAATATTCGATTTGGGGTAAGAACACCAGTTTAGAACAGAATATCTATCCCAAGCTAAAACTATGGATTTCCTAATCTGGTGTGCAAGAATAAACCTGCCCAGTAAGCGCATTTAGGTACACTGAACCGGCTCGATATGACATAAACAGTGTTGACTGAGCAATAAAACTAATAAACCAACAAACGAAACATAATAGAAATACAGTAGAACTTCGATGGCTCGAACACCGATTGCTCGTTTACCATGGCTGAGTCGAACCCGTTCTTGAGCCCCTAGGGAAGTTCTCTACATAAGAAATGCTGCGAGATAATTAAAGAGATTTTCGTCTTTTATCTTGCAAATGTATGCTGTGTGTACTCATTAGAATCGCCTCGATGAGGCGATTCTAATGAGTACACACAGCATACATTTTCATTACAGAACACCGAAAATATGTCCAAAAGTATCTCGTTATGCCTCCTGGAAGTAATCTCAGTGGCTCGAACATCCCCTGTCTCGACCAAATTTTCATGGTCCCAAAGGGGTTCGAGCCATCGAAGTTCGACTGTAGATGCCGAAGAAAAGCCACCATCAAAGATCACAGCCTACTAATGGCACCAAGAGGACGAGTAACTAACAATGAGGAAAACAACAAGAGGACCATGACGGTCCTATATTGCTAACCTGAGCTAAGAGATTTGAGCCCCTCCAAGCGATTTTGTGTCTTCGAGCATTCCGTCATGACAAATTTTAACTGCGCATGCGCGGCCATTCAGAGTGGCCAGGGATATGGCTTTCTGTCTGAAGGTTCCTCTTGATTCACTGCTTGTATGTGCGAGCAGCGAAGGTTCTGGCGAGACTGCGCGGATGCGCAGGCTCGCCTAAACCTCCGCTGCTCGCATAGGCGATAAGTACCAAAATCGCTTGACGTGGCCCATTTATATACTTAATATTGAAGATTCACAAGGTAAATTGCATTAAGACTTTGTTTAATTTTCTATGTTCAAGAATTTAGACATAGGGCTATAATTTGAACATTCTTGGCAGATGCCCACTAGATGTACTTTTGTACTACACATGAAAAGCCTGGGCCTTCCGCAAACAGATAAGAAGATTTTTTTTTTGTTTTTCCTATATTGGTCTATGTAAAATAAGTGTCCCATATTGATGGACCACTTTAGCCTAAGGACTATAATTTGAACAGCTTAGTAGAGGTCCACTAGACGAAGCAGTGTACCAAATATCAAAGGCCGGGCCTTCTTGCGTCAGATGAAAAATGAAGATGCTAAGCTGTTCACATGGTCAAAGGCCAGCTTTGAGGATCAAGGCTTATTGTAGATTTTTTTTCGTGCGCTGGATCATTTATGATACATCCGTGTTGCGTACTTACCGTAAAGTGTCGGTATATTCCCGTCAATGTGGTTCGGTGTTGTCTTTCTCTCCAGCTGTGTTGCTCCTTTCAGGTTCGCCTGGTTCTTGTGTTCGGCGATTCAACACAATGCCATACATTTCTTGTAACACAAACAATGTTTGTCACTACGCTAGCAGAAATGACAAATCCCATTGGCTGACAACAGCGACTGCTGCAACCAATAAGCCGATTCGAGAGTCGAAAATTCAACCATATATTAGTCGATGTGTTGTGTGCGATGCTCAAAGCCATGTTATTGCCGTTCATAGTCAGGTGTTAGAGATCCCAGAATGTCCAGTATATTTCACGGGCTTATGGACTGGTTACAGCTTTCTGATGGTAAGTGCCTTTGACTGAATACTGCCGAAAACCCGCCAATACAAATACAATGTAAATTTTAACGCCGAAAAATGAAACGTTTAAGAAGAAAAATTGTGATATTATTCTTATTTCTGCTAAAAAGATAGATTGTGGGTAAACGTTAGAACCACCGCCTCATCGAGGCGGTTTTAATGAGTACTCACATTCTATATTTTAGAGCAGAAATAAGAAAAATAAGGTTTACCCCTGTAAACCCCAGTTTTACTACATAAAAGTTGGGTTCGTGGGGGTCAAAACTATATAGGCATGTTTGCGTGATGTAAATGAACAAACGGCTATCCAAAATAAAATTACACTAGCAATACATACAATCACCGCCCCCGCCCATTGGGACTTGAAGAAATAGATGGGCGGCATGATGCTTCCACGCAGAGCTGAAACCAACCGCACGTAAATACATGTAAACTGCTTAGAGATTCTAACATGCCCAGGAAAAGTGTTGCGAGTTGGACCTCCCATGCATATATACCTTATTGGATTCATTGGGCGGCAGGGCTTGAGATGTCATTTCATCTCAGTGTCGGGTAAAAGTCCAATAAAATTGGAAGCAACGTCTCCAATATGACCTATACAGTATTGACGGGGACGTTAATCCTCAAGTCAAACAAACAAACAAATACATACAATCAAACCGGATCAATAACAATAATAAACCACAACAGAAGAACCGCCTTGGAACGTTCAGTAAAAAACTTTGTTAGCCCATTTAGTACCATCATACCCAAAACGGGTACCCTGGAAAACAGTGCAGGCCTAGATCAGACGCCGCAGAACGCGGCGTCTGATCAGGGCCTCCACTGTTTGCTAAAAGTTTAGTAAGCAGGAAGATTCCATTTGGTTCAAAAAGAATTAATGGAGAAAACAGATCTTGACAGTGTGCCCAAAGTACTAAAACCATTTTGAACTATAATGCGCGACTACAGGTGAGGTTTTTTTATCTTTGTGCTAAAGTCATTTGAGCAGCTTTCTAATAAAACATACAACGCTGAGGGCGGTCAGGGTTCATCTAATCCAAGACTAGAAATGGTGTAAATAACACAATAATGCATCCAACCATATGCTTGCTCCTAAATGCCAAAGTTTTCAAAGGGCTATAACTGTCAGAACAAGATTTCATCCATTTTTTTTCAGAATTTATTCAAACATTATTCAAGTTAACTTCTAATTACTATCATTCCATTCAACAAGTTTCAAGGTTCTAGCGTCAATAGTTTGAGATATGTTGCTGACAAGATTCCATCCATATTTATTCAAAGGTCCGTAGCTCAGGCAAAGGGCAGCATAATCCTGGCGAGCAACAAGAGGGCCTTAGTGGTCCTGGATCGGTCACCTGATCCTTATTGTAAAAATAAAACAGTAGTTAATGTTAGGTGGATTGGATGATTTGAACAACTTTTGACAGTGACACAAGAAACATTTCTGTGAAATAATTTAGTATATGTAGGAGAAGAAGCCATTTTAAGTTTTGTATATTTTTTAGTTCTGGAGACTGGGTGGTAGGGGGCTAGACTTGTCACAAGAAACATACATGCCAAATATGAAGGCCCTATCTCATATGGTTCAAAACTTATGACAAAGTAGGTCAAATGTCAAGGTCACAGATCAACATTTTTGTATGAGTGGGAGGCCCTTGTCAGAAGGAACATACATGCCAAATGTGAAGGCTCTATATCAAATGATTGAAAAGTTTTGATAAAGTGGGTCAAAGGTCAAGGTAACAGGTCAGTCTATTTGAACTATAATTCGCGACTAGCGTTTTTTATCTTTGTGCTAATGTCATTTCGGTAGGAAGCCCTCGTCAGAAAGGACATACATGCAAAATACAAAGGCTCTATCTCGAATGGTTCAACAGTTATGATAAAGTAGGTCGCAGGTCAAGGTCACAGGTCAAGATATTTTGTATGAACGCGAAGCTCTTGTCAAAAGGAACCTACACCCCAAATAAGAAGGCTCTGTCTCTAATAGTTCAAAAGGTATGGCAAAGTAGGTCAAAGGTCAAGTTTAAAGGTCAGTTTTCTCGTATGGTTCATGTAGGTGGAGGCCATTGTCAGAATAAAACATCATGCCACATATGCAGTCTCTATCTCAAATAGTTCAAAAGTATGATAAAGTAGGTCACAGGTCAAAATGTTTGTATGGATGGGAAGCCCTTGTCACAAGAAACATACATGCAAAATATGAAGGCTCTATCTAAAATGGTTCAAAAGTCACAGGTCAAGGCCAAGGTATTGGGTCAAATTATTTGTATGTGTGGGAAGCCTTTGTCACAAGGAACTTATTTCCCAAATATGACGGCTCTATCTCAAATGGTTGAACAGTTATGACCAGGTAGGTAAAAGGTCAAGGACACATGTCAAAAAGTTTTGCATGAGTGGCAAGCACTTGCCACAAGGAACTTACATGCCAAATATGAAGGCTTTACGTCAAACGGTTCAAAAGTTATGACCAAATAGGTCAAAGAACGAGGTCACAGGTCAAAATTGTAGTGTGGATGGGAAGCCCTTGTCACATACATGCCAGTTATGAAGGACCATTCTCAAATGGTTCAAAAGTTATGATTAAGTAGGTCACAGGTCAAGGTCAAAGTTTTTGCATGAGTTCGAAGCCCTTGTCACAATGAACATAAATGCCAAATGTAAAAGCTCCATCTAATATGGTTAAAAATTTATGAAAAAGTAGGTCAAAGGCCAAGGTCACGTGTCAAAATTTTTGTAACATTGCGAAGTCCTTGTCACAAGGATCATACATGTTAAATGTGAAGGCTCTATCTCAAATGGTTCAAAAGTTATGATAAAGTAGGTCATATGAGAAGGTCATGGTCACAGGTAATAGTTTTGTATGAATAGGAAGCCCTTGTCACAATGAACCTACATGCCAAATATGAAGGTTCTATCCCAAATGCTTCAAAATTTATGGCAAAGTAGGTCAAAAGTCAAGGTCATAGATCAACATTTATGTATGGGTGGGAACACCTAGATACAAGGAACAAACATGCAAAATATGAAGGCTGTATCTCAGACGGTTCACAAGTTAGATAAAGTAGGTCCCAGGTCAAGGTCAAGGTCACAGGTCAAACTTTTTTATTTGTATGTGTGGAAAGCCCTTGTCACAAGAAACTCACATGCCAAATATGAAGAAGACTCTATATCAAACGGTTTAAAAGGTATTTTAAAATGGTCAACTGATCTTTGTTTTTGATAGTTTTTGATTCGACATCACCTATATTCGAACTTGACAGAGATATTGTCAAGATGATCATTCTGTGCAAGTTTTATGATAATTTGACCAAAACTGTGGCCAATAGAATGCTCACAAAGTTTTCCTATGATTTGACCTACTGACATACTTTTTGAGCCGACATGACCCGTATTCGAGTGAGTGGGTGTTTGAGTTTTACGTCTCACCAACAGCTAATGTCATACGGAGACGTGACCTCGGTTTAAAAACTCATCCGGAAGTCTGGAGAAGCCCGAGATCGATCCTGCGACCCCTGGTTTACAAGGCGAGAAGCGTAACCACTACACCACGGAGGCTTCTAAACCCATATTCGAACTTGAGTGGGATATTGCCAAGATGATTATTCTGAGCAAGTTTAATAAGGATTGGACCGAAAGAGTGGCCTGTAGAGTGTTCACAAGGTAATTGTATGATTTGACCTACTGACCTGTTATTTTACCTCCTAATGACTCATATTCGAATTTGACCGAGATATTGTCAAGATAATCATTCTGAGCAAGTTTAATGATGATTGGACCAAAAGTTTGGTCTCTAGTGTGTTCACAATGTTTTATATGTTTTAGCCTACTGACCTACTTTTCGATCCGACATGAGTCATATTAAAACTTGAACGAGGTATTGTCAGGATGATCATTCTGAGCAAGGTCGATGATGGCTGACCAAAAGTGTTGTCTCTAGAGTGATCACAAGGTTTTTCTATGTTTTGACCTTCTGACCTACTTTTCGACTAGACATGACTCATATTCAAACGTGAACGAGATATTGTCAGGATGATCATTCTGAGCAAGGTTGATGATGATTGTACCAAACGTGTGGTCTCTAGTGTGTTCACAAGGTTTTTCCATGTTTGACCTACTGACCTACTTTTCGACCCGACTTGACTCATATTAGAACTTGAACGAGATATTGTCAGGATGATTATTCTGAGCTAGGTTGATGATGATTGGACCAAAAGTGTGGAATCTAGTGTGTTCACAAGGTTTTTTTATGATTTGGCGCACTGATTTCCTTTTTGATCCGACGGGTTTTTTTCTATGTTTTGACCTACTGACCTACTTTTAGATCCGACATAACTCATATTCACACTTGAACGAGATATTGTCAGGATGATCATTCAGAACAAGGTTGATGATGATTGGACCAAAAGTGTGGTCTCTAGAGTGGTCACGACGTTTTCTTTCATTTGGCGCACTGATTTACTTTTTGATCCGACAGGATCCATATTCGAACTTGACCGAGATATTGCCAAAATGTACATTCTGAGCAAGTTTATGATGGTCGGACCAAAACGGTGGCCTCTAGTGTGTTAGTGTGTTCATGAGGTGTTCCTATGATTTGACATACTGACCTGCTTTTGGACCCGACATGACTCATATTCGAACTTACCGAGATATTGTCAAGACGATTATTCATAGTAAGTGTGATGATGATTGGATCAAAAGTGTGGCCTCTAGAGTCTTCACAAGGTTTTTCTGTGATTTGACCTGATCTACTTTTTGATCCAACATGACCAATATTCAAACTTGACAGATCATTTTGAGCAAGTTTCATGATGATTGGACCAAAACTGTGGCCTCTAGAGTGTTTACAAGGTTTTTCGATTATTTGACCGGCTGGCCTACTTTTTGATCCGACATGATTCATATTCGAACTTGACTGAGATCTTGTCAAGAGATCATTCTGAGCAAAGTTGATAATGATCGGACCAAAACTGTGGCCTTTAGTGTGTTCGCAAGATTTTTCTATGATTTGACCTACTGGCCTACTTTTTGACCCGACATGATCCATATTCGAACTTGACCGAGATATTGTCAAGATGATCATTCTGAGCAAGGTTGATGATGATTGGACCAACACTGTGGCCTCTAGAATGTTCAAAGTGCTTTTCTATGATTTGACGTACTGACCTACTTTTTGACACGCAATGACCCTCATTCGAACTTGACCGAGATATTTTTAAGATGACCATTCTGAACAAATTTGATGATGATTGGGCAAAAAAAACGGTGGCCTCTAGTGTGTTCACAAGAAAAGTATACGCACGAACAACTCACGAAGGACGACGAAAGACGACACCGGACATCTCACGGTCACGGTCAGATATTTTTATGAGGAATTTATCAATGAAATTCCAAAGCCTGGTTCTAAAGTAATGCTGTGCATCACAAAGAATGCAGTGTGAAAATGCCCAAAGTTACAAATGAAGTATTTTCACGAATTTCTTCAAAAGTTAATCAGGTCATCCACCCATCACTAGCTATCCACTCATAACCTTTTACAGATCTAGCTTTAATTGTTTTTTAATATTTGGCTGAAAAGATTTCATCCATTTTTTTCAAAGGGCCATAACTCAGGAAAGGGGCATAATCCTAACGAGAAAATAATACATCTTCGGCTATTTTTTCACGAGGAATCTATACAGTCGAACTTCAATGGCTCGAACGTCTTTGGGACCTCGAAAATCAGTTCGAGACAGGGGTAGTTCGAGCCACTGAGGGCTACTGCCAGGAGGCATAACGAGATACTTTTAGACTTTTCGGTGTTCTATAATGAAAATGTATGTTGTGTGTACTCATTAGAATCGCCTCATCGAGGCGATTCTAATGAGTACACACATCATACATTTGTAAGATAAAAGACTAAAATCTCCTTTATTATCCCCCACTATTTCTTATGAAGAGGATTTCGCTAGGGCCCCAAGAATGGGTTCGACGCATCCATGGTAAACGAGCCATCGGTGTTCGAGCCATCGACGTATTTTTCACGAGGAATCTATATATTAAATTTCAAACTCCTAGCGATCGTGGATAAAAAATTATGCTATGCATCACAAAGCATGCAATATATAAATGCCCAAAGTTACAAAAGTTACAAAGGGCAACAACTCATGACGTATTTTCCGAATTTCTTCTAAAGTAAAGCAGATCATCCACTCATCACCATCAACTTTCAAGGCTCTAGCTTTTGTTAGTTTTGAGATATTTTGCTAAGAATATTTCATCCAATTTTTTTCAAAGGGCCATTACTCAGGAAAGGGCATACGACGTCGCGATCACTAATGACGGAATATTGACATTTTTTCTCAACAAACCCTAATCAAATGCATTTTTAATGTCATACGATAAATAGAATCTTGCATTCGTGCTCGTGTATTATTGAATTTATTAAACTCGTTGAGAAAAGGGGATAAAATGCTCGGCAAAGCCTCGCATTTTATCTTCTTTTCTCAACTCGTTTAATAAATTCAATAATACATGAACACTCATGTAAGATCCTCTATATATGCATGTAGCTGGGTAGCCTATAAATGCTATTGGCATGCAATGCTATCATAGTATCGTGTAACATTTAGATTCTCATAATGGCTGAAATAGATCAGCTGTAACTGTGATTTGTTGAGTAATAAATCACAGTTTGGAGGTCATTTGTAAAGTAGATCAAATTACGAGCGCGTAGCGCGAGATTTGACTACTTACAACTGACCGACAAACTGTGATGTATTACTCAACAAATCACAAACTAGAGCTGATCTATTTCGATTCTAACAGGCTAAAAATCGGCATTAATGCTGTTGTTGCTTTCAAAATCTCACAACTGTTCGCAAGTGTTAGTAGAAATCCCGCTAAAATTATCGACTGAAACACGTGCATTTATATCTTTTTCTAACGTTTTCGATGCGAGAAAATGACGTTTCACAGTCCAACGTCAAGGAAATCGACTAGTGACGTCATAAATTGGCAGTTTTAATGACGTCACTCGTCACGCTCTTCCTTGCCTGATTTGTTGCAGAATAAAACAGTTATTTTCCATTGCCTATATACACACGGGGTATTCGACTACCTGGAACGCAGACGGATACCAAAAACGCCGACGGAAAAACAACAACAAACATTCGTGTTGAGTTGAACAAATCGCATTTTACGGGCATATATCAAATAGATGCCCAAAGATGTTGATAGCAATCTGTTTCGCAGCGTCTCGGAATACTTTCCACGAACTGTGGATGCAAATCCTTCTGTCAATGACGAATTATGACCTATTTTATTCGGCAAAATATAGATGCTTGATGCAAGTCGACAGTTTTTTTAGTTTTACAGCAATAATTTGTATATAATTTCCAATGTTTCCTGAATAGCATAAAATACTAATGTATTGAATACCTGCCATGCGTTATTAGAATTAGCAAAAAGCAGGATTTTAGAATTATAGATGTGAATTTCTTGATGAGGGTGTTCGAATAAGGATACCAATGACGACCCGCACAGATACCATGCAATGCAGACGGCACAAAGTTATGGTTACCATTGACGTGGAAACCACAAGCGTGGAAAAATAAAAAAGGAGTAAAATACATTTTGTTTTCGTTTAATTGGAAACTTAATCTAGACACTGAGTCTAACCACAGTGTACCTCGACCAAAGAGGGTATTCTCGATGTAGAAGGGAAGGCAATGACCAGGAATCGATACGATTGCCTTTCGCTTTTCGCCAAAAGACACCAACGTGACGGTTTGTCTTAATACCACATGTGGGCCATATTCACGCAAATGACTTTATGTAGCGCACATGACCCGTCAATTCTTATTAGGTGTCATAAATCTGTGATTTCATAATGTTAGATACTTTTACGATCAAATAGGCACGATTTGTAAATTTCCTTAGGTATATTAATAGCGTAGTCCCACAAAACAACCACGGACATGAATTCAGTCCTTCTCGCTAACTTTAGTCCACGCAGAGTACTTTTAAATTCATTATTTTGACAGGTAAATATGAATATACAGTCGAACTTCAATGGCTCGAACACTTTTGGGACCAAGAAAATTTGTTCGAGACCACGGTGTTTCGAGCCACAGGGGGTGGATCTTGGAGCTAGGGGAGGAGGCCGAATACGGACATATTTTCAGTTTTCTTCAAAATAAATGCATGTTGTGTGAGTACACAAAACATACATTTTCAAGATCAAATTAGACAATTATACAAACTATATTTATATCTGCAGTTATGGCATTTTCTTTCTAGGGACTCAAGAAAGAGTTCGACTCGGCCGTAGTAAATGGGCCATCAGTGTTTGAGTCATCGAAGTTTCACTGTACATTAAATTTCAAAACAGATCGTTTTTTTCTTTTTTTTTTTTTTTTTTTTTTGGTTTTGGTTTTACGGCCCTTTCAAGATTATTTCACTCATGTCGAGCCGATCGTTAATCAGAGGTGGGCGAAAACCGGAAAAAACGACCTGACCTTCCGTTGCAGAACTTGGCGTCTCACATTTGACCAGAGCCAGGCTCGAACTCAAAACAGATCGTATTAGAACTGTACGAGTTTGTTTCATTATTTTGACAGATAAATATGATTATACATTATTGCAATGCCCATAGGGGCTTGAAGAAATATATGGGCTGCATGATGCGTCCACGCAGAGCTGAATCCGGTCCGCACACGAGTACTGGTAAACTGCTTAGTGGATCTAAGCCTGCCCAGGCAAAGCGGTGCTAGTCGGACCGTCCATGCTTATAAACCCTATTGGTTTTATTGGGCGACAGGGCTTGAGATGTCATTTCATCTCAATGTCGGGTAGAAGTCCCACAAAATTAGAAGCAACGTCTCCAAAATGACCTTTACAGTGTTGACGTGGACGTGAAACCTCAAATCAAACAAACATTATTGCAACGACGTTGATATGGCGTTGTTCCAGTGTGTGGTACGTGTTGGTAGGATCGGGTCCTACGAAATTACGAATCGGTCTTATTAGATAAACAATGTGAAATTTATAGAAAAATTTCGGGAAAGAATGACGCACCTGAACGAATGGCAATATAATTAACCCATATATCCCCTCTTCTGGGATATTAGCAAACAGTGCCGATCCAGATCAAACACGGCGTCTGATCTGGGTCTACATTGTTTGCTAAAAGAAAATTCTTTTTTGTAAAATTTGCCACAAATAAAAACAAACCTGACACCCTAATAATAGAAAGTGACAACTCCAAACTTACTAGGTGGAAGACTCCATGTCACATATGGATTAAAACATACGAAGAATAGTTTGTTTCCCTCACCCCACCCCCTTTAGCAGAAAAGAATGAATGCCCAAACAGTTGTCCAAAATTAAATATTGCCAGGATATTTGTTTGTTTGAATTGAGGTTTAACGTTCCAGTCAACACTATTCAGGTCATTTTGGAGATGCTGCTTCCAATGTTTTGGAACTTTTACCCGACATTGAGATGAAATGGCAACTCAAGCCATGTCGCCCAATGAAACCAATTGGGTTTATAAGCATGGACGGTCCGACTCGCATCACTTTGCCTGGGCATGCTTAGATCCTCTAAACTGTTTACCAGTGCTCGTGTGCGGTCGGTTTCAGCTCTGCGTGGATGCATCATGCAGCCCATCTCTCTCTTCAAACCCCGATAGGCGATTGCGTTTGAGTTTTACGTCCCCACCAACAACAAGATCATATGGAGACGGAACCTCTGTTTAAAGACTCGCCCGAAAGTCTGGTGAAGCCCGGAATCGATCCCACGACCACTGGTTTGCGAAGCGAGTAGATAATCCTCTGCACCACGGAGGCTTCTAATTGACATATATGGGATATAATACCGAAACGGAATGAATACAAAGTACCTGCATGTAAAACATGGTGTTTTTACAGATGCCTATGCACAGTATGCCGAGATGAGACCTCTCATTGGGAGCTGTCTATATCTCGCATTTTGATGATTTTAATTGAAGCATCTTTACGGAACCCGGGAAGGGACATGATTTGTTTTAATATGTTGTGCGAACAAGATATTAAGTTGTGCGAACAAGATATTATCTTGTGCGAACAAGATAATATGTTGTGCGCACAAGATATTATCTTGTGTAGACAACATAATTTATCTTGTGTGGACAACATAATTTATCTTGTGCGGACAACATAATTATTATCTTGTGCGCACAAGATAATATCTTGTTCGCACAACATATTATCTTGTTTGCACAACATAGAGCTTGGTAGTTGTGCGAACAAAATATTATCTTGTGCGCACAACTTATAAAATAATAAAAAAAAATCATGTCCCTTCCAGGGTTCCGTACATCTAACATAATAGCAACTATGCATTTTTTTTTTGCAAAATTCCAAGATGAAAGTGGCAGAAACTCAGGGCGTAAGTGTAAATATTTGGTCAGCTGTCTGAGCGATTAAGCTGTGTAGTATGAGATCAATATTTGTCAAATATGACAATGCAGATCAAGTTGAGACGCCGCAAAATCGGTGATTTGTCTACGTACACCGTTTGCTTAAACGGCCAGTCTATTTGAAAAAAAAAACTTACAACAAATAAAACAAAGGAGAACCCCGCCTGTCAAGTATTGTTATGTGGAAGATTCTGGTTGTCATATATGGGTACATGCATCATGAAAGGCGCCTGCGACCAGGTAAGAATCATATCAACATGTGTAGCTGTACAATCTGATTGCTTTCAGATGCATCTCGGTGCAGAAATGATTTAATATGACATGTGATGGAATGAATGCGCAACATGTCTAAATATTTCGAACAAACAGTGTCATAAATGTTTAGAGTTTGCTAAGAATGACAGAAATTAAGAAGTATCACGCATTTTGTGCAATAGCCTGCAGATGCACAACAGTTTTTAAACATGAACAGGTTGGAGCAACATCTATCCGTCAGCAGTTGAAACCTGCTTTCTCACGAACAGTTTTGACGGATTGCATTCACATTTCCTATACACGATCGTCTCGGATAAAATCCGCCACTTTTATTTGTGTAGCGATTCTTCTTCTTCTTCTTACCACTACTACTGACAATCCGTTGCAGAACTTGGCGTCTCAAATGTGACCCGCGCGAGGTTAGAACCCACAGCAGTGAGAGACGATATGGTTAAGATAGACTATCTGAACGAAACCGCCAACAAATGCGGACCTTTAGAAGTTTAAATGCGCATATACATATATTTGCACAAGAACCACCACTGTCGATCAGACTTTTTTAGTTTCCTGTCTCTTCAGTTTCCTGCCTTTCAAACATCCGAAGAAAAACTTGCTTGGGTCTAGAGATAGACTTCTAAATAGAATATCGGAATGAAACGTCAAACATTAGAATACTTGCATGAAACCTCGAACATTTATCAGCCGATTTGTGGTCTATCTGGAAAATCCTCTATGAATGATTTATCTGGAAAATCCTCTATGAGTTGTAATTTCTCTTTTAATCTCCCGGCCGAATAGGTTCGGGGGATATAGCGATCAGCCTGGCGTCCGTCCGTCCGTCCGTAGACGCAACCTTGTGATGGCCATAACTCCTATACCCTTTGCGATTCATTGATGGTTCTTGGCACAATTGTTCACAAGGCTGAGACGGCGTGTCATGCGCAAGAACAAGAACTCTTGATGCCATACTTTTTGAGTTATCTCCCTTTTTAATAAAATAGAATGATTACTTTGTGGTGGCCATAACTCCAATATCCTTTGAGATATATTGATGACACCTGGCAGAGCTGTTCACAAGGCTGAGACAGCGTGTCATGATTAAGAACCACAACTCTGGTTGCCATGGTTTTTGAGTTATCTCCCCTTCCAATAAAATAGAGTGAATACCTTGTGATGGCCATATCTCCAATACCCTTTAAGATATATTAATGATACATGGCACAGTTGTTCACAAGGCCGAGACGGTGTGTCATGCATAAGAACCACAACTCTGGGTGCCATGGTTTTTGAGTTATCTCCCCTTCAAATAATATAGAATCACTACCTTGTGATGGCCACATATTGATGGTACTTGGTACAGTTATAAATGAGTTTAAGCAGGTGTGTCACGTGCCAGAACCACAACTCTGGGTGCCCTGGTTTTTTAATTATCTCCCCTGACAATATAACCTTGTGATGGCCACTTGTATGCAAGGTTGAGACGGCGCTTCATGCCTAAGAACCACAACTCTGGGTGTTATGATATTTGAGTTATCTCCCCTTCCAATATAACAGTCTGATTACCTTGTGATCACCGTACCTCCAATACCATTTGACATATATTGGTGGTACTTGATGCAGATGTATATGAGGTTAAGCAAGTGTGTCATGCTCAAGAATTACAACTCGGGGTGCTCTGGCTTTTGAGTATTCTCCCCTGCCAATATAACCTTGTGATGACCAAAGCTCCAACCCCCTTTGAGATATATTCAAGGAACTTGGCGCAATTGTATACAAGGTACAGAAGGGGTGTCATGTGCAAGAAACACAACTTTTGGTGCTGTGGTATTTGAGTTTTTTTTTTTTTTTTTTTGGTTTGGGTTTTACGGCCCTTTCAAGATTATTTCACTCATATCGAGCCGATCGTTAATCAGAGGTGGGCGAAAACCGGAGTACCCGGAGAAAAACCACCTGACCTTCCGTTGCAGAACTTGGCGTCTCACACGTGGCCCGAGCGAGGCTCGAACCTACGGCGGTGAGAGACCTAATGACTAAGAGTCAGCGCTCTTATCCACTAGGCGTGGTATTTGAGTTACCTACCTTTCCAATATAACAGTATGACCAGCTTCTGATCATCATATCTCAAATACCCTTTGAGATATATTGATGGTACTTTGTACAGAAATACATGAGCTTAGGCAGGCATGTCATGCGCAAGAACCACAATTCTGAGTGCCCTGGTTTTTTAGTTATCTCACCTGACAGTATAATCTTGTGAATGCCATAACTGCAGTAACTTTTGTGATATATTGCTGGTTTAATTCTGGTGCACTTTCTATTGGTGAACAATCTTCTGAAGGCCATATTGGCTTTTGGTCGGGGGGATCTGCCATCTCTTCGATGGCTATTTTTTATTATTTTATTCAATAAAATGTGGAACTATTATAGTAAAAAATATTAGAACCAAGGAAAGGCTCTCTGACTGTTCCTCTTCATACCAGACACATGCAGAGAGAGAGAGAGAGAGAGAGAGAGAGAGAGAGAGAGAGAGAGAGAGAGAGAGAGAGAGAGAGAGAGAGAGAGAGAGAGAGAGAGAGAGAGGAGAGAGTGAGAGAGAGAGAGAGAGAGAGTAACCATTTACTCGTCTTACGCTATTTTCACCATCGTTGTTTATATACGGCATGGGAAATATTCAACACTGTTCATAACCGTGCTTTTTGGACCTCAAAATTAAGGAGATATGGAAGTAGGCATTGATTTAGGCATTAATTGTATATCCGTCATTGGTATCCATCGTCTGCGTTTCATGGTAACATCAAAGAAATCCGTCTGTCGTAAATATTATCTTCTTTCAGCATGGTGCACTCAAGTCCATGCTTATTGCTGCCCGAGCAGCGTATGGCACAAGTATATAGGAGTTTATTTTTTAACAAGGACTATTTCTCTTTCAAGCTACAATGACATCTTTGGATAAATCGGTTTCATTTCTGGTACTTACACTAATTCTTTTAGAAATTGTGCATGTTTCGCATTTTAGTTGTCTGTAAAGACGCTTTCATGTAATCTATCGAAGCTAAAAGCACCATTACGAAACAGCTGTGACAGTTCCAGAAGAATACAGCAAAAAATCAAAGCTGATTTTTTTAATAGGGTCGCAAAAAACATGATTTTATCGACTCAGCCTCTTTCAAATCCAAGGTAAACAGTCGGCGTTTTTGGTATCCGTCTGCGTTCCAAGTAGTCGAATACCCCGTGTGATATAGGAGCGCTGTGTTAGAATTATGTATAATTTGGGTTAAGATTAAATTGTAATCTGAAAACAAATGTTCTTTAATCTTCTTTATGACAGTTTTTACGGACTTTTTAAATTTCCTTGTACACGAATGGAAACAATTTACAATATAAATTAAATTAAGCTATATGCGTTATTATGTGGGTGATTGGGGTTGAATTTAAATACGCCATTTGAAAACGAACATTATGAATTTCGGATGTTTTTTCCTACTTCATGTTTACAAAATAACGCCAAAACATTACCATCACGTGAATAAGTCCGTGAAATGAAGACCCACCTAAACCCCACTTCATATAGAGAAAACTGGGGTTTATGGGGGTATACATTATTTTTCTTATTTCTACTCCAAGACATAGGTTGTGGGTACTCGTTAGAACCGCCTCACTGAGGCGGTTCTAACGAGCACCATCAACCTATGTTTTGAGCATTTATAAGAAAAATATCACTGATTTTCATCAGAAAAGAAGCCATTTTGGAGATGTGAAAAATGCACTATGTCGCACGGGTGAGTTATCGTAATGCTAACGATAATGAATACTTGGGGAAAAGAATGATTTGTTTTCATAAAACGTTATGCTTTCAGATCTACAAGAACATTACGTTTCACAAGAATGTAATTTCGGCAAAATTACATTAGCGAATTGTGTTAAATAGACATCAGAATGTGTTCCCTGTTATATATGTTATTTTCGGCAAACTGAACATCAACATCAGTATACCTACACCATAATTTCAATAATAATTTAATCAAAACAAACACTAAACAAATAAAATATTAAAAAGAAACAAATTTAAAAGTGTGGAGGACAATATCAACTCAACATTAGTTTTACCTCTTGCCTTTGTCTACATTTTCCTTTATTGGGGGTCACTATGTAAAACATGGTGTAACGCATAAAACATTACAATTACAGGTTTGAAAAGCTTGAGGGGAATGGGAACACCTGGCAGATTTTCTACTATTTGTCAAAGGGAGACAACTTTCCGCTTTTCTATAAGCCCTGTCAAACTGAAAAAGAGATTTACTCATAAAGGAAAGAATTTCCTTTTTTGACATTGGAGACAAAATACAGTTGCCTACCCTGAATGTGTATCAATTCCGCTTAAATATTTTTCTTTACCTACATTTAACAGTAAATTCTAACACAGCGCGCCTATATAGGCAATGGAAATTAACTGTGTTTTATTCTGCAACAAATCACATCTAGGAATAACGTGACGAGTGACGTCATTAAAATTCCCAATTTATGACGTCACTAGTCGATTTCCTTGACGTTAGACGGTGTAACGTCATTTTCTCGCATCGAAAACGTAAGAAAAGGATATAAAAGCATGTGTTTCAGTCGATAATTTTAGCGGGATTTCTTCTAACAATGGCGAAAGGTTGTGAGATTTTGAAGGAAACAACAACATTATTGCCGATTTTGCAGCGTGTTAGAATCGAAATAGATCAGCTCTTGTCTGTGATTTGTTGAGTAATAAATCACAGTTTGTCGGTCAGTTGTAAGTAGACAAACCACGCGCGCTACGCGCTCGTGATTTGTCTACAACTGACCTCCAAACTGTGATTTATTACACAACAAATCACAGCTAGAGCTGATCTATTTCTTAAACAAAACGTACCATTGGGAATTAAAATAATTAAACAATGCACAATGATAATCAAGCTTTTCACTGACGGTTCCAATGCGGTTCTTCTGTCGGGGTTTACTTTTGTGACGGTTTGTCTTTGAGTGTGTGTATCGCTTATATTTTTGTTTTGGTTAGCCACATCGGCCATTTTGTGGGAAAGTGACTGTCCTTTTGGCTTTCCTCTATTGGCGTTTCCATTATGGTGTAGTTATTTCATGTTTGTGATTCTTTCTCTTTGGTTTCCCTGATGGGTGCTGTGGGTTAATTGTATCGATTCCTGATTATTTCCCTCACTTCTATTTAAAATAATTGGGGTCTATAACATTTCCTATTATTTTCGGTTGATGGGAGATGGCGGAAGGGAGCAAACATACTATTGACATCATAACCTAATGGATTATTATATTTATTTTTAGTACACTGGCGAAGGAAAAAGTGGAGGTGGTCACGATTTGTCCAGTCCTGGTTCCTGTCTTCAAACGTTCCGTGCTACTCCATTTATTGAGTGCAATGGTGCTCAGGGGACCTGTTTTTTCTTCCCTGACCAGCATAGTTTTTGGTTATCAACGATATCGAGTGAACATCAGTTTCAAACACCTTTAAGCGAAACATTGTCCTTACGTGAAAAGCTCAGTAGAGTTAGTCGTTGTCAAGTTTGTATAAAGCAAAATCGCTAAGAGAATTCTATATCAGAATCTCAGTGGTGTCATTAAGTGTAAGGTTAATAAAAGAAATAAAATCTACTCTATACCTTTGTTAATTCATTTGGCTTCTCAGTGAAGACAGTTGTTAAGTTTGCATTAAATATGTTCTATAAAATGGCTATCATTTGGAAGCAAGGACTACACCACAGAACTGGAAAATAATGGGCGTGCATGTTTTCTCGGCCAGACTAGATAGTTGCGCCAATTAAGCCTCATCAGTAACCCTCAAATCTTTTCAAAATTCCACAATGGAATCATTGATCACAAAGGACAAGAAACAACACTATGATGTAGGGCAGGGAGACTTTTTACGGCCGCCTCATGAAAGGTACCAGAATCTATATTATACCATTCAGTCTAAGTTAATGAAAACGAAATATATTGTTTACAATTGAAGGGGTAAGTGCTAGAAGGGGTCCCAAGTCCATTTTTGAAAAAATCTGGTATATTATCATTTTCAGATACATCATATCAAGACCTACAATCTGATATATAGTTTGTTATACCTTATTTCTTTACTTCTTTAAAAATGATGGTTAATAAAATTTGGTAGAGTCCTAAGTCCAATGTCGTATCTTTGGTGCAAGAAGGGGTCTAAGTCCGTTTTACCACATATATATTTGAGTTTCCATTGTATGTATTGTTCATTTGTTTCAGATTTGTGTTATAATAAACTAATAAAGAGTCGTGATACGATAAAATATACATGTTCAACTAAATGACATAGGTTTCTGCTTTTACTACAGAAAACTTTGTTGTATTTGTTTAGTGCAAGAAAGCCTAAGTCCAATAAATCCTGGACTTAAGCCCCTTCTTGCACTAAACCATTATTGTAACAAATGAATATCTGCGATACACTCAGAACTATTTATGCGATTTCTGCACCATTTCAGATGACACGATAACACAACAGAAGAATTTATTTAAATTCAACTATGAAAGATATGAAGATTTGCAATATATATATATATATATATATAAACAAATGAATTAGCGTACAAAAATCGGTCGCACCGCAACCGGGACTCGAACCACGGATCTCCTGCTTTCCGCCATTACACCACCGCGGCCTTCCGACATTGTACGCCAATTTTAACATTTATAAATCTTTTAACGTCATTAGCGCTATTTAGAGACCTTTCATTTACCGCCATAGGCGACCCTATCATTTTCGGTTCTTTTCTAACCTACGGACGGCGGCCATTTTTATTCTATTTATTTTATTTATTAGATTTACAAATGTTCTACTGTATCGAGTAAATATATGAGAAACAAAGTAAAGCACGATACAGGCAATGAAATAAACAAATGAATTAGCGTACAAAAATCGGTCGCACCGCAACCGGGACTCGAACCACGGATCTCCTGCTTTCCGGGCAGACGTGCTAACCATTACACCACCGCGGCCTTCCGACATTGTACGCCAATTTTAACATTTATAAACCTTTTAACGTATAAACCTTTTAACCTTTTTAGTGTATGTTTATGTTTATATATATATATATATATATATATATATATATATATATATATATATATATATATATATATATATATATATATATATATATATATATATATATTTTCATTTTTCTCGGAGTTTTAAAAATGTGACTTAGGCCCCTTCTTGCACTAACCCCTTCAATTGCAAATATCTTTGACTTTCCAGTAGAGTTAGTAGAAGCCTCCGTGGTGCAGTGGTTACGCTACTCGCCTTGTAAACCAGGGATCGCAGGATCGATCCCGGGCTTCTCCAGACTTTCGGATGAGTCTTTAAACCGAGGTCCCGTCTCCGTACGACCTTAGCTGTTGGTGGGACGTAAAACTTAAACTCACTCACTCACTCCAGTAGAGTTAGGCGTTGTCGTGTTTGCATGAAATCATTATAGCTATAGCTATTAGAATGTAAGTGGTGTTATTAAAGTAAGGTCAAGTTTAACGAACAAAATAACATAAGAATCTTACATGAGTGTGAGGATGGATGGAAAATTCAGTCCCGAGGGTCACTGTCTTGCATCACGAGGCTTGCCGAGTAATGCCGTACAGTGATCCCGAGGGACGGATTTTTCTATCCACCCCTATACCAACGTAGGATTCTTTATCTTGAATACCGTCCATTTCTGAGCGTGGGCGTTTAATACTGCAGTCACTTCGGCCGCCGACGCCCGCCATATTGTAATGACACTACAATGATGTTTAGTGGCGTCACGTACGGTGATGAGGTGTCAATCTTAACGACGGCGCATATAAGGGCGTATTCAACCAGTGCATTAATCAAACACGCGAAAATGTTCGATTTTGGGTAAGGACACCACGGTTAGAACAGAATTTCTATCCCAAGCTAAAACTATGAATTTTCTTATCTGTTGTGCAATAAAATATAATATTTACATTTCTAGTGTAAAGTCTAATGTAAACCTATAGAAAACAATTGCGTTCATACGTCAATGAACGCATCGAATCACATGATTTTCAGTGACGTTAAATGACGTCATTCTAAACCATTGTTCTCTACGGGCATTGATGACGTCAACGCTGCTCCGCTCTTTGTAGAAAAACAGCTTGTAAATGTTTTTCAGCTTTAAAAGTTTGTCCTACAAGCATTTTTTCGCCCAGTGATGAGGGGCAAATGATGTAAATATAAAAAATAAACTTAATTTTTCTGCTTTTTATGAAAGTATGAACGACAGTGGGTCGCTAGCAAAGTTTACATGAACCCCTACATGAACCCCTTCGGGGTTCATTTACTTTGCACGCGACCCACTGCGTTCATACTTCCATGAACAGCAGAAAAATAAATTTCATTTCTTAAATATATCGCCTTTGTCAATAATGCCTTCTCAGAACAGCTTGTAATTGTCAAATTTGCATGCTAGTGTATGTTTAAGCTGTATCTGTGATCGAGTCTCTGCAGCATAATTTAATCAAAAGTTAATGGTAAAAATAAAATATACTGCACTCCATTGTAAACATATGTGCAACAGTTTTTGTGTTATGATGATCACAATTGTTTTTGCAAGTAAATTCTATTGAAAACCCAAGACGTACCCAAACAAAATCATGTGACTGCCATGCACTGTACATTCGATGTTATTCTCAAAATTTGACAACCCATGCACTGTCACTTTAACCCTTTTTGTACCAAATGGAATCATCCTCCTTATATATAGCATGAGTCCATTTCAAAATTTAGGGGTGTCAGGTTGTGTTTTCTTTAAAATTTATTTCGAAAATGACTGAACTTTTAGCAAACAGAGGAGGCCCTGATCAGACGCAGCGTTCTGCGGCGTCTGATCTGGGCCTGCACTGTTTGCCAAGGTACCCCTTTAGGGGATCCCCGTAATTAATGGGTTAAATAGCTTGTATTGGAAATAACAGAAATGTAATGAAATGCTTCATGTAATGTTTAAGTGAAAATGGCCCAGTGGTTTTTGAGAAAATGTATTCTAATATGTCAATGGACCTGCAATACAAGTGACCTTGGATCGAATGACCTTAACCTTAAAGTGAATGACCACCATTTTTTTCTCAGATTCATTTTACAATAACACCATTCAGGAATGAGAAAATCATATTCTTCTCCTTAACTGTGGCTCTAATTAACTGTAATGGCTCATTAAAGTTGTTTTATAGGGTGTCAGACATTTTTACAGATTATATCTCCTGCAGTGACCTCACAGAAACTGTTCAGTTCATGTCCTGATAGCTAACAAATCTTGGTATTTTAGCAGCTGAGGATTTTAGAGGAGAAAGTGAACTTTAAAATATAAATGCCTTCTTGTAAGACCAAATACTGCACTGTGATATTAGGACAAGGAATTAAATGTTTTGCTAACCCTGACCCTGAGAAAAATAGAGTCATTACGATAACACACCCGTGCGTCCTAATGCTTTTTTTTTCATCTCCAAAACAGTCAATTCTCTCATGACAATTTGTAATATTATTCTTATATATACTCAAAATTAACATAGATTGTGGGTGCTCGTTAGATCGGCCTCATTGAGGCGGTTCTAACGAGTACCCACAACCTATGTCTATGAGCAGAAATACGAAAAATCGAAAAATAGTGTATACCCCCCCCCCCTAGACCCCAGTTTTCTCTACATAAAGTGGGAGTGTAATGGGGTGTTCGTTTCACTCACTTGTTCACGTGATGTATTTGAAAAATTGATTCATCATCTTGGCACATCAAGCATAACATTGTTTGTGCTTAATATTTTGAAGATAGCAGCTGTTTTCGGTGTGTTGATTACTAATGCTTCTGTTCTTTTCTTCATTAATCGTTCGTTATTCTGTATTAACTTCCAATTCTGGAACACCAGGAACCAGGGCTCCTGTATCTGTATCTTCTTGAGCTCACAACTTTTTTAAAAGTTCATATTATGGGCGTATTTACTTTAAAAATCACGGTCCGTACAGAATAAGGGCTTATCCGTTTTAGTCCGGCATTTGAGACCAGATTTCGAAAAATTTAATGCACCCAAAATTCTCACGCTTTATTTGTGCCGTTTCATTGAGTTAGGAGCCTAACCTATATGACATGTGATTATTTAGCAAATCTGGTGGGGAAAAGGGGTTGAAAATTCTATGAGTTTACACCCAGCCCCATGCGGATGGTATAGTTGGATTGAGTTTAGTTATGTGTAGCTTGCGCTTACATATGAATGTTGATTTATTGCATCAGCCAACATATTTGTCAATACTCGAAGACACTAAAATTCATGATATGACGTAATTACATCCGGTGTTACCATAAATTTTGACCATTGAAATTTGACCCCAAAAATTTGGTAAATTTTACACTATTTTCGCGCTAAATAATTTTTAGTACTTTTTGAAACAATCATTTCTTTTTCGTCAGTATAAAGGATGGTTATTTTTCACGTGCATGTGAAACTTGATGACTCTGTTTCAATCCGGACATGAACAAGGGACTCCGATACATATTGACCGTTTTACCACTTTTTCCTGTTGTGTCACAGATCGTGATAAAAAATTATATTAAAACCAACATAAACTAAATTATTTTACTGGCTGGTCAAAGCTGTATCATAACAGGGACCGATAGATATATTTTTGAAAAGTTACTGATGGCCATTTCCTTCCGGTTTATATTTAGTGAGGGGAATATACATCACCAAGCATATTTGTCAGCGGGTGAACTGGCAAGTGATTCTCTAAACTGGTGACTTGAAACAATCAACATTTAACGAATACATTGTATATTTCAAGAATCATTATCCAAAGTTTCCGGTTTGTGCTGAAGGCTCCCCAAGTAACATCGACACTGTTATATGTTAAACACGTAAATGTTATGGCCACTTGAAATCTTACCGGGTACCTTATGTTCTGTTGAGTCGCACGACTAAAAATAAATTGTACCCGAGGTTTAATGTAACGTAAAGCCATCCCTTAAACATTCTTTTATCTTCCCTTTTCCCAGAGTTGTGGTATAACCTGTAAACGTGCATCTTAAGATGTCACCTGCACTTACTTTCTACCATTTTGTTGGGCAACCTGCCTACGATAGCCTTGTCCCTTTATTCACCATTAGCTCTTAATCATCCTGTTACTCTTGCCACACACTGGTTAATCTGTTCTTCATCTCCTTTATTACTACTTCCTTTTTCTGACATTTGTCCGATATATCGATTGTCGTGCAGATTATATTTTCTGGTCCTTTGGGATCATTGAGTTCATTTGGTATCATTTTGAAAATAGAGTTCTGCTTAAGCCGGTGCTAGAGGGCGTGGTCGGTGTTGCACATTTCAGTACTGGTCATTAACAGACTCAATAAAACCGAGTCTGCTATTTTCGTATATTTAAGAAATGAATTTATTTTTCTGCAGTTCATGGAAGTATGAACGCAGTGGGTCGCGTGCAAAGTAAATGAACCCCGAAGGGGTTCATGTAAACTTTGCTAGCGAGCCACTGTCGTTCATACCTTCATGAAAAGCAGAAAAATTAAGTTCATTTTTTATATTTACATTATTTGCCCCTCATCACTGGGAAAAAAGATGCTTTTAGGGCAAAGGTTGAAAAACATTTACACGCTGTTTTTCTACGAAGAGCGGAGCAGCGTTGACGTCATCAACGCCCATAGAGAACAATGGTTTAGAATGACGTCACTTAATAGCACGCGATTCGGTGCGTTCATGGAAGTGTGAACGCAATTGTTTTCTATAGGTTTACAGTAGACTTTACACTGAAAATGTAAATATTTTGGTGTATTCCTTGCTTCCAAAGGATCTTACTTCAGAACTTATTGATTTTCACTGTAGCTGGTGTTTTGCCTTGTTGCGGCCGCAAAACGTCTCCCCGTACATCATCATACTGCAGATTATATTTTCTGGTTCTTTGGGATCATTGAGTTCATTTGGTATCATTTTCAAAAAAAGATTTCTGCTTAAGACGGTGCTAGAGGGCGTTACCGGTGTTGCACATTTCAGTACTGGTCATGAACAGACTCAATAAAACCGAGTCTGCTATTTTCGTTTATTTGGTGTATTCCTTGCTTCCAAAGGATCTTACTTCAGAACTTATTG
Source organism: Lucinisca nassula (assembly GCA_963580285.1). Taxonomy (NCBI): domain Eukaryota; kingdom Metazoa; phylum Mollusca; class Bivalvia; order Lucinida; family Lucinidae; genus Lucinisca; species Lucinisca nassula. The sequence goes on along the minus strand of CAUZLF010000742.1, from coordinate 214,446 downwards.
ATTTTCACTGTAGCTGGTGTTGTGCCGTGTGGCGGCCGTAAAACGTCTCCCCGTACATCATCATAGTGCAGATTATATTTTCTGGTCATTTGGGATCATTGAGTTCATTTGGTATCATTTTGAAAATAGAGTTCTGCTTAAGCCGGTGCTAGAGGGCGTGGCCGGTGTTGCACATTTAAGTACTGGTCATGAACAGACTCAATAAAACCGAGTCTGCTATTTTCGTTTATTTGGTGTATTCCTTGCTTCCAAAGGATCTTACTTCAGAACTTATTAAAGGCACGTCACTCCTTGTTGGTTATTTTTGTCCTCTCTCCAGAGAAAGGGAGAAAAGCGAAGAAGAGATAGTTGAGCAGATGAAAGTGAATGACAGAGGAGAAATGGGAAAATGGAAAAGCAGAAACAGAAGACAAAACAGTTTCCCCCCTCTACCCTTAACTGCTGGAAGAACAGCAGGTCTTTTCCAGCTGTAAGCTAAATATCAGCTGGACGCCCTATTGACGCAAGATACACGTCACCTTTGCCTCACCCAACCACCCCAATTGTCCCATATAGATTGGCAAAAAAGGCCTTCTATGACAAGCCATCAGGAGTTATCACGTTTGAAAAACAGAGTGTATGCAATGATCAGGAATCTATACAAAATAGCTCGCACCTCCCATTCAAAACACCAAAATGAAAACGTCATGGATGGAAAGCCAGAATGCCGGTTATGTCCCCACGTGACCGAACGGCTATCCAAAATAAAAAAAGGCATTAGCAATACATACATCTTAAGGACTAACTATGAAAATAATAAAACACAAAAAAGGATCAACGACGGGGTCAGTAAGAAGTTTTACGGGGGCCGAGATTGGGTTGGACACTTGAATAGATTTTAGGTGGTCACACTACTCGCCCTTGATTGTCGTGGTTAAAACCGATAAATTGTTCACTCTACATGATGGATTTCTAGCTCATCAGTACAACATCTCCGAGAACAGAAAATCAAACGACTAAAGAGATGAAACAACGATGAGGACTCGACAGCATGAAATAGCTAGAATTCTGCAGCAAAGGAAACCAAACAGTTAGGCTCCGGTTAACCCTACCAGAGACAGAGCATCAGACACCTACCTTCAGGCGTTCTGGCGGAAATGCGTTTGTACATATGAAAGGAACTAGGCGGGCGGGTAGCTTCATACCAAACTACCACTGGTCACCAATTAATTGTTTATGAAGCTAAGCAACAAAAGATAACCAAACAAGCAGAAAACTGTGGCTGCTGTATCATGACAACGCCAATTAGATATGGTTTACGCTTGCCATCAAGTTTATGCGACTTTTAAGACATGCACTGAACACAAAATTGTAAACAAGCGGCCGATGGGAAACCCCCTCTCACCCCCCCCCCAACACACACACGTGGTGGCCATTTATTTTAACAGACCATAACGGTTTAGTAGAGGCCAATCCCGGGATCATTGATGCCAAATTATTTTGAAATCAACCATTGCTTTCTTTTGTTGCCATCGCATACATTATAGTCAGCTTTGAACCATCTTAGGGTTAGAGTCCAAAATGCTGCATACCAAGGTCTTGTATTTCTTGAGATTCAGAATTTAAAATCACTTTTTGCCGCCGTTTATTGGTGTGACGATCACACAGATCTCTCTAACAAACTTGGATTTCTCGACCACACTGATGCAGTATATGTAATTTGGTATCAGTTAGCCCAGTAGTTTTATAAAAATTAAAAACGATTTAATCTTATGGCCCCAGGATTATTAAGATGATTGCAAATATCAACTATGATGTCATAAGCTGCAACAGAACCAGAAAACCCTGTCTTTTCCATACAAAATCCTAAGTGGCCGAATGTGACCTTGACGTAAGAAAGGTCAAGGTCAAAGAAATGCCATCATTTGAACAAATTCGATAGGGCCCGGGTCCCATATATTGTATACCAATTTCAAGGTCATCGGTCGATTGGTTCCTGAGAAGGCGATTTTCAAAGGTTTTTTACCATATATGGGCATGGCGGACATTTTTTCATGTGACCCAGATAGTCAGAATATATGTATGTTCCTCCACCCAATGGCGGCTTCACATATAATTTGGTTCCAATTGGCCTTGTAGTTTCAGAGGAGATGTCGTTTGGAATTATTTGGATGCTTAAATGAGAAAAGAGGGTAGGAACATTTATCTCCCCTTTTTATGTCTTTTTCCCCACTTTTTTATTTCCTAACTCCATTTTCAAGATGCTGAGAGACCTCTAAATTAATTCGTATCATAGTTAAGTGTGAGGAAGTAAGGTGCATTAAACTCCTTAAATACAGGTGCTACGAATTTCAAATCCTCGACTAATAACTGAATTGTACGTACTTCAAAAAAAAAAAAAAAAAAAAAAAAAAATGAAACATTTTCACAAAGATAAGCCTAAAAAATAACAGAATTTCATAAACAATGAATTCATATGTAAAATGATAACAATGTGAGTGAGTGTTTGTGTTTTACGTCTGACCAACAGCTAAGGTCATACGGAGACGGGACCTCGGTTTAAAGACTCCTACGGAAGTCTGGAGAAGCCCGGGATCGATCCTGCGACCCCTGGTTTACAAGGCGAAACCACTACGCCACGGAGGCTTCTAAAGATAACATTGTGACTACTTGATCTCTTTTAGTAAATACAAAAAAAACACACTTCTTGTCCAAACCTCATCTGAATATCACTCAGCTGATAAATACAAGAACTCTTAATATTAAGAACAATTTTTACATTAAAATGCCCATGCACGTTGAAATAAATTCAGTTTGGGCCACAATAATAAGACGCAGTCCAGCCAAACAATTAAAAGACACCCAATTCATAGATAAAGGATGTGAAAAATCAAAAAAGACGAGTACAGTAACAGTGCAAAAGAAAAACAAGCTCTTACCAGACCTTGTGGGGCGATGTTGCATTGAGGACTACATCCCATATTGCATACGTTTTTTTTTTTCAGTGCAAATTAGCTAAATGGACAAGCTTTCTAATTTGAAGGATGCAGCCCAGACTGAATGCAGACACATTGTCCATTGTTGGACAGTGTCCAGCCGAAAGTTTTATGGAGTGAATAATGATGACCCTTCTTTGGAAGCAAAATATTCACCATTTTTGCATTATTTGCTGGCTCCCAGCTTACACTTTAGCAATATCGGAAAAACAGGTAACCAGACCCCCCTGACCTTGCAAGGTCAGGGGGGTCTGGTTACCTGATTTTCAAACACTTATAATCTTCAGACTAGGAACCAGCAGATAATGCAAATATGGTGAATAAATCATACATGTTTAACTCACTTTAAAGGTACCCCAAAAACTTACTGCTACACACCTAAACAATTATTATATACAGGGGTAAAAGTCTTAAACAAACATACACTACCTAAAAAAAGTATGGGGTGCAAACGTTCTGGGTTGCAAAGTACACTGTGGGATGCAAAATGTACCACACAGTTGCCACGGTGGGGTGCATCAAAAATGTACCATTTGTAGGTACGTCTGCCTATATACTTTTAACCCTTTTTGTACCAGGTTGAATATTCCTCCTAATATATAACATGAGTCCATTTCAAAGTTTAGGGGTGTCAGGTTGTGTTTTCATCAAACTTTATTTGGAAAATGACTGAACTTTTAGCAAACAGCGAAGGCCCTGATCAGACGCCGCAGAACGCGGCGTCTGGTCTGGGTCTGCACTGTTTGCCAGGCTACCCGTTTTAGAGTTTAGTTTAAACATTTTATTTCCATATATGTACAAAGGGTTTCTGGTGCAAAATTGGTTTATCCCCTTAACCCCACTTCCATATAGTATTCATACTTCACGGCGTATTCATTATGTTTCTTATGTCTGCTCAAAAATAGATTGTAGGTACTCCTTAGAACCACCTCCCCAAGGTAGTTCTAATGGGTACCTGAGAGGAAGTTTGAAAACTTTCCGAATATTGTCCGAAACATTTATTTTTGGTGGTTTTCTTTAAATACAGTAAAATTCCTGTATTAAGACCACCTTTGGGACTGTTCAAAAGTGGTCTTTGACCACCTTTGGGACTGTTCAAAAGATTAAGACCACCTTTGGGACTGTTCAAAAGTGGTCTTTGACCACCTTTGGGACTTTAAAAAGATTAAGACCACCTTTGGTGGTCTCTGACCAGAGGATACTGTATGCAGAAAACACAAAGAAAGAATAACTGCAACCAACAAAATAAGCTTTTTATAGCAAAATTAGTCTTAATTATAGGTGATTTTACTATTTAATAGGCGTGTTTTCGTATTGGGGTAGAAGCCTCCGTGGTGCAGTGGTTACGCTACTCGCCTTGTAAACCAGGGATCGCAGGATCGATCCCGGGCTTCTCCAGACTTTCGGATGAGTCTTTAAACCGAGGTCCCGTCTCCGTATGACCTTAGCTGTTGGTGGGACGTAAAACTAAAACTCACTCACTCACTCGTATTGGGGTAGTTTAAACTCATAAACGTGTATGACACCTAGAAACTTCCACCAAGTCCATTGCAACTTCAAAAGATATCACGTTAAATGTATTTATTGTAAGTTTTACAAAACTTCATGTACTATGAATATATATTGTAGATCCGGATCAGACGCCGCGCGTTCTGCAGCGGCTGATCTGGATCTACACTGTTTGTCGAGACCCTAGGCTTATATCGGTTATTGTATAAAAGCGCCATGGTGACTGACGGCCGAAAGGGCAGCGGGTTAATTTGAGTTTCTTTAGTGTTTATGGAACTAGTTTCGATAATGAAGCTTTTCTTCATTTCTTATAAGGTAAACATCAAAAGAAACTAAAGCACTTAGTGATGATGAACATAAAAAACCCATGATGATATCAGCAAACTTCATCATATTATGTTCAAAACAATTTTACAGCTATATTATTACTAAAAAGTGTTTGTTTACCTCGAACTGGTTTAACTCAAGTATTTTGAGTCTTTGTTTGTGCATTGTGCTGTGTTTCCTTGTTTCAGATATGTGTTTTAATGTTATATAGTGTTGTCATAGTTTTGTGTTTGGAATTGATTATCTATGTAAATCTTGAAAAAGGAATTCTAACACAGCGCGCCTATATAGGCAATGCAAAATAACTGTGTTTTATTCTGCAACAAATCACAGTTCGTGGGAGCGTGACGTGTGACGTCATTAAAACTGCAAATTTATGACGTCACTAGTCGATTTACTTGACGTTAGACGGTGTAACGCCATTTTCTCGCATCGAAAACGTTAGAAAAGGATATAAATGCACGTGTTTCAGTCGATAATTTTAGCGGGATTTCTTCTAACAATGGCGAAAAGTTGTGAAATTTTGAAGGAAACAACAACATTATTGCCGATTTTCACTGTGTTAGAATCGAAATAGATCAGCTCTAGCCAGTGATTTGTTGAGTAATAAATCACAGTTTGTCAAACTGTGATTTATTACTCAACAAATCACACCTAGATCTGATCTATTTCTTAAATAAAGAACGATGATGATGATGGTGTCTTTGGTGGCGCGTATGAAATACAGGATCTCCAGGGTATTCTTTCGTTGTCTTTATTAACTTTCCCACCAATTCGGCCCCCACCATCGGGGCTTGAAGAAATAGATGTGCTGCATGATGCTTCCACGCAGAGCTAAAACCTACAGCACAGGAGTACTGGTAAACCGCTGAGAGGATCTAAGTCTGTCCAAGCAAAGGGGTGCGAGTCGGTCCGTCCATGCTTATAAACCCTATTGGTTTCATTGGGCGACAGGGCTTGAGATGTTATTTCATCTCAATGTCTGGTAAAAGTCTCACAAAATTGGAAGCAGCATCTCCAAAATGACCTATACAGTGTTGATGGGGACGTTAAACCTCAAATCAAACAAACAAAAAACAAATTTCCCACAAATTAGATCCCTCATTTTGAAGTACGAAATTAACCCAGCTCATAAATATTAATATAGCAACCATAGTTGGAATTTTAATATGTATGAGCAGCACAGACAGCAGAGAAGTCACATCATTTGTTTGAATTTAAATATTTATGATCATTAAAACTTCATCTTCTGTTAAAATGAGCGCGAAAAAATGTTTAATAACTTCGGGCCCTGGATGGAAAAGAAAAGTTTTAGGGGAATGGGAACACCTGGCAGCTTTTTTTAGCCATTTTTCAAGGGGAAGCAACTTTCATGACTTCCGGTTCGCTTTTCTATAAGCCCTGTCCCTCGGAATCTACTCTTAAAGGAAAGAATTTGCTCCCCAGGAGCAAATGCTTTCCTTTAAGAATTCACCCCTATTGACATGGGAGCCTAAAATACTTTTGCAGGAGTTGCCTCCCCTGAAGGTGTTCCCATTCCCCTTAAGCCACCTGAGCATCGAAGTCGAAAACGCCAAAGTTAAATAACCCTTTTTTCTTTAAACTCTAAAACATCACATATTTTGAAAGGAAGGTAAGAATGATGAAAGCCACTGAGAGACGCATGCCGCTTGCTCCCGAGTAACCCTCTGAAAAAGAAGAAAAAAAAAAAAACAACAAACAAATATAAAACGCTTAATAAAGTTGTTCTTTATGACACAGTTTTGGATTAAACATAGTTAAAGCCATAAATGGCAATGGAATATTCCACTAAATAGGTTTCAAGTGGTCCATTTCCTGTTATAGGGGTGTCAGGCTTGTTTTGTTTTCGTAAGTTCTACAAAAAGTAAAGTCGTTAAGCAAACAGTCTAGACACAGATCGGACACCGCGCTCTGTGGCGTCTGGTTTTGGTTTACATAGGAGCTGTTTTCGTGACGTACTTCCGATTCTAAAAATACTACGAGAAAAGCCCTGGCCGTCAACTGCCGTATTGTTTCAAGGCAGCGGAACAAATAAATTGTTATTTCCAGCGTTAAAAAGTGGAATTCTTTTAAACTTTGGGCGAATTCTAATGTAAAATAATAGAGACACACTGATGTGCTGCCAGGAGTGAAATTTCGCCAAATCCGAAACGCCATTTTTTTTTATTATTTTTTTTTTCTTCTATTTTTGCACTTAATGATATATTGTACATACTCTCTCTCTCTCTCTCTCTCTCTCTCTCTCTCTCTCTCTCTCTCTCTCTCTCTCTCTCTCTCTCTCTCTCTCTCTCTCTCTCTCTATTTCTCTCTCTATTTCTCTCTCTCTCTCTCTCTAGCTCAGTGGTTATGGCTTTGCATTTAAAGAGACGAATGTCATTTATGTACCATCCTTCAGATCAGGACGTCTTCTGTCCAGGGAAATTCTTCTTCCACCTCTAAAGCAATTGTCCTATGATTGCTGTTTAGGCCAGCAATAATTATTATCGAGTGTATATAAATGTAAAGTACACGATAACTCCATGTCAACAGAACAACGTAGTGTCAACATCAATGCAACGTTATGGCGATGTATGAACTTTCACGTATCAGCGTCGATGCAACGTCAAAGCGTTGCATTGACGATGGTGCGACCTTGCTAAATTATTAAATGCAATTTGCCCTGTGTTCGGACACATCAATATTGAAATATAAAAGTCAAAGCACCGAAAGTACGGAGGAAAGTTGTTTTATAAGGAATAATTATCATGCTAACAATGACAGTAGATCAAGCAGTTCATCACTTGAACAAGTCCGTGAAATGAACACCCCCTTACACCCCATTTTATATGGAGAAAACTGGGGTTTACGGGGGTAAACATTATTTTTCTTATTTTTACTCCAAGACATAGGTTGTGGGTACTCGTTAGAACCGCCTCAATGAGGCGGTTCTAACGAACATCCACAACCTATGTTTGCAGTATAAATAGGAAAGATATCATGGATTTTCATCCGAAAAGTAGCCATTTTGGAGATGTGAAAAAATGGACTATGTCTTACGGAAGTGTTATCGTAATGTCTCTAGATATTATGTTGACAAGGTCACAGAGGGTAAAAAAATTCGACGAAGAAAAAAAAAAAAAAGAAAAAAAAAGAAAAAAGAAAAAAAAAAAAGAAAGAAAGATAACCGTATCTGCTCATTTGTTTCATGGTAAAACACTAAATTTCAAAATTAGCTCGGTACATTCTTTGTTTAATCCATCTGCTAAAATCTTACAGAGAAGTTCTCCTAGGGGGCACATTACGTCTTAGCAACGACGATGCACATGCGTTGTGCGGCCACAAGGGGCTATGTTCCTTCGTGCTTGGGAACATAAAAAGGAGAATAACTTGACGAAACCAATTTTTGTACATTTAACCCTGATAAGATGCCGCGTTTAGCGAACTTGGACTGACTGATTCCTCTTACCAAAGGCAAATAAAAATACGTTTATTCCAACCTGTAACGTATTGAAGCTTATACAGTAGAACTTCGATGGCTCGAACACCGATGGCTCGTTTACCATGGATGAGTCGAACCCATTCTTGAGCCCCTAGCGAAATCTTCTACATAAGAAATAGTGGGGGGTAATTAAGGAGATTTTAGTCTTTTCTCTTGCAAATGTATGCTGTATGTACTCATTAGAATCGCCTCAATGAGGCGATTCTAATGAGTACACACAGCATACATTTTTATTATAGAACACCGAAAAGATGTCTAAAAGTATCTCGTTATGCCTTCTGACAGTAACCTCAGTGGCTCGAACTACCCCAGTCTCGAACAGATTTTCGAGGTCCCAAAGGTGTTCGAGCCATTGAAGTTCGACTGTAGTTCCTAAAAATCTTTACCCATAAATTCCAATTGTTCCAATACTGGGACATTCGGAAACAGTGAAGACTGATGAGTGTCCACAGAATGTAGCGTCAGATGGTGCGTTCACTATTTGCTTAACCTTTAACCTGCTGAATATTCAATTAAGCCACACCACTTTCTGTCTATAAACCAATCAAATTACTTGATGTAATTTACTGCTACAAATTCATAAACTAAATGCCAAACAGTGTAGATCGAGATCAGATAGCTTCTTCAGAAGCCATCTGATCTGGATCTACACTGTTTGCAAAGATAGGGCTTGTCGCCTACAGCAGGGTAAAGGTTAAAGAACGGAACTTGATATAAAACTCACAGCTTACAGAATCAATGTGACAACACATATTTTGTAATTAGAGCTCTCAAAAGCGAGTGAATAATGAATAACTGTGTTCGATGTCGGCCAGTAAAGAGTTGTTTAGTTGGTCACAAGCGAACTATTTTAAGTTCCATGCTCACCCCAGTACAGTCATGTTTGGTCTGAAGGACTATTTTTATTGACCGTATGTTCAAAGAAGCGGAAGCGCTGTGATTTGGTCCAGTACAGGAAATAGAATTGCGTTGACACAAGAACAAGTATCAACTTTCAAAAATCAAAGTAATACTTTGTCAACAGGAACTCTCTTCTTTTCTCGAAAAGATAGATAGATAGATAGATAGATAGATAGATAGATAGATAGATAGATAGATAGATAGATAGATAGATAGATAGATAGATAGATAGATAGATAGATAGATAGATAGATAGATAGATAGGTAGTCACCAACTTAAAGACACTAGGTGTTACAATTTTTCAGAATTTTATATTTAAAACACTCTTTTGTATGAAGATGATCGTTTCATCAAGCGGAATATAGCCAGAGACGCAATGGCTCTTCATCTCCTATCATTACGAAAACATTACATTGACAATTTTACCGCCGAAAAATACGGAACCCGGGAAGGGACATGAATTTTTTTTTAATATGTTATGCGAACAAGATATTAAGTTGTGCGAACAAGATATTATCTTGTACGCACAAGATAATATCTTGTGCGCACAAGATAATATGTTGTCTGAACAAGATAATATCTTGTGCACACAAGATAATAAGTTGTGCGAACAAGATAATATCATGTCCACACAAGATAATATCTTGTGCGCACAAGATAATATGTTGTCTGAACAAGATAATATCTTGTCCGCACAAGATATTATCTTGTGCGCACATATTATAAAAAAATAAAACTCATGTCCCTTCCCGGGTTCCGTAAAACGGAACCCGGGAAGGGACATAATTTTTTATTTTTATTATGTTGTGCGAACAAGATAATATCTTGAGCGGACAACATATTATCTTGTGCGGACAAGATTTTATCTTGTGCGGACAAGATATAATCTTGTTCACACAACATAATATCTTGTGCGCACAAGATATTATCTTGTTCGCACAACATATTATCTTGTTTGCACAACATAGATCTTGGGAAGTTGTGCGGACAATATATTATCTTGTGCGGACAATATATTATCTTGTGCGGACAAGATAATATCTTGTACAGACAACATAATATCTTGTGCGCACAACTTATAAAAAAAAAATCATGTCCCTTCCCGGGTTCCGTAAATTCACGATGTTTTTTTTTTTTTTTTTGTTTTTTTTTATTAATGCATGGCTGTGCGTATACGACACTACTAATACTACTATCAAACTGATTTGCCTGCCAGACTTACGAGTGACAGCTTCCGTTGTTGTTGGTGATAGTTGTGCTTCAGTGGCGGTCCCATTACCAGCAGGATCTGTCGTGGGGACGGTACCATTTGGCATATCTGTTAAAATGGTAAAATCAGTAGACTTTTATGCACATAGAGACAAAATGTTCTGAGTTTCTTACAACGAAGTGTATTCAGTTTATACATAAAGAAAAAAAAGATAGTGAGCAAATACTTGTAAGTGCCTTTCTAAGTAGCCGTCTGTTGATAAGGAAGACACAAACATTCAGAGGTGGCTCCCCGAAAATTGTTTATTGTTTTTGTTTGAATTGAGGTTTAACGTCCCCGTCAACACTATTTAGGTCATTTTGGAGACGCTGCTTCCAATTTTGTGCTTCCAACTTTTACCCGACATTGAGATGAAATGACATGTCAAGCGCTGCCACCCAATGAAACCACAAGACTTATATACATTGGACGGTCTGACACACACCACTTTGTCTGGGCAGGCTTAGTCCTTCTAAGCGGTTTACCAACACTCATGTGTCAGTTTCTGAAACCGACTGCACATGAGTACTGGTAAACTACTTAGAAGGACTCCATTTTGATTTATATCAGTCTTTGAATCGATTGCCTATTCGAAATTCGCAAAATTGCAGTATGTTTCCTCTGGTTTTCTTTGCCGGATCGTTGCGGGGTCACTGGTGGGGCTTTATTGGCCGAAACTACGTAGTATGACTCATCTTCTTTCTTATGAATGTTTTCATTGCTCTTAAAGGAACTCATTTTTGATTTTTATTTGCCTTCACTGCAGCTGGTGTTGTGCCGTGTGGCGGCGGTAAAACGTCTCCCCGTACATCAACCATAGTGCAGTTTATATTTTCCTTTTGGTCCTTTGAGATCAGCGTGAATATTCTGAGAAATCGTAAATAAATTTTTGGTTTAGACTCATATTCTAGACAGGTTTTTAATCATTTGGACCCCATTTTGATTTATATCAGTCTTTGAATCGATTGCCTATTCGAAATTCGCAAAATTGCAGTATGTTTCCTCTGGTTTTCTTTGCCGGATCGTTGCGGGGTCACTGGTGGGGCTTTATTAGCCGAAACTACGTAGTATGACTCATCTTCTATCTTATGAATGTTTTCATTGCTCTTAAAGGAACTCATTTTTGATTTTTATTTGCCTTCACTGCAGCTGGTGTTGTGCCGTGTGGCGGCGGTAAAACGTCTCCCCGTACATCAACCATAGTGCAGTTTATATTTTCCTTTTGGTCCTTTGAGATCAGCGTGAATATTCTGAGAAATCGAAAATAAATTTTTGGTTTAGACTCATATTCTAGACAGGTTTTTAATCATTTAGACCCCATTTTGATTCATATCAGTCTTTGAATCGATTGCCTATTCGAATTTCGCAAAATTGCAGTATGTTTCCTCTGGTTTTCTTTGCTGGATCGTTGCGGGGTCACTGGTGGGGCTTTATTGGCCGAAACTACGTTGTATGACTCATCTTCATCATCATCTTCTTTCTTATGAATGTTTTCATTGCTCTTAAAGGAACTCTTTTTTGATTTTTATTAGAGGATCTAAGCCTGCCCAAGCAAGGCGGTGCGAGTGGGACCGGCCATGCTTATAAACAATTTTTGGTTTCATTGTGCGACATGGCTCGAGATGTCATTTCATCTCAATGACGGGTAAAATTCCGACAAAATTGAAAGCAACGCCTCCAAAATGATCTATACAGTGATGACGGGCACGTTAAACCTCAAATCAATCAATCAATGTTATTTATGTTTTCTACACCCAGAGTCCTTAAATGTGGGACAACCTTTGCGACTTCACTGAATGGACATTTCAAAGAGAAAATTCCCTCCATCTTGCATGTAATGTAAGAAATGTTTTTTTTTTTTTTCGCTTTTGACGAACATAAAAATTATACATTATAGTTATGTTTGAAAGTGTTAGAAACTCTCACCTTTCTACTTGACACTACTTATGTATTTGTTTGTTTGAATTGTGGTTAAACGTCCCCGTCAACACTATTTATGTCGTTTTGGAGACATCGCTTTCAATTTTGTGGGACTTTTATCCGACATTGAGATGAAATGACATCTCAATCCCTGCCGCCAAATGAAAACCAATAGGGTTTATATACATGGACTCGCACCACTTTGCTTGGGTAGGCTGTGGTACTAATTTATTTAGCCAGTTCGTGGAAATTCCTGTTGGTACGAATTACGCATCCCTTGTGTCTGCTTTGTTCTTGTTTTGTTAGTAAAGAGACTTCATGTCTTGTTTTATTATTTTCGTAACTTTAACTTCTGTTAAATAAAGCAAATTCTTCTTATACCGAGGCCCCGTTTTCTACACCCAGAGTCCTCTAAAGTGGGACAACCTTTGCGACTGTTCAAAAGTGGTCTTAAAGGCCACTTTTGAACAGTCCCAAAAGTGGTCTTAGAATAGGATTTTTACTGTATTTAGAAGCCACAGCACCATACCATAATTGTTCTAACTTTTGAACACGTAGCCTACAAATTACCACACAATGCTGTGTTTAAAATACCTGTGTGACGGCGTCTTATCTGGTTCTACGCTGTTTACTCAGACTTGTTTGTCCGAAAACAGTATGTCATTGTTATCATACCTGTGTTGTCAACAGTATGCACATCAGTAGAAGTTGTTTCTGTTGAATTTGCCGTTGTTTGAAGTGGTGTGTCTGTTGTTACGATTGCGTCTCGTGTTGTTGTATCGAGTGTGGTTGTATCTGTTGTTGTTGTAGTAGTTGCCATTATCGTTGTAGTAGCCGTCTGGTCTGTCAAGAAAACCAAGATGACCAAGAGGTCCTTATCGCTCCCCTGAGTCCTGAGCATTTTTTATCCGTTTATTCTCCATGTGAGTGACATTGACCTTTGGATTTTTTCAAGGTTCATGGAATTATATGGACATGACAGCCACCTTGATCGTGTAATCTGTACCATTTAAACAGCAATTTATACTTTTTTATTTTTGCCAGGAGGCTGCATATGCAATTAAGGGGAATGGGAACACCTTCAGGGGATACAACTCCTGCAAAAGTGTTTTTTGTCTCCCATGTCATTAGGGGTCAGCTATTAAAGGAAAGAATTTGCTCCTATCCTGAGGAGCAAATTATTTCCTTTAAGAGTAGAGCCCTTTTTCAGTGGGACAGGGCTTATAGTAAAGCGAACAGGAAGTTCCGAAAGTTGTCTCCCTTTGAAAAATGGTGGAAAAATTGCCAGGTGTTCCCATTCCCATTAGATGAACTTGACCTTTGGCATTCATAGAAATTCATGACTACAAATCTTTGGATACTCTTTTTCCCTTCAAAAGCCTAAGGTACTTAAGTTTGACCTTGGCCCCCGCCAATCGGAGCTTCGAGAAATAGATTGGGCTGCATGATGCTTCCCGTGAGGCATGGGTATTCTGTATAAAAATGCCTTCAATTGGTCCAGTAGTTTCTGAGATGTTTGAAAATGGACGACGAAGGACAACGGGCCATTGGTTTACTATAAGCTCACATTTTGAGCGTTCGGACCAGGTGAGACGAAAAACCAGCAAAAACACCCACGTGTCATATCATGCGGTCCTGAATGATTCCGACAATGGAGGTTTTCTGATAAATAGCTGTTAAAATTACCTTACCGGAACGGAAATTGTGGGCGCTCGCTTAATAAAATTGACTCATTGAGGTGTTCTAACGAGTATTCTAACATAGCGCGCCTATATAGGCAATGCAAAATAACTGTGTTTTATTCTGCAACAAATCACAGCTCGGAAGAGCGTGACGTGTGACGTCATTAAAAACTGCAAATTTATGACGTCACTAGTCGATTTACTTGACGTTAGACGGTGTAACGTCATTTTCTCGCATCGAAAACGTTAGAAAAGGATATAAATGCATGTGTTTCAGTCGATAATTTTAGCGGGATTTCTTCTAACAATGGCGAAAAGTTGTGAGATTTTGAAGGAAACAACAGCATTATTGCCGAATCTCAGCGTGTTAGAATCGAAATAGATCAGCTCTAGCCAGTGATTTGTTGGGTAATAAATCACAGTTTGTCGGTCAGTTGTAAGTAGACAAATCACGCGCGCTACGCGCTCGTGATTTGTCTACTTTACAACTGACCTCCAAACTGTGATTTATTACACAACAAATCACAGTTAGAGCTGATCTATTTTTTAAACAACAACCGATATTCTGGTACAGAAATAAACATATAGTATGACTTTTAACCGTATCAATAAACCCCAAATGTCTCTGTATGAAGCGTGGTTTACTCGAATTAACGTTTCACAGACGTGCAAGAAGAGAATATATTTAACCCTTGTCCTGCTGAATATTCATATATGCCACACTCACTACCGATTATCAACCAATCAGATTACTTGATGCAAATTATTGCAACAAATTCACAATCTGAATGACAAACAATGTAGATCCTGATCAGATGGCTTCGTCAGAAGCCATCTGATCTGGATCTACATTGTTTCAAAGATAAGGCATATCCGGGATTAGCAGGACAAGGGTTAAGGACGCACTTCCGGGTCCTAAGCTAGAAATCCTTGAAAATTGAAAAAAAAAATACAATAATACTCGTACATCGAAACGGAACGAAAACTAGAAGTTGACATGCGCGGTCAGCAACGTCTCGTATCATTACGAAAACATGCCTATTTAACTTTTATCATGCTATTCACGACAACCCCTATCTTTGGAAACAGTTTCCTCTGAAATATAGATTTTGGGTACACGTTAGAACCGCCTCACCGCGGCGGTTCTAACGAGTACCCACAATCTATCTATATTTCAGAGCAGAAATAAGAAAAATAAGGGTTACCTCTGCAAACCCCAGTTTTACTATATAAATAAAAATCAAAAATGAGTTCCTTTAAGAGCAATGAAAACATTCATAAGAAACAAGAGGGGTCATACTACGTAGTTTTGGCTAATAAAGCCTCATCAGTGACCCTGTAATGATCCGACAAAGAAAGCCAGAGGAAACATACTGCAATTTTGCGAATTTCGAATAGGCAGTCGATTTACAGACTGATATAAATCAAAATGGGGTCCAAATAATTAAAAACCTGTCTAGAATACGAGTCTAAACCAATAATTTATTTCCGATTTCTTAGAATATTCACGCTGATCTCAAATCAACCAAAAGTAAAATATAAACTGCACTATGGTTGATGTACGGGGAGACGTTTTACGGCCGCCACACGGCACAACACCAGCTGCAGTGAAGGCAAATAAAAATCAAAAATGAGTTCCTTTAATAGCAATGAAAACATTCATAAGAAAGAAGAGGGGTCATACTACGTAGTTTCGGCTAATAAAGCCTCATCAGTGACCCTGTAATGATCCGACAAAGAAAGCCAGAGGAAACATACTGCAATTTTGCGAATTTCGAATAGGCAGTCGATTCAAAGACTGATATAAATCAAAATGGGGTCCAAATAATTAAAAACCTGTCTAGAATATGAGTCTAAACCAATAATTTATTTCCGATTTCTCAGAATATTCCCGCTGATCTCAAAGGACCAAAAGTAAAATATAAACTGCACTATGGTTGATGTACGGGGAGACGTTTTACGGCCGCCACACGGCACAACACCAGCTGCAGTGAAAAGTGGAATTCAGGTGGGGGGGGGGGGGGGCAAATATTTAATAGACGCGTTTTCGCCAATTTCAATAAGATTTTATATGCCAATGGGTAAACGAAAGTCATTTGTTAGAATGGTTGGGGTGGTTGTGTGAGGCAAAGGTGATGTATATCTAGCATCAGTGGGGCGTCCAGCTGATTGTCTACGCCCATGGGCGTAGACATTATAGAGATTGAGTTTAACACGGAAGTACAGCCATTAGTTACCCACAGTGCAGGTTGACCTTCCATTCTTATGCAACACAACAAGTATACGCTTTCACAAGAAGAAAAGAGCAGACTATAGCAAGTGTAAGCTTTCACACAAAAAGAGGCCGGCGAGCAGAGCTCTGGCACAGACTTGCTACATGTATTACATTTGTACAAGCCTATATCTGCTGTCATATTGTACAGGCTAATACAAAAAATATACATCTAGAAACTCTCGACCACGACGGACCACTGCTTATCCAATAAGCTTCTCAGCAGCCTTCCGCTATGGTGAGCTAAAAAACTTAACTCACCATTAGCAAACGTTAAGGTTTAATCTTCAATTAGTCTTCTATAAAGTCTAACTTCTCCAACAGTTTTCAAGCATTCAATTTGAAAGATGTCACAAGCATACACTTGCCTTTTTAAAGATGAAAAAGTACTTTTTCACAATATTACAACATTTTTAGACATTATACATGTACTTCAGTCGGCAGGATGGCAAATTAGAATATTGCCAAAGACAGTTAATTGTATAAAGCACATTTCTGGGATATAACTCTAGACATTCACATTTAATATGTGCTAAGCGTAGACCTAGCTTTTTGTAAAAAGCTATACTTGTATTGGCTTACAGGTGGACAAAGCTGGCTGTCCTCATCACGTGAACATGTCCGTGAAATAAAGACCCCCCTAAACCCCACTTTATATAGAGAAAACTGGGGTTTACGGGGATAAACATTATTTTCCTCATTTCTGCTCCAAGACATAGGTTGTGGGTACTCGTTAGAACCGCCTCAATGAGGCGGTTCTAACGAGCACCCAAAACCTATGTTTGGAGTATAAATAAGAAAAAAATATCACAAATTTTCATCAGAAAAATAGCATTTTTTTAGGTTTGAAAAATGCACTATTTCACACGGATGTGTTATCGTAATGCTTGCAGCAGGTAAGGGTAAACGATGGAATGCTATTTCTTCTGTTTCAATAGAAGCCTCCGTGGTCGAGTGGTTACGCTACTCGCCTTGTAAACCAGGGGTCGCAGGTTCGATCCCGGGCTTCTCCCGACTTTCGGATGAGTCTTTAAATCGAGGTCCCGGCTCCGTATGACCTTAGCTGTTGGTGGGACGTAAAACTGAAACACTCACTCACTCTTCTGTTTCAACACTTCCATTCATTTTCGCTTTCTCCTCTCTCTCTCTCTCTCTCTCTCTCTCTCTCTCTCTCTCTCTCTCTCTCTCACACTTTCATTTAATCTAATACCTCGTCTTTCTATTTTTCTCCCTTTCTCTGGGAGACGACATAAAATGACCCACAAGGATTGATGTGTCGATAAACTCAAATCAATCACTCAATCAATGGCTCGAATGGTTTTGGTCACATGACCAAGATAGCAAACATGGCCTTGTATGGTAAAAAAATCGTAAAAAAATGGTCTTCTCCAGTACCTTGAAACAAATTTCTTAAGGGGAATGGGAACACCTGGCAGATTTTTCCGCCATTTTTCAAAGGGAGACAACTTTCGGGACTTCTGTTCGCTTTTCTATAAGCCCTGTCCCACGGAAAAACGGGCCAATTCTTACAGGAAAGAATTTGCTCCTGAGGGAAAGAATTTCCTTTAAGTGTTGACACCTATTGACATGGGAGACACACATACTTTTGGAGGAGTTGCCTCCCCTGAAGCTGTTCCCACTCCCCTTAAAACTTGATATGTAGCTTAAGACGACTGAGTACTATCATTTTCACCTTGACAAATTTTATGGCGCGATTAAATTTGATCCCTTGCAAAATGGTAAACGTGTATACAGTTTACAAATTGTTGTATTTTATAACATAAAAGTAAGTTTCAAATGATTTGTTTTGTTTGATTTTAGGTCAAGGTCCCTGTCAATAACGTATAGGTCATTTGGAGACGTTGCTTCCAATTTTGTGGGACTCTTTTACCCGACATTGAGATGAAATGACATCTCAAGCCCTGTCGCCCAATGAAACCAATAGGGTTTATATGGATGGACGGACCGACTCGCACCACATTTCCTGGGCAGGCTTAGAACCTCTAAGCGGTTTACCAGTAGTTTCAGCACTGCGTGGAAGCATCATGCAGCACAGTCTATTTTCATCAAGCCCCGATGGGCGGGGGCCGGGTTAGTTCCAAATGAATGTCTATGAATGTGTAAGTTAAGATTTAGCAACATTAGGCCTAAGTCACTAGAATTGTACGTCCATTTTAAGCACTTATTTCATATGCAGTCACATGGCAGTGGGAGATCAGGTTGTTATTGGTCGAGGTCAGATGACTAAGTTGGCTGCCATGATACATATGGTAAAAATAGTTAAAACATATCTCTAGAACCGATAAGCCGGTAACTTTAAAACTTGGTTCGTAGCATCAGAATACTATCAAGAGTGTCCACGGTCTGTTTAATGGAAATGTGTCAATTTTGGTCCCTCTGATTTTTTAATGGAATTTTGAATGTTCAAAACGGCTGTATGCTATGAGCGTAATAATATAGGGGTCAACCATGGTTTTTCATGCATTAACATATGCCGGATCCCGAGGAAGCTGTTTGAACATGAGGCCGCTAGGCCGAATGTTCAAATATCTTCCGAGGGATCCGGCAAATGTTAATGCAATGAAATAACCATGGATGATCGTTGTTCTTGCAAAACTTACGAATCCGACAGCAACTTTTGACGAAAACGCCCAAAAGCTCCATATAAATTCCATATAAACTCTTCAAATGCGACAGGCAAACCATAATGGCGGCCAGTTCAGAATATAGGGATCAACCATGGTTTTTCATGCATTAACAGTTGCCGGGTCCCGAGGAAGCTGTTTGAACATGAGGCCGCTAGGCCGAATGTTCAAATATCTTCCGAGGGACCCGGCAAATGCTAATGCAATGAGATAACCATGGATGATCGTTGTTCTTACATAACTTACGATTCCGACAGCAAATTTTGACGAAAAGCTCAAAAGCTCCATTTAAATTCCATATAAACTCTTCAAATGCGGCAGACAAATCCAAAATGGCGGCCAGTACAGAATGTTGTTTACAATGACGTTGCCATGCAGTAACCCTATGACGTCATCATAGAACCCTAAAACGCTAAGTTCAGGGCGATAACGTTACGTCGCTCAACGTAACGTAAACAAAGCAAGGCCCGTCTTGTGATATCAAAAGCTCAATATCCATGTTCAAACATCACGCGAATTTCATGATTTGAACATGGTTTTTGCTGTTTGAGCACGGCATTCGGTCCATTTGACAATGGCTTCAAACAGCCATGCGCATAGGTTTTTATGCAAGAATAATTCATCGAACTATAGTTTATTCAGCATGTCCAATACATCAATCTATATTGTATGCACTGACCAGTCATCAGGAAATACGCCTATATAACTATGACCCCGGGCCTTGAACCCATCTTCTATATAGTAAAACTGTGGTTTACAGGGGTAAATCTTTTTCTTTCTTTATTAGCTCACCTGAGCCGAAGGCTCATGTGAGGTATTAGTATGCCAATGATCCGGCGTCCGTCGTCCGTCGGCCGTCGTCCGTTGTCCGTTCACATTTTCAACTAAGTATATCTTTAAAGCCAATTGGCCAATCATGATTAAATTTCATGAGAAGCATAATCAGGTTGGGGTAAAAGATGCATTATATTTTGGGGCAGATCAGATGGAAACTCTTGTTGCCATGGCAACATATAGCTCCCATAGACTTACAATGGGAAAAACTTAAAAAAATCTTCTTCTCTGAAACCAATAGGCCCAGAGCTTACATATGAAGCATGTAGCAATGTCAAGTGGTCCCCTACATAAATTGTGCCAATCATGCCCCTGGGGTCTAAACTGGCCACGCCCCGGGGTCCCTTAACCCCCCCCCCCCCCCCCATAGAAATAAAAGCTTAAAAAATCTTCTTCTCTGAAACCGCTAGGCACAGAGCTTTCATATTAAGCATGTAGCAATGTCAAGTCGTCACCTTAGCGCAAAAAGTCAATAACTCCAATACAAATGTATTGGAGTTATTGACTTTTTGCGCTAAGGTGACGAAGTGGTCCGCTACATAAATTGTGCCAATCATGTCCCTGGGGTCTAAACTGGCCCGCCCCGGGGCCCCTTAGCCCCCATAGACTTATAATGGAAAAAATGCTAAAAAAATCTTCTTCTCTGAAACCACTAGGCATTGAGCTCACATATGAAGCATGTAGCAATGTCAAGTGGTCCCCTACATAAATTGTGCCAATCATGTCCCTGGGGTCTAAACTGGCCACGCCCCGGGTCCCTTAACCCCCATAGACTTATAATGGAAAACAATAAAATAAAAAATCTTCTTCTCTGAAACCGCTAGGCACAGAGCTTACATATTAAGCATGTAGCAATGTCAAGTGGTCCTCTACATAAATTGTGCCAATCATGCCCCTGGGGTCTAAACTGGCCACGCCCCGGGGCCCCTTAGCTCCCATAGACTTATAATGGAAAAAACCTTGAAAAATCTTCTTCTCTGAAACCACTGGGCCCAGAGCTTACATATTAAACATGTAGCAAGTTCAAGTGGTCCCCTACATAAATTGTGCCAATCATGCCCCTGGGATCTAAACTGGCCACACCCTGGGGCCCCTTAGCCCCCATAGACTTATAATGGAAAAAAAAAGCTTAAAAAATCTTCTTCTCTGAAACCGATAGGCACAGAGCTTACATTTTAAGCATGTAGCAATGTCAAGTGGTCCTCTACATAAATTGTGCCAATCATGCCCTGGGGTCTAAACTGGCCACGCCCCGGGGCCCCTTAGCCCCCATAGACTTATAATGGAAAAAAGCTAAAAAAAATTCTTCATCCTTGAAACCAATAGGCCGTGAGCTTACATATGAAGCATGTAGCAATGTCAGTGGTCCCCTACATAAATTGTGCCAATCATGCCCCTGGGGTCTAAACTGGCCACGCCCCTGGGTCCCTTAACCCCCATAGACTTATAATGGAAATAAAAGCTTAAAAATCTTCTTCTCTGAAACCACTAGGCATTGAGCCTACATATGAAGCATGTAGCAATGTCAGTGGTCCCCTACATAAATTGTGCCAATCATGCCCCTGGGGTCTAAACCGGCCACGCCCCGCGGTCCCTTAACCCCCATAGACTGATCATGGAAATAAAAGCTTAAAAAATATTCTTCTCTGAAATCGCTAGGCACAGAGCTTACATATTAAGCATGTAGCAATGTCAAGTAGTCCTCTACATAAATTGTGCCAATCATGTCCCTTGGGTCTAAACTGGCCACGCCCCGGGGCCCCTTAGCTCCCATAGACTTATAATGGAAAAAAGCTTAAACAATCTTCTTCTCTGAAACCACTAGGCCCAGAGCTTACATATTCAGCATGTAGCAATGTCAAGTGGTCCCCTACATAAATTGTGCCAATCATGTCCCTGGGATCTAAACTGGCCACACCCTGGGGCCCCTTAGCCCCCATAGACTTATAATGGAAAAGAAAAGCTTAAAAAGTCTCTTCTTTGAAACCGATAGGCACAGAGCTTATATTTTAAGCATGTAGCTATGTCAAGTGGTCCTCTACATAAATTGGGCAAATCATGCCCCTGGGGTCTAAACTGGCCACGCCCCGGGGCCCCTTAGCCCCCATAGATTTATAATGGAAAAAAGCTAAAAAAAATTTCTCTGAAACCTATAGGCCGTGAAGCATGTAGCAATGTCAAGTGGTCCCCTACATAAATTGTGCCAATCATGTCCCTGGGATCTAAACTGGCCACACCCTGGGGCCCCTTAGCCCCCATAGACTTATAATGGAAAAGAAAAGCTTAAAAAGTCTCTTCTCTGAAACCGATAGGCACAGAGCTTATATTTTAAGCATGTAGCAATGTCAAGTGGTCCTCTACATAAATTATGCCAATCATGCCCCTGGGGTCTAAACTGGCCACGCCACGGGGCCCTTAGCCCCCATAGACTTATAATGGAAAAAAAAGCTTAAAAAATCTTCTTCTCTGAAACCACTAGGCCCAGAGCTTACATATTAAGCATGTAGCAATGTCAAGTGGTCACCTACATAAATTGTGCCAATCATGCCTCGGGATCTAAACTGGCCACGCCCTTGGGCCCCTTAGCCCCCATAGACTTATAATGGAAAAATAAGCTTAAAAAATCTTCTTCTCTGAAACCGCTAGTATTATTAGCTCACTTGAGCCGAAGGCTCATGTGAGGTATTGGTATGCCATTGGTCCGGCGTCCATTCACATTTTCAAATAAGTATATCTTTAAAATCACTTGGACAATCACGATCAAATTTCATGAGAAGCATTATCCAATTGGGGGAGAAGATGCAGTATGTTTTGGGGTAATTCAGATTGAAACTGGTGTTGCAATGGCAACATATAGCTCCCATAGACCTACTTAAAACTTAAAAAAATTTCTTCTCTAAAACCACTAGGCCCATAGCTTACATATTAAGCATGTAGCAATGTTAAGTGGTCCTCTACATAAATTGTGCCAATCATGCCCCTGGGGTCTAAACTGGCCAAGCCCCGGGGCCCCTTAGCCCCCATAGACTTATAATGAAAAAAAAAACTTTAAAAATCTTCTTCTCTGAAACCACTTGGCCCAGAGCTTACATATTAAGCATGTAGCAATGTCAAGTGGTCCCCTACATTAATCCTACCAAACCTGCCCCTAGGGTCCAAATTGACAATGCCGTGTTCCATTAGGAAGAACTTCAAAAAAAAATTATCCTCAAAGACCAAGAGTCAAACAGCTAACTAAAATGTTCCTCAGGTGAGCGGTTAGGCTCATTGAGCCTCTTGTTTTAGTTTTCGGTGAAAAAAAATCTATTTTTGGCTCCTGTGACCTATATGTGCAACAGACCGGAACCATTTGAACAACTTTGGAAGGGGTCCACCTAAGGATCATTCCTGTGAAGTTTGGTCAAAATCCGATCAGTGGTTTAGGAGGAGATGTCGTTTGAAGAAATTGTTTACGCACGGATGACGGACAAAAAGTGATCCTAATATAAAACACAAGAAGGCCCAGATGGCCCTGAATCGCTCACCTGAGAATTAGTGTCTTTAGTACATTCTAGGCCCCAGGGCTATAATTTGAACAAACTTGGTATTGGTCCACTATATGAAGCTTCATACCAAATATCAAAGATCTGGGCCTTGCGGTTTCAGAGAAGAAGATTTTTAAAGATTTGCCCTGTATAAGCCTATGTAAAACCAAAGGCCCCGGGGCGGGGGCATTTTTGGCCTCAAGGCTATAATTTGAACAATCTTAGTAGAGGTCCACCAGGTAAAGCTTCACACCAAATATTAAAGACCTGGGCCTTGTGGTTTCAAAGAAGAAGAATTTTTTAATGATTTTCCCTATATAAGCCTATGTAAAACCAAAGGCCCCCGGGGCGGGGGCATTTTGGCCCCCATGGCTATAATTTGAACAATCTTGGTAGAGGTCCACTAGATGAAGCTTCACACCAAATATCAAAGGTCTGGGCCTTGCGGTTTCAGAGAAGAAGATTTTTAAAGTTTTCGTTTAAAAAATCTATTTTTAGCTCCTGTGACCTAGATGTGCAATGGACCAGAACCATTTGAACAACTTTGAAAGGGGACCACCTAAGGATCATTCCTGTGAAGTTTGGTCAAAATCAGATCAGTGGTTTAGGAGATGTAGTTTGAAGAAAAAGTTTACGCACGCACACACGCACTGACGACGGACGACGGACGAAAAGTGATCACAAAAGCTCACCTTGTCACTACGTGACAGGTGAGCTAATAAAAATACAGAGACGGCTCTTTGGGGTGAGCTGGCTATTGGGTGGTTGATACACTGATTTAAAAAAGGGTAAAGTTGGGGATGGGGGTGAAAAAAGGATAGATAGGCTGTTTTGTTTGTTTGTTTGATTTGAGGTTTAACGTCCTCGTCAACACTGTAAAGGTCATTTTGGAGACGTTG
Source organism: Lucinisca nassula (assembly GCA_963580285.1). NCBI lineage: Eukaryota > Metazoa > Mollusca > Bivalvia > Lucinida > Lucinidae > Lucinisca > Lucinisca nassula. The sequence continues at coordinate 190,210 of CAUZLF010000742.1, read as the reverse complement.
CTTCCAATTTTGTGGGACTTTTACCCGACATTGAGATTAAATGACATCTCAAGCCCTGTCGCCCAATGAAACCAATAGGGTTAATTAGCATGGACGGTCCGCCTCGCACCGCGGTTCCTGGACAGGCTTAGATCCTCTAAGCGGTTTACCAGTACTAGTGTGCTGGCCGGATTCAGCTCTGCGTGGAAGCATCATGCAGCCCATATATTTCTTCAATCCCCTATGGGCGGGGGCTTTAGATAGGCTGTAATAGTTATTTTAATCTTATGCAGAAGTACTGATTTTTCATAAACAGAACACACACATGTGTCATAGCAGATTCTTTAATTTCTCCAAAACGGCTACTTTTCCATTGAAAACTTTGATATTTTTCTTATTTATACTCAGAACATAGGTTGTGGGTGCCGATTGAGGCAGTGCTAACGAGTACCCACAACCTTGGTCTTGGTGCAAAAAAAAAGGAAAATAATGTATACCGGGTTCAGATAGATGATCATTTCACAGACTTATGAACATGATCTTATTTCTGCATAAAAAGTATGTTATGGAAACTTGTTGGAAGAGCCTCAGTTACATGCCCTAATGATTACCTACAAAATATGTTTTTGTACGGAAATAAGAAAAATAATACGTGGATACCCCCTCTTTTCTGGGGCTATGGTGGTTAAAAATACTTTCTCTGACCAACCCAAAACAGAATTTTTTGCTAAAGAAAATATTTTGCTTACTTTGACACTTCATATTTTCAAAACGCAAAGAGAAACTATAATAAATTTAGTACCATTGGAAAGAAAATTTAATTTCCTAGAAACTTTACATTTACATAAATATTCTCAAATGTACAGAAAATACTAAAATAATCATTTTTGTAACATAAGGGTGTAAATCACACAAAATTGCCAATATCTCTGTTCAGATAAGACTGTCAGGCCTATCAGCCATATATGGACTATTGATTATTGATTTACCTATATCAGTGTTCTGTTAAGAATCTATATTTGCTAATTTTCTGAGTGGTAAAGGGTTAACTAAGGACTACGTTAGTTTTGAACAACTGGTCCCTGCTGTCTTATTTTTGCTACAAACAGGTTCTTAGTGCTCATTAATATCCCCAAAGTAAGGCTGTTCTAATGAGTACCCACAGTATATGATTTTGAGCAAAAAATACTGGAAATATTATATACCTTATACACCCCACTTTTCCTCTGTATTAAGTAGGGTTTACAAAGGTTACAAAGGCTTGATGAAAAAGAAAAATGTCATCAGTCCTTATCTTGTTGAACAGCCCTATGTTTGCAGTGCAGATCCAGATCATGAAGAAGCCCTCTGATCAGGATCTACACTGTTGGTCATTCAATTTGCAAATTTGAATGAATACATTACATGGTTGCTAGTCAAAGTGGAAAGATCAATTTATTCGGCAGGACTTTAGTCAAAATACTATGTCTGTGTTTGAAGTGAGGTTTTACATCCCCATCAACTTTTTAGGTCATTTTGGAGATGTTGCTTCCAATTTTGTGGGACTTTTGTTTGTATTAGAGTTTAACGGTCCAGTCAACACTATTTTAGGAGACTTTTACCCAACATTAAGATGAAATGACATCTCAAGCCCTACAGGCCAAGCAAAACCAATAGGGTTTATGAGCAGGGACAGTCTGTCTCGCATCACTTGCCTGGGCAGGCTTGGACATTTTAAGCAGTTTACAAGTATTCATGTGCGGCTGATTTGAGCTCTGCATGAAAGCATCATGCAGCCCAATCTATTTCTCCAAGCCATGATGAGCGGGGGCTAACTAGAGCTGAAGAATATGGCTTCTTGTACAGAGGACCTGCGTTATAACAACAGTATTTGGTCCCCATTACGATAACACACCCGTACGACATAGTGCATTTTTTTCACATCTCCAAAATGGCCATTTTTCTGATGAAAATCCGTGATATTTTTCTTATTAATACTGCAAACATAGGTTGTGGGTGCTCGTTAGAACCGCCTCATTGAGGCGGTTCTAACGAGTACCCACAACCTATGTATTGGAGCAGAAATAAGAAAAATAATGTTCACCCCCTTAAACCCCAGTTTTCTCTATATAAAGTGGGGTATAGGGGGGTCTTCATTTCACGGACTGGTTCACGTGATGCCTATTATTGAGCCGTTATAATGAATTTTCTGTTATAAACAATCCCAGTTAGGATTATGATAGGTTATTAAAGGTCTTTTCCACATAATTAATCCAAGAAACAAGTGTTATAACTAATGTGTATAACATTTGTTTCTTGGAATATTAAATTTCAAAATCTCCCATGACTATGGATTCGATTTGGGCATTTCAAACCCGAGGAAAGCCCAAGCCACTGGGAATCAAGGCTAAACCTTGAGCTAAGACTTCATTCCATTGAAATTGTAGTTATAACGAGTTTGACTGTTATAACGAATGTCGTTTTAACGGGGGTCCTCTGTAGGTGTGTTGTTCTTGTGTACAAGTACTGGTATTAGGTGAAAAAGAATCAACAAACAGTTTCTCCGATTGCCCAGATACCTTTATTCACGTAATTTGACGATATCACCTGGTCACAACAAATAACATAGTGAAAGAAGTCCCAGATCTTAAACAGGATCAATTTGGAAAATCTAAAATAAATCCGAGATATGAATTTTTAAGCAAAAAATAATATCACTAATTCCTGCACCTACTAAAAAAAGATGCAGTTTTGCATTTGTATTTCAATCTTTCCTCTAAAACGCTTGCCAAAATATAAACAAGGGAAAAGTGGGCAAATGTGATCTAGTGGTTAAAAACAGACTTCTGAAAGCTTCTGTAGTTGTTCTTATTGTGATTAACACCGATGTGATATAGTCTGCATCGCGAGTCATTTTTTCTGATGAAAATGTGATATTTTTCTTATTCATACTCCAAACATAGGTTGAGGGTGCTCATTAGAACCGACTCAATGAGGCAGTTCTAACGAGTACCCACAACCTAAGTCTTGGAGTGAAAATAAGAAAAATAATGTATATCCCTGCAAACCCCAGATTTCTACAGTGGGGTTTACAGCCGTGCGCATTACAGAGACTTGTCATTGTGATGTGTTGCCACAAAGGCCATCTCGATAACAAGTCCGTGAAACGAAGACCCCCCTAAACCCCATTTTATATAGGGAAAAGTGGGGTGTAAGGGGGTAAACATTATCTGCCTTATTTTTGCTCCAAACCATAGATTGTGGGTACTCGTTAGAACCGCCTCATTGAGGCGGTTCTAACGAGCACATAGATTGTGGGTACTCGTTAGAACCGCCTCATTGAGGCGGTTCTAACGAGCACCCACAATCTATGCCGAAAGCAGAAATTAGAAAGATGTTATCATTTTTATCTAATATATTTGACTTCTGACACCATGTTGGACGCCATTATTTCACACGGCCATGTTTTCCTAATGCAAGGTGGGATTTTAGAAGATCAGAGTCCACATGTTGAGGGAAATGGGAACACCTGGCACATTTTTCAGCCATTTTTCTAAGGGAGACAATTTTCGGGACTTCTGTACGCTTTCTATAATCCCTGTCCCATTCAAAAACGGGTCTACTCATTTAGGAAAGAATTGACATAGGAGACAAAAATACTTTTGCAGGAGTTGCCTACCCTGAAGGTGTTCCCATTCCCCTTTAAAGCTAATGAAGGTGTTTGTTAATGTAAAGCAAACATTTTGCAACATATTAAAGCAAGCACACAAGTATGTTTTCCTGAAAACATGCACTGCACAGCACCATACATTTTGGGCAAAAATTAGAGTACAGACAAACATACTGGCTAAAACATGCCAATGACAGACATAACTTTTCAATATTTCAGTCTTATTTTTCAGAGAAAAGCAGGCAGATTATTAACATGATAATTCTAGCCTTTATTTTCTCTGAAAAAATAACTTGTGATTAACCCTTTTTGTGCCAAATGGAATCTTCCTCCTTATAGCCCCCGCCCATAGGGGCTTGAAGAAATATATGGGCTGCACGATGCTTCCACGCAGAGCTGAATCCGGCCCGCACACTAGTACTGGTAAACCGCTTAGAGGATCTAAGCCTGTCCAGGAACCGCGGTGCGAGGCGGACCGTCCATGCTAATAAACCCTATTGGTTTCATTGGGCGACAGGGCTTGAGATGTCATTCCATCTCAATGTCGGGTAAAAGTCCCACAAAATTGGAAGCAACGTCTCCAAAATGACCTTTACAGTGTTGACAGGGACGTTAAACCTCAAATCAACCAACCATAGCAGGAGCCCCATTGCAAAATTTTTAGGGGTGTTGGGTTGTGTTTTCATTAAAAATGACTGAATGTTTAGCAAACAGTGGAGGCCCTGATCAGCCGCAGAACGCACGTTCTGCGGCGTCTGATCTGGGCCTGCACTGTTTGCCAGGGTACCCGTTTAGGGGTTTCTGGTACTAAATGGTTTAAGGTACTCAAGTTTTCAGCAAACTTTACTAAATAACTGGCTAGCCTATTTAAAGTGAAATATGGATGAAACGGCTGTAAAACACCCACAAAAAAAAAAAACATTAGCAAAAATCCATCTCCCCATAGACAACTCTGTATACGCTTCATGGGAGTATAAACAAACACCTCCTGACAAATTCTGCCAAATGCAATAAGATTTTCACCCATATAACTTTTAGCTCGCCTGGAAAAAGTCCAGAAATGGCTATTGCACTGCCGCCAGCGCTGGCATCCACATTTACGTTTAAGTTTTTCAAGAGCTCATTATCTCCAAGTATTGGGACAGACAGGCCTGAACAAACAGTGCAGACCCAGTGGTACTCTAGGTGTCCTAATTTTTAGGACTTTTACAGTACTTCATGCATATACAAAGTTGACTGGGTGTGCCTTTTGTCCTCAGTTAATCCTACAAGCACTGCAGAAAGTTACAGAGCAGACAACTTTTATTTTCCTTATTTTTCCACGAAAACACGCCTATATAATTTTTACCCTCTTGACCACAGTTCTAACGAGTACCCACACAATTTTGAGCAGAAATAAGAAAACTATCACAATTTTTCATCTTAATATTTTTCGGTTGTTTTTTTTTTTTTTTTTTTGGCGGTATAGTTTACAATACATTTGTATAGGCTACATAGGAATCATCTAGAACAAATGATTCACATTGTGATTTCAAGCCTTTTTTTCTGGGAAAAGAAAGGGGAAAAAAAAACTTTGAAAATGCCATCTACAAGTCATAAATAGCCTTCAGTAGGAAAACACGCCTCTGCAAATACATTGTAAACTTTACCATCAAAAATGAAAATTTTAAGATAAAGTCGTGATATTTTTCTTATTTCTGCTCAAAATATACATTGTGTATACACGTTAGAACCGCCTCAACGAGACGGTTGTAATGAGTACCCACAAATACACATTAGGCATTGAGGCGGTTCTAACGAGTACTCGCAGTCTATATTTTAGAGCAGAAATGAGAAAAGGTTTACCCCTGTAAACTTCAGTTTTACTTTATAATAGTGGGGTTCCAGGGGGGCAAATAAATAGGCATGTTTTTGTGATGAATAGCCTTGAAAGGTTTACATTATTCATAACCATACATGATACAGCATTTGTAATTCTCAACTCTTGATATAAAAAAAATAGCGCAACTTGTAAAGATGTGCTCTCTGAAATATATGTTACATCAGCAAGGAAACCTATCTTCAGAGTTTTAGACCAATGTGAAGGTAAAGACCAGCTTTTGTGTCAAGTTTTATACGAGTAAAGCATTTAGGGACCAAGTAACTGATCTTATGTGCAAAATGATCAAAGCTTTTTCAGTTAACACATTTTTAACATGTTTAAGCAAGTAAATACATGTAAAATTCCTATATTAAGACCACCTTAGGGACTTCAAAAGTGGTTTCAGACCACTTTTGAACAGTCCCCAAGGTGGTCTCTTTAAAGGAGACATAAGGGGTAGAAACCCCACAAAAAAGAAAATTGACAATTCTCACTATAAAGCTTTACCAAGCAGATTTAGTCATAATTTTAGGTGGTCTTAATAGCTTTACCAAGCAGATTAAGTCATAATTTTAGGTGGTCTTAATAGCTTTACCAAGCAGATTTAGTCATAATTTTAGGTGGTCTTAATAGCTTTACCAAGCAGATTTAGTCATAATTTTGGGTGGTCTTAATAGCTTTACCAAGCAGATTTAGTCATAATTTTAGGTGGTCTTAATAGCTTTACCAAGCAGATTTAGTCATAATTTTAGGTGGTCTTAATAGCTTTACCAAGCAGATTTAGTCATAATTTTAGGTGGTCTTAATAGCTTTACCAAGCAGATTTAGTCATAATTTTAGGTGGTCTTAATAGCTTTACCAAGCAGATTTAGTCATAATTTTAGGTGGTCTTAATAGCTTTACCAAGCAGATTAAGTCATAATTTTAGGTGGTCTTAATAGCTTTACCAAGCAGATTTAGTCATAATTTTAGGTGGTCTAAATAGCTTAACCAAGCAGATTTAGTCATAATTTTAGGTGGTCTTAATAGCTTTACCAAACAGATTTAGTCATAATTTTAGGTGGTCTTAATAGCTTTACCAAGCAGATTTAGTCATAATTTTAGGTGGTCTTAATAGCTTTACAAAGCAGATTAAGTCATAATTTTAGGTGGTCTTAATAGCTTATCCAAGCAGATTTAGTCATAATTTTAGGTGGTCTTAATAGCTTTACCAAGCAGATTAAGTCATAATTTTAGGTGGTCTTAATAGCTTTAACAAGCAGATTAAGTCATAATTTTAGGTGGTCTTAATAGCTTTACCAAGCAGATTTAGTCATAATTTTAGGTGGTCTTAATAGCTTTACCAAGCAGATTTAGTCATAATTTTAGGTGGTCTTAATAGCTTTACCAAGCAGATTAAGTCATAATTTTAGGTGGTCTTAATAGCTTTACCAAGCAGATTTAGTCATAATTTTAGGTGGTCTTAATAGCTTTACCAAGCAGATTTAGTCATAATTTTAGGTGGTCTTAATAGCTTTACCAAGCAGATTTAGTCATAATTTTAGGTGGTCTTAATAGCTTTACCAAGCAGATTTAGTCATAATTTTAGGTGGTCTTAATAGCTTTACCAAGCAGATTAAGTCATAATTTTAGGTGGTCTTAATAGCTTTACCAAGCAGATTTAGTCATAATTTTAGGTGGTCTTAATAGCTTTACCAAGCAGATTTAGTCATAATTTTAGGTGGTCTTAATAGCTTTAACAAGCAGATTTAGTCATAATTTTAGGTGGTCTTAATAGCTTTAACAAGCAGATTTAGTCATAATTTTAGGTGGTCTTAATAGCTTTAACAAGCAGATTTAGTCATAATTTTAGGTGGTCTTAATAGCGGAATTTTACTGTAGTTTTAAAAAATGACTAGATATAGAGAATGTTATGTTCAGTCAAAAAACATTACAAAGCCACATTACGATAACACACCCGTGCGAATTTGTGCATTTTTTCACATCTCCAAAATTGCCATTTTTCTGATGAAAATCCGCGATATTTTTCTTATAAATACTGCAAACATAGGTTGTTGGTGCTCGTTAGAACCGCCTCAATGAGGCGGTTCTAACGAGTACCCAAAACCTATGTCTTGGAGCAAGAATAAGAAAAATAATGTATACCCCCGTAAACCCCAGTTTTCTCTATATAAAGTGGGGTATGGGGGGTTCTTCATTTCACGGACTTTTTCACGTGATGATCTGCTGTCAAGGTAAATAATATGAAAGATTTTTAAAAATCTGACCAAAGTATTTTTAAATTTAACCTCACACAGAAATCAATGACTAGAATAACCTGGTAAAGAAAAATTGTAATGCTTTTGTTGAGATCCTAAAAAAAAAATACTACTGTTGAGGTTTAAAAAAGACCTTGTATAATATTGTTTGCTTATGTTGTATGCTGCATTTTGCAAACTTCCATTATTTTTTTTTTTTAATACAGACAAACAACGTAGGCCCCGATCAGACTGCTCCTAGAGCAGTCTGATCTGGGTCAACATTGTTTGCAACAATGATTTAAGTAACTAGCAGACAACAATTGATGTACTTGACATCTTAAGGGTTAAAAAAAGTCTGCATTCACCCATATTGTGGTCCCTAAATTTCAGTGACTGTTTTCAACCCTACAGACTAGTGCAGATTCCTATTCGAACTGTTGATCCAAACAAGATAGCTCTTAATCTGTATCAAGTGCTCACCCACTCCCCTACTTCACAAAAATGGGCATGTCTTAATTCCAAGACAGAAGAGTCTGCTTCAGAAAATCAGTGTTGAAAGTGTTAAAAAGCAAAACAAAACAAAAAAAAAATTGCCGACAAGACCAGCATCTGAATACTTTATGAATAGAATAGGTTAACGATAACATGTTTAACGGTTTAAGAAGAGAATGACTTAAAAGTTCAAATATATATATATATTTATATTATATACAGGTAACAGTCAATGCAAGAAGAAAAATAAAATTTAGATATTTCAAATTTTTACACATATTTAACTCATGTCCTGCTGAATAAATTAGTTTAGCCACACCCATTTCAGAAATTCAGCTGATCTTTGATTAGCAACCTGAATGAAAGTGTACATCCTGATCAGATGATTTCCAGGAGGCCATCTGATATGAAAGTGTAAATCCTGATCAGATGGCTTCTGAGAAGTCATCTGATCAGGATCTACACTTTCATTCATTTCTAAGAAGCCATCTGATCAGGATCTACATTTTCATTTCTGGGAAGCCATCTGATCAGGATCTACACTGGAAAGGAAGTGGTCATGGTGGTGCAGCAGGACAAGTGTTAAAACAATAACAGTTACAACAAACATGTAAAACAGTATTGTTTTTCATCAAACAAGGGTCAGTTCTGTATTCAATTTGTTTAGAGTTTAACAGCTCAGTCAACACCATTTAGGTCATATTGAGCCCGTCAGTTTACCTAACCACACTTATGCATCTGACTCGGCAGGGCCATACTGCTCCCCATGGGAATAAATTCTTTCAGAAGTGGCCCCCATATGAAGGTTATTAAGGCATGAGTAGCCTTCCTTATCAGTTGTTATTCCCCTTCACCAGCTGGCTTGAAAGGTCATTGTTCTTTCTACCCTGCAGACAAAACTGTACAAACGTAAAAAACTCAGATGAAGTTCTGAACAATTTGCCAAGCTGCTTCAGGATTATATAACAAAAATCCCTCTAATGAATTATTCTTCTTTCTGAATTGGAAATACTGAACATAAACAGCAAATTCACTGAGTATGACCAGCGTTTTTGCAGTGCACCTCGTGGAGGCCTATTTCTTGCACACCAGACAAGGAAATCCGTGATTTTACCCTGGGATAGAAATTTATGTTCTGACCCTGGTGTTCCGACCCCAAATCGAATATAATCGCGTGTTTGATAAATGCACTGGTTGAGTACAACCTCATGCGCGTCGTCATCATGCATGACGTCACTAAACATTCCTGTTGTGTCATCACAAAATGACGGACGTCGGTAACCGAAGTGACAACAGCATTAAAAATTTGCAATAGAAATGGAAGGTATGCAAGAAAAAGAATCCTATATGGGTGTGAGGGGTGGATAGAAAAATCTATCCCTCGGGATCACTGTCCGGCATCACTCGGCAAGCCTCGTGATGCCGGACAGTGTCCCTCGGGATGGATTTTTCCATCCACCCCTCACACCCATATAAGATTCTTATAATCCACCAAACTTCCTTGTGCAGAAAGCTGAGGCTGTACTGTGACTGAGCAGGCAGATTTGAGGTCGGTGAGTGCCGTACTGACTTGAAATGGTCCATTTTAACCCTCGATCTGCTGTACATAAGCCACAAGCTTTGCAAACAATGTAGATCCAGATCAGATGGCTTCTCAAGAAGTCATCTGAACAGGATCTACACTGTTTCAGAAGTTATCTGATCTGGATTTTCACTGTTTGTCATTCAGTGTGAATCTGAATGAATACAGTGGAACTTCAATAGCTCGAACACCTTTGGGCCGTCGAAAATCTGTTCGAAACAAGGGTAGTTCGAGCCACTGAGGTTTACTGTCGGGAGGCATAATGAGATACTTTTGGACATCTTTTCTGTGTTCTATAATGAAAATGTATGCTGTGTGTACTCATTAGAATCGCCTCAGCGATGCGATTCTAGTGAGTACACACAGCATACATTTGCAAGATAAAAGACTAAAATCTCCTTATTTATCCCCCACTATTTCTTATGTAGAGGATTTCGCTAGGGGCTCAAGAATGGGTTCGACACAACCATGGTAAACGAGCCATCGGTGCTCGAGCCATCGAAGTTCTACTGTTCATTATAACATCAAGTAATTTGATTGGCTGACAGCCAGATATAGGTTTGGCAAAATTAAAGCAGAACAAGGGTTAATTGCTGCCAGTGGTTTTTGGTGTTTGCAGCCCTTTCAAGATTGTTTCACTCATATCGAGCCCATCGTTTATTAAGTGGGCGAAAGCCTGAGTACCCGTTGAAAAACCACCTTACCTTCCGTTGCAGAATTTGGCATCTCACGTGACCTGAGCCAGGCTCGAACCCACAGTGGTGACAGACCTAATGATTAAAGAGTCCGCACTCTTATTCACTAGGCCACCGAGGCACTTTGCTGCCAGTTGTCGTATTCCCCAAAAATTAAGTGTATAAATGTAAATTTTAGTTCCATGCTTATCATGACGTTTCGTAAATTTAAAATATCAATTTTATTACAATGTATCTAGAACCTTGTTCTAACAGTTTGTGGGTAGCATGATTGATCTGTAGTAGGTATGAGATTATCTATGTACTTTAATAACGTGATATCATCAACAAAGCATTGCCATTGGATAAATACAGTCACATGATTACAGAGTTCACTGTGACTGGATGATTTCAGTCACAGCTGTTGGTGGGTAGGAGTGTCCGGTGGGGCAATCGTTATTGTGGTAGAGCCTTCAAGATGGCGTGAACTTCTTCAGCAACAGCTGCAAGGGCAAACTGGAACTGCTGCTGAAAATGATAACACTTATATTGTCAATTAACCCTTTTGGTACCAAATGGAATCTTCCTCCTTCTATAAAGCAGGAGTTCATTTCAAAATTTAGGGGTGTCAGGTTGCATTTTCATCAAAATTTATGTGGAAAATGACTGAACTTTTATCAAACAGTGAAGGCCCTGATCAGAGGTCTGATCTGGGCCAGCACTGTTTGCCAGGGTACCCCGTTTTGGGGTTTCTGGTAATAAATGGGTTAAACTGCATCATGAGAAACAGAGAATACCAGGTTTGTGTGTTTATCAGGCAAGGCTTCGAGGATGCTTGTAGTATCGCGAGGCTTGCCGAGCGATTCTACATGCGTTTTCTAAGCCGAGCCTGATAAACTTTATATCAAATGACACAAATCTGGTATTCTATTTATTAGTTAATTCCATTGTACACTCTTAACAGTTTTGCCATTTGCTTTTCCATTTGCTAGTCCAGTTCATAGAAGTACAATGTCATGTTGACCTGATAAAGCTCACTTCTCCTGAGATAACATATCTTTATCAGGTCAAGGTGTTTGAATGCAATAAATACAGGGAGTAACTTATCAACAGTATTTTTTATGCCCCTGCCATTCGAAGAATGGTGGAAGGGCAATTAGTGTTGCCCCTGATTGTCCGTCCGAAACTTAAACGCAGTCAATACACAACTTTCTTATTTCTGGATGGATTTTGAAATTACTTTGTAGAAATGTTAAACATCATGAGACGATGTGTCAAATGCAAAACCCAGTTCCGTACCTCCAAGGTCAAGGTCATACTTAGAGGTCAAAGGTCAAAAAAGGGTCTGCAACTTAAACGCAGTCAATAACTTCCTTATTTCTGGATGGATGTTTAACGCAGTCAACAACTTCCTTATTTCTGGATGGATTTTGAAATTACTTTGTAGAAATGTTAACCATTATGAGACAATGTGTCAAGTGCAAAACCCAGGTCCGTACCGCCAAGGTCAAGGTCATACTTAGAAGTCAAAGATCAAAAAAAGGTCCGAAACTTAAACATAGTCAATAACTTTCTTTCTGGATGGATTTTGAAATTACTTGGAAGAAATGTTGGCCATCATGAGACAATCTGCCTCACACAAAACCAAGGTCCTTACCTCCAAGTGAGTGAGTGAGTGATTGATTTTTACGTCCCACCAACAGCTAAGGTCATACGGAGACGGGACCTCGGTTTAAAGACTCATCCGAAAGTCTGGAGAAGCCCGGGATCGATCCTGCGGTCCCTGATTTACAAGGCCTTACCTCCAAGGTCAAGGTCATACTTAAGAGGTCAAATGTGAAACAAGAGGGCCCAGTGGCCCTATAACGCTCACCTGTGTACAAGAAAATCATTAGTGTAGGAGACCACTTGACATTGTTACATACTAAATAGCTAAGCTCAGGCAAAGCGGTGTCCATGCTTATAAACCCTACTGGTTTCATTGGGCGACAGGGCTTGAGATGTAATTTCATCTCAATGTCTGGTAAAAGTCCCACAAAATTGGAAAATACATCTCCAAAATGACCTATACAGTGTTGTCGGGGATGTAAAACCTCAAATTAAACAAAATCTGTGCCTTATGGTTTTGAAGAAGAAGATTTTTTTTTAGTTTTTTCCAGTATAAGTCTATAGAAGCTAATGAGCCCTGGGGCTTGGCCAATTTTGACCCAAAGGGCACGGTTGGCAGGATTTATATAGGCGACCATTTTGTGTTGCTATATACTAAATATCTAAGGTCTGTACATCATGGTTTCAAAGAAGATGTTTGAAGCTTTTTCCATTATAAGTTTGTTGGAGTTAAGGGGCCACAGGATTTGGACCCCAGGGGCATGATTGGCAGGATTCATGTAGGCGACCATTCGACATTGCTACATGCTAAATACCTAAGCTCTGGGACTTATGGTTTCAGAGAATAAGAATTTTGAAGATTTTTTTTCCCCATTTTAAGTTTTTTTTTTTTTTTTTATTTTTTTATTTTTTTTTTTTCATTATAAGGGCCCTGTGGTTTCAGAGAAGAAGATTTTCGATGTTTCTCCAATTGTAAGTCTATGGAAGCTAAAGAACCCTGGGGTGGAGCCAATTTGGATCCCAGGGGCATAACTGGCAGGATTTATGTAGGTGGCCACTTGACGTAGCTACATACTAAAAATCTAAGCTCTGGGCCTTATGGTTTCATAGCAGAAGATTTTTTAAGTTTTTTTTTCCATTATAAGTCTATTGGAGGTGATGAGCTCGGGCGTGGCCAATTTTGACCCCAGGGGCAGGGTTAGCAGGATTTATGTAGATGGCTACATGTATTTTATGTTGCTAGATACTAATTATTCTGCTAGATACTAATTATTCTAAGTTCTGTGCCTCACCGTTTCTGAGAAGAAGATTTTTTAAGTTTTTTTTTCCATTATGAGTCTATGGGAGCTAAGGGGCCCCGTGGCGTGGCCCATTTGGACCCCAGGGGCATGATTAGCAGGAATTATGTAGGTGACCACTTGCCGTTGCTACATGCTAAATATCTAAGCTCTGGGCCCTGTGGTTTCAGAGAAGAAGATTTTAAAATTTTTTTTCCATTATAAGTCTATGGGAGCTAAGGGGGTCCCAGGGTGTGACCCATTTGGACCCCAGGGGCATGATTGGCAGGATTTATGTAGGTTACCACTTGTCATTGCTACATGGTAAATATCTAAGCTCTGGGCCCTGTGGTTTCAGAGAAGAAGATTTTTGAAGCTTTTTTTTTCCATTATGAGTCTATGGGAGCTAAGGGGCTCGGGTCGTGGCCCATTTGGACCTAACGGGTATGATTGGCAGGATTTATGTAGGTGACTACTTGCCATTGCTACATGGTAAATATCTAAGCTCTGGGCCCTGTGGTTTCATAGAAGAAGATTTTTGAAGCTTTTTTCCATTATGAGCCTATAGGAGCTAAGGGGCCCCGGGGCGTGGCCCTTTTGGACCCCAGGGGCATGATTGGCAGCAATTATGTAGGTGACCAGGGGCGTGGCCCTTTTGGACCCCAGGGGCATGATTGGCAGCAATTATGTAGGTGACCACTTTTCGTTGCTACCTGCTAAATATCTAAGCTCTGGTTGCTGTGGTTTCAGAGAAGAAGATGTTTGAAGCTTTTTTTAATACGAGTCTATGGGAGCAAAGGGGCCCCGGTGCGTGGCCCATTTGGACCCAAGGGGCATGATTGGCATGAATTATGTAGGTGACCACTTGCCGTTGGTACATACTAAATATCTTAACTCTGGGCCCTGTGGTTTCAGAGAATAAGATTTTTGAAGCTTTTTTTTCAATTATGAGTCTATGTGAGGTAAGGGGCCCTGGGGAGTGGCCCATTTGGACCCTAGGGGCATGATTGGCAGGATTTATGTAGGCAACCACTTGCCGTTGCTACATGCCAAATACCTCAGCTCTGGGCCCTGTGGTTTCAGAGAAGAAAATTTTTGAAGCTTTTTTCCAATATGAGTCTTTAGGAGCTAAAGGGCCCCGGAGGGTGGCCCGTTTGGACCCCAGGGGCATGATTGGCAGGAATTATGTAGGTGACCACTTGCCGTTGTTACATGCCAAATATCTCAGCTCTGGGCCCCGTGGTTTCAGAGAAGAATAATTTTGAAGCTTTTTTCCATTATAAGTCTATAGGAGCTAAAGGGCCCCGGGGCGTGGCCCGATTGGATCCCAGGGGCATGATTTGCAGGAATTATGTAGGTGACCACTTGCCGTTGCTACATGCTAAATATCTAAGCTCTGGGCCCTGTGGTTTCTAAGAAGAAGATTTTTGAAGCTTTTTTTCCATTATGAAGCTATGGGAGCTAAGGGGCTCCGGGGCGTGGCCCATTTGGACCCTAGGGGCATGATTGGCAGGATTTATGTAGGTCCCAACTTGCCGTTGCTACATGCCAAATACCTCAGCTCTGGGCCCTGTGGTTTCAGAGAAGAAGATTTTTGAAGCTTTCTTCCATTATGAGTCTATAGGAGCTAAAGGGCCCCGGGGTGTAGCCCGTTTGGACCCCAGGGGCATGATTGGCAGGAATTATATAGGAGACCACTTGCCGTTACTACCTGCTAAATATCTAAGCTCTGGGCCCTGTGGTTTCAGAGAAGAGGATTTTTGAAGCTTTTTTCCATTATGAGTCTTTGGGAGCTAAAGGGCCCCGGGGGTGGCCCGTTTGGACCACAGGGGCATGATTGGCAGGAATTATGTAGGTGACCACTTGCCGTTACTACATGCCAAATATCTCAGCTCGTGGCCTCGTGGTTTCAGATAAGAAGATTTTTGAAGCTTTTTTTCCATTATGTGTCTATAGGAGCTAAAGGGCCCCGGGGCGTGGCCCGTTTGGACCCCAGGGGCATGATTGGCAGGAATTATGTAGGTGACCACTTTCCGTTGCTACATGCTAAATATCTAAGGTCTGGGCCCTGTGGTTTCTGAGAAGAAGATTTTTGAAGCTTTTTTTTAGCTCACCTGTCACGTAGTGACAAGGTGAGCTTTTGTGATCACTTTTTGTCCGTCGTCCGTCGTGCGTCCGTGCGTCCGTCCGTCCGTGCGTGCGTCCGTGCGTCCGTGCGTCCGTAAATTTCAGATAAGTATATCTCTAATACCCCATGGTCAATCTTGATCAAATTTCATGAGAATCATCATCAGGTAGGGGGAAAGGCTGCATAAGGTTTTTGGGCTGATCAGATTGGAATTCTGGTTGCAATGGCAACAAATAGCTCCCATAGACTTACAATGGGAAAATATTAAAATATCTTCTTCTCTGAAACCACAGGGCCCAGAGCTTAGATATTTAGCATGTATTAACGGCCAGTGGTCACCTACATAATTCCTGTCATTCAAGCCCCTGGGGTCCAAATTGGCCACGCCCCGGGGCCCCTTTGCTCCCATAGAATCATAATGGAACAAAAAGCTTCAAAAATCTTCTTCTCGGAAACCACAGGGCCCAGAGCTTAGATATTTAGCATGTGGCAAGTGGTCACCTACATAATTCCTGCCAATCATGCCCTGGGGTCCAAACGGGCCACGCCCCGGGGCCCTTTAGCTCCTATAGACTCATAATGGAAAAAAGCTTCAAAAATCTTCTTCTCTGAAACCACAGGGCCCAGAGCTGAGATATATGGCATGTAGCAACGGAAAGTGGTCACCTACATAATTCCTGCCAATCATGCCCCTGGGGTCCAAATTGGCCACACCCCGGGTCCCCTTAGCTCCCAAAGACTCATAATGAAAAAAAACTTCAAAAATCTTCTTCTCTGAAACCACAGGGCCCAGAGCTTAGATATTTAACATGAAGCAACGGCCAGTGGTCACCTACAAAATTCCTGCCAATCATGCCCCTGGGTTCCAAATGGGCGACGCCCCGGGGCCCCTTTGCTCCCATAGACTCCTAATGGAACAAAAAGCTTCAAAAATCTTCTTCTCGGAAACCACAGGGCCCAGAGCTTAGATATTTAACAGGTAGCAACTGCAAGTGGTCACCTATATAATTCCTGTCAATCTTGCCCCTGGGGTCCAAACGGGCCACGCCCCAGGGCCCTTTAGCTCCTATAGACTCATAATGGAAAAAAGCTTCAAAAATCTTCTTCTCTGAAACCACAGGGCCCAGAGCTGAGGTATTTGGCATGTAGCAACAGCAAGTGGTCACCTACATAAATCCTGCCAATCATGCCCCTAGGGTCCAAATGGGCCACGCCCCGGGGCCCTTTAGCTCCTATAGACTCATAATGGAAAAAAGCTTCAAAAATCTTCTTCTCAGAAACCACAGGGCCCAGAGCTTAGATATTTAGCATGTAGCAACGGCAAGTGGACATCTACATATTTCCTGCCAATCATGCCCCTGGGGTCCAAATTGGCCACACCCCTGGGCCCCTTAGCTCCCAAAGACGCATAATGAAAAAAAAAGCTTCAAAAATCTTCTTCTCTGAAACCACAGGGCCCAGAGTTTAGATATTTAGCATGTTGCAACGGCCAGTGGTCACCTACATAATTCCTGCCAATCATGCCCCTGGGTTCCAAATTGGCGAAGCCCCGGGGCCTCTTCGCTCCCATAGACTCATTATGGAACAAAAAGGTTCAAAAATCTTCTTCTCGGGAACCACAGGGCCCAGAGCTTAGATATTTAGCATGTAGCAACGGCAAGTGGTCACCTACGTAATTCCTGCCAATCATGCCCCTGGGGTCCAAACGGGCCACCCCCGGGGCCCTTTAGCTCCTATAGACTCATAATGGAAAAAAGCTTCAAAAATCTTCTTCTCTGAAACCAAAGGGCCCAGAGCTGAGGTATTTGGCATGCAGCAACGGCAAGTGGTCACCTACATAAATCCTGCCAATCATGCCTCTAGGGTCCAAATGGGCCACGCCCCGGGGCCCCTTAGCTCACATTGACTAATAATTGAAAAAAAAAGCTTCATAAATCTTCTTCTCTGAAACCACAGGGCCCAGAGTTTAGATATTTAGCATGTACTAAGCTCCTAAAGACTCATAATGAAAAAAAAAAAGCTTAAAAAATCTTCTTCTCTGAAACCACAGGGCCCAGAGCTTAGATATTTAGCATGTAGCAACATCCAGTGGTCACCTACATAATTCCTGCCAATCATGCCCCTGGGTTCCAAATGGGCGACGCCCCGGGGCCCCTTTGCTCCCATAGACTCATAATGGAACAAAAAGCTTCAAAAATCTTCTTCTCGGAAACCACAGGGCCCAGAGCTTAGATATTTAACAGGTAGCAACGGCAAGTGGTCACCTATATAATTCCTGCCAATCTTGCCCCTGGGGTCCAAACGGGCCAAACCCCGCGGCCCTTTAGCTCCTATAGACTCATGGAAAAAGCTTCAAAAATCTTCTTCTCTGAAACCACAGGGCCCAGAGCTGAGGTATTTGGCATGTGGCAACGGCAAGTGGTCATCTACATAAATCCTGCCAATCATGCCCAATCATGTCCAAATGGGCCACGCCCCAGGGCCCCTTTGTTCATATAGACTCAAAATGAAAAAAAAAAGCTTCCAAAATCTTCTTCTCAGAAACCACAGGGCCCAGAGCTTAGATATTTAGCATGTAGCAACGGCAAGTGGTAACCTACATAATTCCTGCCAATCATGCCCCTGGGGTCCAAACGGGCCACGCCCCGGGGCCCTTTAGCTCCTATAGACTCATAATGAAAAAAAAAAGCTTCAAAAATCTTCTTCTCTGAAACCACGGGGCCCAGAGCTGAGATATTTGGCATGTAGCAACGGCAAGTGGTCACCTACATAATTCCTGCCAATCATGCCCCTGGGGTCCAAATTGGCCACACCCCGGGGCCTCTTAGCTCCCAAAGACGCACAATGAAAAAAAAGCTTCAAAAATCTTCTTCTCTGAAACCACAGGGCCCAGAGCTTAGATATTTAGCATGTAGCAACGGCCAGTGGTCATCTACATAATTCCTGCCAATCATGCCCCTGGGTTCCAAATGGGCGAAGCCCCGGGGCCCCTTCGCTCCCATTGACTCATTATGGAACAAAAAGCTTCAAAAATCTTCTTCTCGGGAACCACAGGGCCCAGAGCTAAGATATTTAGCATGTAGCAACGGCAAGTGGTCACCTACATAATTCCTGCCAATCATGCCCCTGGGGTCCAAACGGGCCACCCCCGGGGACCTTTAGCTCCTATAGACTCATAATGGAAAAAATATTCAAAACTCTTCTTCTCTGAAACCAAAGGGCCCAGACCTGAGGTATTTGGCATGTAGCAACGGCAAGTGGTCACCTACATAAAGCCTGCCAATCATGGCTCTAGGGTCCACATGGGCCACGCCCCGGGGCCCCTTAGCTCACATAGACTAAAAATTGAAAAAAAAAGCTTCATAAATCTTCTTCTCTGAAACCACAGGGCCCAGAGTTTAGATATTTAGCATGTAACAACGGCAAGTGGTCACCTACATAATTCCTGCCAATCATGCCCCCTGGGTCCAAATGGGCCACGCGTCGGGGCCCCTTTGCTCCCATAGACTCATATTTAAAAAAAACTTAAAAAATCTTCTTCTCTGAAACCACAGCACCCGGAGCTTAGATATTAAACAGGTAGGAACGGCAAGTGGTCACCAACAAAATTCCTGCAAATCATGCCCCTGGGGTCCAAAAGGGCCACGCCCCGGGGCCCCTTAGCTCCTATAGGTCATAATGGAAACAAAAAAATAAAAAATCTTCTTCTCTGAAACCACAGGGCCCAGAGCTTAGATATTTAGCATGTAGCAATGGCAAGTGGTCACCTACATAAATCCTGCCAATCATGCCCGTTGGGTCCAAATGGGCCACGCCCCGGGGCCCCTTAGCTCCCATTGACTCATTATGGAAAAAAGCTTAAAAAATCTTCTTCTCCGACAACACAGGGCCCAGAGCCTAGTTATTTACCATGTAGCAATGACAAGTGGTCACCTACATAAATCCTGCCAATCATGCCCCTGGGGTCCAAATGGGCCACACCCTGGGACCCCCTTAGCTCCCATAGACTCATAATGGAAAAAAACCCTTCAAAAATCTTCTTCTCTGAAACCACAGGGCCCAGAGCTTAGATATTTAGCATGTAGCAACGGCAAGTGGTCACCTACATATTTCCTGCTAATCATGCTCCTGGGGTCCAGATGGGCCACGCCCCGGGGCCCCTTAGCTCCATTAGACTCATAATGGAAAAAAGCTTCAAAAATCTTCTTCTCAGAAACTGTGAAGCACAGAACTTAGATATTTAGTATCTAGCAACATAAAATAGCCATCTACATAAATCCTGTTAACCCTGCCCCAGGGGTCAAAATTGGCCACTCCCGAGCTCATCACCTCCAATAGACTTATAATGGAAAAAAACTTAAAAAATCTTCTTCTAGGAAACCATACGGCCCAGAGCTTAGATTTTTAGTATGTAGCAATGTCAAGTGGCCACCTACATAAATCCTGCCAGTTATGCCCCTGGGATCCAAATTGGCTCCACCCCAGGGTTCTTTAGCTTCCATAGACTTACAATTGGAGAAACTTCAAAAATCTTCTTCTCTGAAACCACAGGGCCCTTATAATGAAAAAAAAAAAGAAAAAAAAAACAACAACTTAAAATGGGGAAAAAATCTTCTTCTCTAAAACCGTAAGTCCCAGAGCTTAGGTATTTAGCATGTAGCAATGTCGAGTGGTCGCCTACATGAAACCTGCCAATCATGCCCCTGGGGTCCAAATCCTGTGGCCCCTTAACTCCAACAAACTTATAATGGAAAAAGCTTCAAACATCTTCTTTGAAACCATGAAGTACAGACCTTAGAAATTTAGCATATAGCAACACAAAATGGTCGCCTACATAAATCCTGCCAACCGTGCCCTTTGGGTCAAAATTGGCCAAGCCCCAGGGCTCATTAGCTTCTATAGACTTATACTGGAAAAAACTTAAAAAATCTTTTTCTCCAAAACCATAAGGCACAGATTTTGTTTGATTTGAGGTTTTACATCCCCGACAACACTGTATAGGTCATTTTGGAGATGTCTCTACCAATTTTGTGGGACTTTTACCAGACATTGAGATGAAATTACATCTCAAGCCCTGTCGCCCAATGAAACCATTAGGGTTTATAAGCATGGACACCGCTTTGCCTGGGCTTAGATATTTAGTATGTAGCAATGTCAAGTGGTCTCCTACACTAATGAATTTCTTGTACACAGGTGAGCAATATAGGGCCATTGGGCCCTCTTGTTCTTATTTCTGCTCTAAAATATAGATCGTGGCTACTCTTTAGATCGATGAGGCGGTTCTAACGAGTACCCACAATCTATATATTGAGCAGAAATAAAAAAAATAGCAAGATTGTTCATCTTAAAATATTACTTTTTTTTTCGGCGTTAAAGTCTGTAATGTATTTGTATAGGCGTGTTTTCGTAATACAAATGCGTACTGTGCGACTGTTTATGTATGTTCTAAAATGGCTGATGATGTCAATCTGATGTCCTGAATGAAATTAACGGAACTTTCAGTCGTACCGAACAACTGCAGTGCCTTCTTACAAGTATACCAGGCGGGACTGCATTTCTGTAGTTTTAAATTTCTCAATGACTCTTTTTTTTAAAGGAAAAATGTAGTCTGTAAAGTAAATTTTCCTTTGTGTTTGAAGAGTTAAGATTCCTACCTACGAAAACTTGAACCTCACAGATTATCATGATATCTT
Source organism: Lucinisca nassula (assembly GCA_963580285.1). NCBI lineage: Eukaryota > Metazoa > Mollusca > Bivalvia > Lucinida > Lucinidae > Lucinisca > Lucinisca nassula. The sequence continues at coordinate 169,027 of CAUZLF010000742.1, read as the reverse complement.
TCAATGGTCGTTTTATTGTCAATGACGTCATCACAACTTCCGGTTCGAGAGTGATGTTAAATATCCCATCGCCAAACCGTTCCCCAGTACTGTCAAAAATTAGAGTCTCCCGGCCTGTGGAATTTTCAGTGGCATACACCTGGAAGTGCAACAGCAGACCATCTCCGCCTGCTGAAAAAGTTAAAAATTCATCACGTTAACATGTCCGTGAGTTGAAGACCCCTGTAAACCTCTTTTTGATACAGAAAAGAGAGATTTAGGGGGTAGACTATAAGAATCTTATATGGTGGAAAAATCCGTCCCGAGGACACTATCCGGCATCACGAGGCTTGCCGAGTGATGCCGGACAGTGATCCCGAGGGACGGATTTTTCTATCCACCCCTCACACCCATATTGGATTCTTTTTCTTGCATACCTTCCATTTCTTAAAGCGGATTTTTAATGCTGCATACAATTCGGTTAGCAATGTCCGCCATATTGTGTTGACACTGCAGGAATGTTTAGTGACGTTGCTGTGACGTCAGCCTTAACGACGGCGCATACGAGGTCGTAATCAACCAGTGCATTAATCAAGCACGCGATTATATTCGATTTTGGGTCGGAACACCAGGGTCAGAACATAAATTTCTATCCCAGGGTAAAATCACGGATTTCCTTGTCTGGTGTGCAATAATATCATGCAGAATCGTATATGGGTGTGAGGGGTGGATGGAAAAATCCGTCCCGAGGGTCATTGTCCGGCATCACGAGGCTTGCCGAGTGATGCCGGACAGTGATCCCGTTGGACGGATTTTTATATCCACCCCTCACACCAATATAGGATTCTTTTTCTTGCATACCTTCCATTTCTTAAAACGGATTTTTAATGCTGCAGTCACTTCGGTTACCAACGTCCGCAATATTGTGTTGGCACTGCAGGAATGTTTAGTGACGTTGCTGTGACGTCAACCTTAACGACGGCGCATACGAGGTCGTAATCAACCAGTGCATTTATCAAACACGCGATTATAATCGATTTTGGGTCGGAACACCAGGGTCTGAACATAAATTTCTATCCCAGGGTAAAATCACGGATTTCCTTGTCTGGTGTGCAAGAAATTATTTTCCATATTCTGGTTCAAAATATAGCTTGTTGGTACCGGCCAGAACCGCCTCATTGAGCGGTTTTAAGGGACACACACAATCAACGGATTCATGTTAATAGTCCGTGCCTAAACCCAACTTTATATAGAAAACTTGTGGCCCCCGCCCATCGGGGCTTGGAGAAGTATCTCGGGTGCACGGTGCTTCCACGCAGAGCTAAATCCGACTCGCACACGAGTACTGTTAACCCGCTTAGAGGATCTAAGCCTGCCCAGGCAATGCGGTGCGAGTCCATGAAAGTCCATTCTTATAAACCCCGTTGGTTTCATTGGGCGGCAGGGCTTGAGATGTCATTTCATCTCAATGTCGGGTAAAAGTCCCACAAAATTGGAAGCAACGTCTCCAAAATGACCTTTAATGTGTTGACGTTAAACCTCAAATCAAACAAACAAAATATAGAAAACTTGGGTTAACTTGGTTATATATCATTAAAAACAATGACGTAAAACCAATCTTATACAAAAAAGAATTAAGTACAGGAGTGTAAAAAACAGAGTAAGGAAATGTGGGAACAAAGGTACAAGTCCTCAGACAAAAATAATGTATTGCAGGAAATAGTCGGGCAAGTTGGAAATGATGATAGGGACAGAAGGACATTCTCTGGAGTAAACCAGTTGCTCAGTGGGCACTCAATATTAACCTATTTTATACCGGAAACCCCAAAAGGGGTACCTTGGCAAACAGTACAGGCCCAGATGAGACGCCAGAGAACGCGTAATGGTTAGGAAGCCTTCATGCGGACTGAAGAAATTTTATGTCTAAGCCACGACAGAAGTAAGGGCAAAAATTGTGGCCACGTAAACTCGATTTAAGCCCCACAGTGAAATACCTTTTGCAGGTTCTTCTGTCGTGGTTTATTATTTGCTATAGTTTGTCTTTACATGTGCATGTATGTACTGCTTATATATATTTTTATATCGGATAGCCATTTGGAAATTTTGTGGGTAACTGTCCTTACGGCTATCCGCTAGTGATGTTTTCATTAGGGTTTAGTTACTGCATGTCCGTGTTTCTTTATCCATCACGAAAACACGCCTATATAATTTTGACCCACATTGAACCCCACTTTTATATAGTAAACTGGGGTTTACAAGGGTATACGTTATTTTTCTTATTCCTGCTCAAAAACATAGCTTGTGGTACTCGTTAGAACTGCCTCGGCGAGGAGGTTCTAACGAGTACACACAATCTATGTTTTGAGCAGAAATATGTACATTATTAGCATTTTTATCTGAAAAATGTTATTTTTTGGTGGTAAAATATTTCCAATATATTTGAATAGGCGTGTTTTCGTAATATTTAGTGTCTCTGATTGGAGGTGCTGGGTAATTGTATCGATTCCTGACTATTCATTACGATAACTCGTCCGTACGACATAGTGCATTTTTCACATCTCCAAAATGGCTACTTTTCTGATGAAAATCCTTCATAATTTTCTTATAAATGCTCAAAACATAGGATGTGGGTGCTCGTTAGAACCGCCTCATTGAGGCGGTTCTAACGAGTACCCACATCCTATGTCTTGGAGCAGAAATAAGGAAAATAATGTTTACCCCCGTAAACCCCAGTTTTCTCTATATAAAGTGGGGTTTAGGGGGGTCTTCATTTCACGGACTTGTTCACGTGATGTACCTTCACTCATGCTTCCTGCAGTTTGTGAGTCTTCGGCCGGAGTTTACACATCGATAAAATCCACAAAAATGAAATTCCTTCCTATATTAAACTGGAAAAATGGAGAAGGTTAGTATCAAAGAAAAACAAAACTTCCTTGTATTTTAGTACACATCATGTGACTCAAATCAGCCTTCGAGTGAATGTAAATGTATATTAGTTATTTCAAACTCATCTGGGCTGCTTAACTGGGCCTGGTTATAAACCTCGTTAGCTTTAAGAACGCGTTTGCCCGGAAAAAAATCTTACAAAAAGTATCAGAAACAAGTGGCTTTTTATGAACAAAGAGTATCTTTTGCATTTGCAAAGCTACTAACTAACCTTTCCCAGTAAAAACATGTTAACCCTTATCTTGCTGTTCAGGACAACCCCTATCTTTGCAAATATTGTAGATCTAGATCAGATGGCTGCCATCTTATCAGGAACTACACTGTTTAGCATTCAGTTTATGAATTTGTTGGAATAAATTACGTTAAGTAATTTGATTGGTTCAAAGTCAGAGGTGGGTGTGGCTAAAATGAATATTCAGCAAGACAAGGGTTAAGTATTTGTCCAGATTTTCTAGTGCTAGATATGTAATCCTTAATGAAAGCATTTTGAGAGCATTGCCCTATTTATGCCTGCATTAATATTGCCCTGGGAACCATATGGTTTATTTGTCTACACTTGCTCTTGTGATTTTTTCAGGCATCGCGGGTGTACGTGTTAACATTGCATACGTGAATCGTGCGACTTCTTATGGGGAGCTTTCGGCGATGGACCGGGGTAGAGCCCTATATACGGACAACGCGCGGAGATCATACGGAAATCGGAGAGTCATCGTACCGTCTCCGCAAAGAAAACTCACGGAGCACGTGCGGCCTCCGCCCGGATGCAGCGCGAAGATCATTACGAAAACACGCCTATACAAATATATTGTAAATTTTACCTCGAAAAAAAAAAAAAATAAATAAATAAGAATAAAAAATAAAATTATAAAATGAATAATTGTGATATTTTTCTTATTTCTGCTCAAAATATAGATTGTGGGTACACGTTAGAACCGCCTCATCGCGGCGGTTCTAACGAGTATCCACAATTTATATTTTAGAGCAGAAATAAGAAAAATAAGAATTACCCCTTTAAACCCCAGTTTTTCAATTTAAAAGTGGCGTTCAATGTCGTGAAAATTATAAAGGCGTGTTTTCTGCGATAATCGTGTAGTATTGAGCATCCATCTACCAAGACTGTACAAGTTCACATTTCTGATTGTATTGTCAGTTGAGATTACGCCTAAAGCAAAAGGTAGGAGGGTAAAGAGGTCCAAGAAGTACGACCTGAACCACTACTCTGGGCCTGACAGGCGGGCCTACGAACATCGTACAGTGTTTTGTCCCAAATGACCATCTAAAATCTTGAGTTATTCGCGAGAAACCAGACTATGCGCGCTGTCCGTGCTCGGATCGTGCAATGCTACCTATGTGTCTACGGGATTGCGATTTTAAAACAATTGGCATAGTGCGGAGACAAACAAAATTATAGAGATTATAGCACCCGTGAAACTACGTTAATCATACGCCCGCCGGCTGCCTCCGTAGGGAGGCCGCACTTAAATGGGAATACAAGTATCTGACGGGCACAGAAAGTTCGTCGCAGGCCAAATGTAAACTAGGCATAACATGGACGAGTGCAGCTATCAGCGCTTTGCGCCAGCTCATTTGTGTGAGGGTCACGTCGAGTCACAATCATTGCGACACTGCGTGCGTGCGTGCGTGTGTGCGAGGTGTACGTGTGTGCGCGTGCTTTCCCAGACTCACAAAATATTGAGATAAGCCTTGTTTTGGAGGAATTGTCAAATAAAATTTTTCATCAACTAACCGGAGGATTCGAGTCCGAAAACCACAACAGATTGAACCGAATACTGTTGCCCTAGATCCACGGACCAAGTACTGTTTTCACCGGCCCCTACGTTACCGCTACAACACCCGCTGTTTTCTGGATCCGTACGGTTAGTGCACCCGTCCACCGCCCGGTCTGCTGTCCAGCTGAATCTGTTATAGTATAGATCTGCATACTGACTAGCAGTTTTATTTAGCGCCACATTTTCTGTAAACAAAGCATGAGGGTTAACCAAAGCGCCATATGAGGATGAGCACAGTATAACGGTCTCAAGGGTGTTCGATCCATCAAAGATGGTCTGTACATGTGTGTACAGTCAACCCTCTATATACGATAGTGGTAAAACTCGTTATAACGGCAATTTGAATGGAATGACTACCTAGCTAAAGGTTAAGCCTCGGTTCCGAGGCGCCTGGGCTTCCCTCGGGTTGAAAATGCACAAATCGAGTCCATAGTCATGAAGGGTCTTGTATTCTAATACTCAAATAAACCTATATTATAGATATTTGTTAGAATCGCCTCACCGAGGAGATTCTAACAAATGTCTATAACATTGGTTTCTTGGTGTAATAATGTGGAAAAGGCCTTTTATTACCTATCATTCTTCTACTTGTAACTGGATTTCTTTACAATGACAAATTCTTTATAACGGCACAATAACAGGGAACAAATACTGTCGTTATAATGAGGGTACTCTGTACATAATTTTGAAATCAAGTATATAAGATAATCATTAGAACTAATCAAAGCACTGGGAGTACTGACTGGTGTATTGATTGTCTCTAAGTGTAGGCTGGGAAAATAGTCCTGGACTAAAACCTAACATCAGGAAAACACGCCTATATAAGTGTGACCTCATTAAACCCAATTTTTATATAGTACAACAGGGGTTTACAGGGGTAAACTTTACTTTTCTTATATCTGCTCCAAAATATATACTGTCGGCACTCGTTAGAACCGCCTCAATCGAGGCGGTTCTAACGAGTACCCACATACTATATTTTGAGCAGAAATAACAAAAAAAAATATCACAATTTTTTTTTCATCTAAAAATGTTGTTTTTTTCTGCGGTAAAGTTTCCAATGTATTTGAATGGGTGTGTTTTCGCCGGTAATGAACGGTTTCGTTTAATAGTTGGCCATCCAATCCCAAAAAAGATTGATATTTTTACTTTTGATGGCAAAATTGAGTAGAGTATGGCACCCATGCTAAATGTAATCCTTGACGTGTGTCAACAATCATAGGGGTGGATGCCACGTCTGGAAATGCGTCTGAGGCTCAGAAGTAGGTCAAAGGTCAAATGAGTGCAAAATAAACATGCAACTACTTATAACTCTCTTTTAACACATATTTGGGGAAAATGTTTGCTTAAAATCACCATAAACTATTCAGGTGCAGTGAATAATGGAAAATCATTATAAATGTACCCTCAAAGTATGTCAGTCTTATAGGTCAGAGGTCATTTAAGTGCAAAATAAAGTGAAAAACGGATGTTTTCTAAACACATTTTGTTATATTTAGCATAAGGATGTGTTGCTGACCAAAATTTGTTATACCCCCGCCATGCGAAGTATGCTATGGGGCAATATAGTTTTCGTTCTGCCGTTTGCCCGTCCGTCTGTCTGTGTGTCCGCCCTTCCGTCCGTCCATCCGTCCGTTAACGTTTTGGTTAAAGTTTCTAAGATGTTGTCTCTTCTGAACCCTTTGATAGATTTAGTTGATACTTACACTGAAGTTACATACTGGTCTGAAGATTTCATTGAAGCATGTCCCACCATCCATAGTGACCTTGAGGTCAAGGTCACAGACTTAGAAATTTTACTTTTGGTTAACGTTTTATGACAGAGTTTATAGATGCCTGTCTGTTCTAAACTCTAAGAAAAATTTCAGTTGATACTTGCATCAATGTTGCATACAAGTCCAAAGACTTCATTGATGCATACCCCATCCTGCTGCTTCAGTATCATTGAAACCCAATACCCCTTCAGTAACTTTGATGCCCACACTCCCTTGGTCTATTTAGAAATTTTATGTCTGGTTTAGCTTTTACAAACACATTTATAAATTCTTATAGCTTCTTGACTTCTTCATACAAGCTCGAAAGATAAATCAGAGAGTGGCGCTGGCCGGTGGTATACGTGACCCACTGGTCGCTTTCTCTAGTTATCAAAATATTTTTAAAAAATACATTTGTAACGTGTATTTCATTAGAAAACCTGCTTGTTTACATGGATATGGGTTAAATGTAATTAAAAGGGATACTAATGTTACAGACTTGAATCATTGATGATCCCCGATATTGATATAGCACTGGATTCTTTCTTTGTGACTTTGTTTCTGTTATGGGTCTGAAACAATGCCTTTGCGCAACTACCGTTAGTCAAATCGCGACTTCCGTTGAGCTAGCCTGTCCGACAACAAGTTTTATTAGTCAGTACCCTTCAAGGGACTGAACCGGGTTGCCAGGCCGGTTTTTATCACAACATAGACAGAATACTTAACTGTGCCATTTCTAAAAAAGAAAAGGCGATATAAAATGGTTTTACAAGCATTAAACATTTTCAACTAAAATGTTACTCTGTTATGAGCAGGACCGATTTTAGCACTTTCTTTGTGTAAGACAATTAAACATCAAACTTTAACCTTATCCCCTTAATTAAATTGTCGCATCTCGGATAACAGGCAATAATAGATAAACCAATTAACAACACATAAAAACATTCTTTATGCATGACTAAGCAGGTGCAAAAAAGCTTGATAATTTACGTTTGATGACAAAATTGACTACAGTATGGCAACCATGCTAAATGTAATCCTTGATGTGTGTCAACAATCATAGGGGTAGGTGCCCCGTCTGGAAATATGTCTGAGGCCAAGAAGAAGGTCAAAGGTCAAATGGGTGCAAAATAAACAACTCATAACTCTCTTTTAACATATATTTGGGGAAATTGCTTGCTTAAAATCACCATAAAACTATCCAGATGCAGTGAACAATGGAAAATTATTTTTAATGTACCCTCTAAGTATGTCAGTCTTATAGGTCAGGGGTTATGTAAGTACAAAGTTCGTAAAAATGGATGTTTTCTAATCACATTTTGTCATATTTAACAAAAGGATGTGTTGATGACAAGTATTTATTATCAAAAAAATACATTTGTTACGTGTATTTGATTGAAGTGAAGGCAATGATCAGGAATCGATACAATTAACCCACAGCTCCAATAAAGGGCACAAAAGGGAAAGAAACACAAAAATGAAATGACTAGACCCTAATGGAAACATCAATAGCGGAAAGACAAAAGGACAGTTACTTTTCCACAAAATGGCCAATTGGCTATCCAAAACAAAATAATATAAGCGATATTCAAAGACAAACCATAACAAAAGTAAACCGCGACAGAAGAACGGCCATGGAACGGTCACTGAAGCGAATTCCGCTGTGTGTGTGTGCGTGTGTGTGTGTGGGTGTGGGGGGGTATTGGGTCTTAAATCGATTTCATGCAGCTGCAATCCTCGCCCTTAATTCCGTCGCGATTTAGACCATTCATTTGTTCCGTCCGCATGAAAGCCTCCTAACTCATCAGTGCAACATCTCACAGACCACAAATATAAAAACAACCACAGAGATGAAACAACGGTGAGGTCAGCAAGAAACCACTAAAATGCTGGAGCAAAAGAAAACCAAAAGTTGTACTCCGATGGGTCCCACCAGAGACAGAGCATCATGCACCAACCAATATTACATAAAACTAAATTCTCTCTAATTCTCAGCAAGCCATTACGCTGGGACCGTCGTGGAATCTAAGGCCTGACCCACCGGCGTGCAATTAAAGGCATTTATTCTTGATTATTGAGGACTATCATTTCATTACATAATATTATGTAGACCTCAGTGCTGACTGAAGACATCTCCTCTGTCTTCAACAGGTAAGGGGCCTCCCTGGGGAAAATCAATAATTTACTAACTGTTGACTGGAGTGTATATTATTGATTTTCCCCTTATGTACCTGAGTCAGGGGATTCAACAAGAGCTACTAATCACCCTATTAGGGACCGCCTTTGATCTGCTATAGATAGTATACCACAGGGGGCAATAAAACAATTATGAACACACCGTGTGTTTTACTGTTTCAGAATAAATGCCTTTAAAGAGGGAAGCAAAGTTGTCAACTGTGCTTGGGTTAACTAACATGCATGCAGTCTGTCGTATAACCTTTTTGTTGTACCCATTTTTTATATCGGAGAATGATTTTACGAAATTGGGTGCTGAAGTCATTGAATTATATATATATATATATTTCTGAATTTATATACTAAGCCACCATAAATTTCGGGTTCCGATAAACCTTTTAAGTTCAACATTGGATTTTGGAATTAAATCGGAATGACGTCTTCAAAATTTTGAAAAGGCTTTGCGTAATTGATGATATCGATAGCCCTGATTAAGAAGTTTAGCAGTTAACAATTTATACCGAGTGTTGAAGTCAGTTACATGACTAGACACTCTGGCAAATCGACATTTATTGCGATATATAAACCCCATAGGATGCCGAACGAGGAACACCACCATCCAACAAAAGAAAATTTACAATCTCTAAGTCAAAATCATTGCGTTTATCATAAATTTTCCAGGAAACAAACTTATCTACAATTGACAGATGTAAATCTAAAAACGGGGCCTCGGTATCAGAAGAATTTGCTTTATTTAACTGAAGTTCTGGGGGTTAATCTGACTGATCAAACCATCGAAATAGGTATTGCTAGTATTTAATAAACCACCCAAATGTCTAGAAGTCGAGTTATGAAGTTGAAATGGCTTGTTATTTATATATGACTATGTCTATCATTTCAGATTATGCGGAAGAAAGCTCGTATCTGTGATATCGGAAAACCTCCTTTTTGATTTGACTTGTTGAAGTAAAATCATTAAATCATATGGGCGCAATCGCAAATACATATTGGCCGTTACCCTTTACATTGTAGTGATCTAAACGGCTCTTAGAATGAAGTGGCATTTTGTAAAATACAAACTTTGAAAACTGTTAAACACTTACATTAAGCGGCAGCAAATTTTGGCGCTTTTTATGAGTAGACCTTTTCGCGGATTTATATTTTAGCGGATTTTCGATTTCCGAAGAAAAAGAATCGGTCAAATCTACCAAGCCATATAAGATGACAAAAAATCATCGAAGTTGGTCATCAACAGCGTCATGCAGAAACTGTAGTAATTAGTTAAATTTTTGCGTTCACCGCATGATTAACCCAATGTGCTACCTTGATTATCCAAATGTCTGTCTGGAGGTGTGTCACTTTCCTCTTATCTGATTGGTTTACCCATCATATTGAGCTCACAGTTAAAGCCATCAATGAATTACTAATTACATCCACAATTTTGACAATAACTCTCAAGGTGTGTTTGTTTTCACTCAGCCGTTTTGAGCTGTCTAATGACTAGAACATCATCTTTCTTTATTTCGGCTTCTAAAGAAGTAAATACACTTTTTCTTTTTTCACCGATGATACCTATGACCTATTGACACATTATAACTGTGATGTGTAGAATAAAGTTTCTTCTCTTGCATTCTTCTAGCTTTATTGGCGGATTTTTATTTTGGCGTTTTTTTTTCCTTGACTGCAAATAGCGCCAAAATAAAATGACCGCCAAATATAAGTGTTTTACAGTAGCTGCACGTGACCTTTGATGATGACCCACTTGTAATATTATTAGATATATCTTCATCATATAACCCTTAAATTCTAATTAAATTAAAATATCACAATTTTTTTTTTTCATCTAAAAATGTTCGTTTTTTCGGCGGTAAAGTTTCCAATGTATTTGAATGGGTGTGTTTTCACCGGTAATGAACGGTTTCGTTTAACCCTTAAATTCTAATTTTAGGCAGAACGTGTACACCATGTTCAGACATTGCGTAGAAGCCTCCGTGGTGTAGTGGTTACGCTACTCGCCTTGTAAACCAGGGATCGCAGGATCGATCCCGGGCTTCTCCAGACTTTCGGATGAGTCTTCAAACCGAGGTCCCGTCTCCGTATGACCTTAGCTGTTGGTGGGACGTAAAACTCAAACTCTCACTCACTCAGACATTGCGTTTTGCGGCGTCTGACTCATAAATTCCTGTACTGTGAGTAAACAGTTAAGACCCTGATCAGAATTGCATTCTGCTTCGTCTGATCCGGGTCAAAACTTTTAGCCAAGCCCAACCAATGATTTCAGTCCAGATTTTATAGATAACCCTGTTACGCACCACTCTGACCTCACTGCGATAAAATTAACGCTGCTTTTTCTATAAATAAAGTACAGTAAAATTCCTATATTAAGACCACTTTTGGGACTGTTCAAAAGTTGTCATTTAGACCACTTTTGAACAGTCCAAAAGGTGATCTCTCATTAGGAGACACTGGGTTTATAAGACACAAAGGAAGAATACATAAAACCTTCTCAATTAGCTTTTAAAAGCATATTTAGTCTGAGTTTAAGGTGGTCTTAACAGCGGAATTGTACTGTATCTGGAGTAATAGTCACGCGGACTTTAGCACGTTTAATGCTTTATAACGTGGAGTCGATTGATAAAAAAATAGACCCAAAAATCCTTGTTGGGAATACTGAATAAAAAGGCTGAAAATCAAAATACAGTAAAATTCCTATATTAAACCACCCTTGGGACTGTCCAAAAGTGGTCTCTAAGACCACTTTTGAACAGTCCCAAAGGTAGTCCCTAACCAGAGAACATTGTAGGCAGAAAACACAAAGAAAAAAAAGTGTACCTTCATTAGTAGCTTTTTATAGCAGAAATAGTCCTAATTTTAGGTGGTCTTAACAGCGGAATTTCACTGTATACATATGTGCTACAATGGCCTGTTTCATAATTTTAGAACTACAGTCGAACTTCAATGGCTCGAACACCTTTGGGACCTCGAAAATCTGTTCGAGACAGGGGAAGTTCGAGCCACTGAGGTTACTATCAGGAGACATAACGAGATACTTTTAGACATCTTTTCGGTGTTCTATAATGAAAATGTATGCTGTGTGTATTCATTAGAATCGCCTCATCGAGGCGATTCTAATGAGTACACACAGCATACATTTGCAAGATAAAAGACTAAAATCTCCTTAATAATCCCCCACTATTTCTCATGTAGAGGATTTCGCTAGGGGCTCAAGAATGGGTTCGACACAGCCATGGTAAACGAGCCATCGGTGTTCGAGCCATCGAAGTTCTACTGATCACTTTTCAGATGAAAAGTGCAGTGAGCGTCATTTTGTTGTTTTAAATCCCACTTCATATTTAGAAAAATGGGGTATAAAGAAAAATGGGGTTTACATTTATAAACATTAGTTTTATTATTTTCCCTAAAAAACAATTTTTAGGCATTTGTCATAAACTCCTCAAGGCGGTGTTTCTAGCGAGTATCTACAACCTAATTTTGAAACAGATTTAAGAGAAAACTTCGCAAATTTTCTCATAAAAATGTCCACTCTATTGCCATACAAGATAGCCGTATCCATATTAGCGTGTTTTCGTATCAAAGAGCCTTACCGAGTCCATGGCAAAATGAAAGTCCAAACAATATGGAGACACCATACTGTAGCCACTGTTTACCCATATCTCAGTCTCGAATGAAAACAAGAAATAGCCGGTGTCAGTATGCGATACAAACACTACTTCTTTCTTCAAGGTTAATAAAATATATTACGTAATATATGGTTAATTTTAATGACCTCTCAGTTGATAAAGCGATATAAAATAATTCTTGAGTCTCAAGGAAAATATCTGGAGTGTTTAGTGTTTATGAAAGCGCAAATCCCACGAAGTTTGTGATACCCGGTAATCGACAGAGCGTTTGTTTCCGATACGCTGTAACGTTTGCATGCACTGCAATCGAAGTTTTGAAACGTTTGTTACAAGAAAAGTGATATTTTATTTTTCTTGGGCGATTTTCATTCAAAGTTGGATACAAGTACATATAACAGCATTTACAATAAAATATATACCTCTTAGATATATATCAATGTGCCCAATTAATGGTTTTCTGTCAATCATTGTTACATAATGGCTTTGATGATCCGTAAATTATTGACTGATGGCCATTTAGTGGGCGTGGTTTAGAATGCATTAAAATAAGTCAGCATATTACCTGGTAGTTTTATAAGTAAATGTTGGATTTAAGCGGTTGAATTTTAATACATCTGTGCTAAATTAATGTTACTGTATCATTTAATAACCAATAATTGTGTTGCAGTATGAGTGTCTTCCCTTTGACAAAATAATTAACAAGTAAAAGCTTTAGTAAAGGTTTTCATTCACATGTTTATCAATAATGTTTAGGTCGATTGTCGACCGATTGTTTTATTCGTTTGATTTTAGGTTTAACATGCCCGTCAGCACTGTATGCATTACTTCCAATACTGTGGGGATTTTGCCCGACATTACGATGAAATGACTTCTAAAGCCCTGGCGCCCAATGGGACCAATAAGGTTTATATGCATGGATGGTCCGACTCGCACTACTTTTCCTGGGCAGGCTTAGAACCTCAATGCAGTTTACATCATGCGATTAAATCTATTTGTTTCAAACCCTAATGGGCGGGGCAGTCGACCATGTTACCAAGCACAAAATCTTTTTCAGTGCTACGGTTCACATGGCTATCACTTATTCGTTGGAAATCCAGTTTACACAAGATCGCAATGAGGTCAGCGTGTGACGCTATGTGGTTAGCTGTAGCATCTTGGCTTGGATCGTGCATTGGTTTGGTTTGGCAAAAAATGTAGATCTCGATCAGGCACCACAGAATGCGGATCAATGCTGTTTGCTTTGATTACAATAATTCAGAATGTACTTCAAACTGCATTTCTTACAAAACATATATATCAGATGCATTAATAAGTAGAACTTTACATATAGTTCGTATTTCTTTCAAACCCAACATCATTGAAGATGCCGCCAATTATAACATGTTAGAAAACATGTTATACTTTTCTCGTTCAATCGATTTTTTTTTCTATTAAATCTATGCCTATCCATTACGAAAACACGGCTATATAATTTTGCCCCCCTTGAACCCTACTTTTATATAGTAAAACTGGGGTTTACAGGGGTAAACCTTATTTTTCTTATTTCTGCTTTAAAATATAGATTGTGGGTACTCGTTCTTACGTATACCTACAATCTATATTTTTAGCAGAAATAAGAAAAATATCACAATTTTTCATTTTTTCGACAGTATAAGTTACAAGGTATTTGTATAGGCATGTTTTCATAATGTTTTGGCAGCATGTGTCTGTGTGTACAATCAAATGTGGTTGCTCGTGCATTTCGTTACATTACGAAAACATGCCTATACAAATACACTGTAACCTTTAGCGCCAATAACTGAAACTTTTAAGATGAAAAATTGTTTTATTTTACTTATTTCTGGTCAAAATATAGATTGTAAGTACTCGTTAGAACTGCCTCATCGAGGCGGTTCTAACGAGTACCCACAATCTATATTTTGGAGCAGAAATAAGAAAAAATAAGGTTTACCCTTGTAAACCCCAGTTTTACTTTATAAAAGTGGGGTTCAAGGGGGTCAAAACTATGTAGGTGTTTTCCAGATGCACATTTTTGCACAACACAAGTGCGATTCAATCTATGCAGTAAATAAATGTGTTCCTTGTCGGCATTTAGACAAAACCACCATGTGTTTGTTTCCTGTAGAATGCAGTAATGAAACAAAATAGTGATGATCTTTATTTTACAGTGCTATCGTTTGTTTACGCTAATATTTAGGCATGGTAGTGTTTGTTTCTGTATACGCTAACATTTGTTGCGTTTCTCATCATTTTCTTGCTAGCTAAAGAAAACTGGTTCCAAAACAATATGGTGAAGCTCAAATCATTTAATGCTGAAAAGTGGCCCATAAGCGTTTCAATGACGATAGCATATTCATTATGACTGCTGAATTATCAAGTTTTTGTAGGGTCAAATTTTCTGTGGGTATGGGATGAGGTTAAACAAAAGTTATCTTTAAAGAAAACCAGTGTGAATTCTTCTATTATTATTATTATTATTATTATTATTATTATTATTATTATTTCTTCATTACAAAAACACGTCTATACAAATACATTGTAAATTTTACAGCGCAAAAACGAAAATGTTAAGATAACATTTGTGATATTTTTCTCATTTCTGCTCAAAATATAGATTGTGGAAACACGTTAGAACCGCCTCATCGAGGCGGTTCTAACGCGTACCCACAATCAATATTTAAGAGCAGAAATAAGAAAAAAAAAAAAGGTTTACCCCTGTAAACCCCAATTTTACTATATAAATGTGGTGTTCAAGAGGGTCAAAATTATATAGAAGAAAAAGAATATCGAAGAATGATTTTTTACAAGCATTTATTTAATGTGTGAGAAACTGAATACATTCATTTGCATGATTTTTTTTTCATAACAATGTCTTGTTTAATTATTTTAGTCTCCGTCTTATCCTCTCTATCTAATAGCATGAAAACGTTGATAAACATGAAATTGTGCTTGTTATTGAGCCTAGATATCCTAGATACTTGTTGGGCCCACGCAAACCTAGCTCATAACGATGACTCAGTTACAGATCCGTGTTTTTTATCATTATTTTACGACATTTTCACTTATTTCAGCCGATCGTTAATAAGAGGTGGAAGAAAATCGCGGTACCATAGAGAAAAAACATTTGAACTTCGGTAGAGAAGTGATAAAGACAGGATATATCATAATACAATAATTCAAGGTTCCAAGGCGGTTCTTCTGTCGCGGTTTATTTTTGTTATGGTTTGTCTTTGAGCGTTTGTGTCGCTTATATTATTTTATTTTGGATAGCCTGTTGCCCATTTTGTGGGAGAGTGGCTGACCTTTTGGCTTTCCGCTGTCGGTGTTTCTATTATGGTCTGTTGTTTCATAATTGTGTTTCTTTCCCGTTGATGTCTTTGATGGGAGCTGTGGGTTAATTGTATTGATTCCTGATCATTTCCTCCACTTCTGTTTTTTAATTGTTGCACATCAAAGCTGATTAATTTTACTGGTTGTTACATATATCGAAACGATTCATCCAATTCTATCGAAAGTCGTTTACCTATGCATTTGCAGGTTTGGACAGTCTAAATCGCGGCAGAAGTAAGGGCGGGGATTGTGGCCACGTAAAATCGATTTAAGTCCCGGGCTGGAGATCGTTTCGCTGGCCGTGCCAAGGCGGTTCTTCTGTCGTGGTTTTGTTTTCGTTGTGGTTTGTCTTTGAGTGTTTGTATCGCTTGTATTGGATAGCCAATTGGCCATTTTGTGGGAAAGTGACTGTCCTTTTGGCTTTCCGCTATTGATGTTTCCTTTAGGGTCTAATGTTTCATGTTTGTGTTTCTTTCCCTTTGGGGTCTCTGATGGGAGCTGTGGGTTTATTGTATCGATTCCTGATCATTGCCTTCACTTCTATTTTCCTACGCTAAATTGGTTATCTAACCTTCCCGAAATACCATACAAAGCACGGGTTATTACAAATTTAAGGTCTTGTACCACCACTGACCTTTCTAAATTATTAACTTCATGTCTTACTGCTATCAAAACATGTGATTAAATATTGCGACAAAGTCGTTGAAAGATCAGGGAGAAATCTGCTTTGGTCTATCAAACATTCCGATGAGGTTTTAAATAAATTAAATTCCAGACATTTTCATGTTTGTAGTCTGCCTACTTAGGATTTTTCAACGCCTTACACTACACTTCTTCATAATCTTATAAGAGAAAACTTAATGACTCCACTGAATGGACATTTCATAGAGAAGATTCCCTCCATCTTGCATGTAATGTAAGATTTTTTTTATTTATTTATTTTTTTTTTCGCTTCTGAAGAACATAAAATTATACATTATGATTATATTTGAAAGTGTTAGAAACCATCACCTTTCTACTTGACAATATTTATGTATTTGTTTGTTTGAATGGTGGTTTAACGACCCGTCAACACTATTTATGTCGTTTTGAAGAAGACGCTTTCAATTTTGTGGGACTTTTATCCGACATTGAGATGCAATGATACCTCAAGCCCTACCGCCCAATGAAAGCCAATAGGGTTTATAAACATGGACTCGCACCACTTTGCCTGGGTAGGATGTGGTACTAAGTTATTTAGACAGTTCGTGGAAATTCCTGTTGGTACGACTTACGCACCCCTTGTGTCTGTTTTGTTCTTGTTTTGTTAGTAAAGAGACTTCGTGTCTTGTTTTATTATTTTTGTACTTTTAGCTTCTGTTAAATAAAGCAAATTCTTCTGATACCGAGGCCCCGTTTTTGGATTTACATATATCTATTGCAGATAGGTTAGTGTCTTGCAAAAATTATGATAAACGCGATAATTTTGATTTTGAGATTGTAAATTCTCTTTTCTTGGTTGTTAGATGTTCCTCGTGCGGCATCCTATGGCGTTTATATTTCGCAATCAATTCGATTTGCCAGAGTGTCTAGTCATGTATCTGACTTCAACACTCGTAATAAATTGTTCACTGCTAAACTTCTTAATCAGGGTTATCGGTATCATAAACTACGCAAAGCCTTTCAAAATTTTATAGACGCCATTCCGATTTAGTTTCAAAATTCAATGTTTGACTTAAATCTCGTCTGTAACAAGGTCTATCGAAGTTCATGATGACTTAGCATATAAAATAGAAAATATATAATGCAATGATAATGAAAATATATAATGCAGCATCCAATTTCGTAAAATCATTCTTCGATAAAAAAGATAGGGTACAACATAAATGTTATACGACAGACTACTTGCACGGCAGTAAACCCAATCACGGTTAACAACTTTGCTTCCCTCTTTAATTGCACGCCGGTAGGTGAGGCCTCAGATTCTATGACGGTTCCAGCGTAAAGGCTTACTGAGAATTAGAGAGTATCTAATTTTGTGTAGTGTCGGTTGGTGCCTGATGCTCTGTCTCTGGTTGGGCCCATCGGAGTCTAATTGTTGATCTTCTTTTGCTCCAGCATTTCAGTGATTTCTTGCTGTCGAGTCCTCACCGTTGTTTCATCTCTGTGTTGTTTGATTTTTGTTTTCATGGAGATGTTGCGCTGATGAGTAAGGAGGTCTTCATACGGACTGAAAGAATTATTTGTCTAAATCGCGACGGAGGTAAGGGTGAGAATTATGGCCGCGTATAATCTATTCAAGCCCCCCCCCCCCCCCCCCCCCAGTGGAATTCGTTTCGCTGACCGTTCCAAGGCGGTTCTTCTGTCGTGGTTTATTTTTGTTATGATTAGTCTTTGAGTGTGTGTATCGCTTACATTATTTTGTTTTAGACAGACAATAGGCCATTTTGTGGGAAACTAACTGTCATTTTGGCTTTCCGCTATTGATGTTTCAATTAGGTTCTAGTTGTTTCATGTTTGTTTCTTTCACTATGGTGTCTCAGGTGGGAGCTGTGGGTTAATTGTATCGATTCCTGGTCATTGCCTTCACTTCTATTTTCATGGTGTCCCTTTCCGTTTCAAACCAATCTGAAACCATATTTCTCGTGCGCATCCTATGGCGTTTATATTTCGCAATTAACTCGATTTTATCTAGTCGCGTAACTGACTTTACCACTCGTAATAAATAGTTAACCGCTAAATTTCGTAATCAGGGTTTAAAAGATTTATTTTATTAGTGGTTGGTGCCTAATGATTTCTCATTGGCTTGGTCTTCGTGGCTTGATTCTTCGTGAGACGGTCTATTGATTGAGTTAGTTACCTACAGGTTGACCATCTATTTTGCGTGTTGTAAATGGGCCCCGTCAAACGATTTTGGTACTTATCGCCTATGCGAGCAGCGAAGGTTCAGGCGAGCCTGTGCATCCGCGCAGTCTCGCCAGAACCTTCGCTGCTCGCGCATACAAGCTTTGAATCAAAAGGAACCTTATGACAGAAAGCCATATCCCTGGCCCCTCTGAATGGCTGGGCATGCGCAGTTAAAAATTGTCATGACGGAATGCTCGAAGACACAAATTCGCTTGGCGGGGCTCAAATAATATTAGAACATAGAGTGAAGGTTGGGCCCACGGACTCGATTAAACTACTGTGATTCTCGCTACAGACCGTCCTAAGGCGGTGGTTCTAATGTTGTTTATTTTTAACGGGCTCTTCATGGTGTATGGTCTTATCTGCTGTGTATTATTATTATTATTATTTATTTATTTAATTTTCATTAATATTAATTGTGCCTGTACCACCTTGATCAACATTTGTAGGGAAGTCAGAGCTGTTTGCTGTGCTGTTAGTTATTCGTTTTTTTTTTTTTTTTTTTTTCATTACGAAAACACGCCTATACAAATACATTATAACCTTTATTGCCGAAAAAAGAAAAGTTCAAGATAAAAAATTGTGATACTTTTCTTATTTCTGCTCAAAATATACATTGTGGGTACTCGTTAGAACCGCCTCATCGAGGCGGTTCTAACTTGTACCAACAATTTATATTTAGAGCAAAAATAAGAAATATAAGGTTTACCCCTGCAAACCCCAGGTTTACCATATAAAAGTGGGGTTCAAGGGGGTCAAAATTATATAGGTGTGTTTTCGTGATATCCTCATTGTTAGTTACTCTTCCTCTTGGTGTCATTGGTAGGCTGTAGTCCACAATCAAATTTCCTGGGCATCTGTTTCTACAATTTTATCGGCATCATAAAGTACGAAACCTTTTCTATGTTTTATATAAAGAGGTTTTAAATAATTTAAATTCCAGACGTTTTCATGTTTGTAGTCTGTCTACTTAGGATTTTTTAACGCTTTACACTGCAGTTCTTCATAAACTTATAAGAGAAAAACTTAATGACTTCCAATTTTATGTAATATTGGTTGCTGGCTGATGCTCTGTCTCTGGTTTGGCCTATTAGAGTCTGACTGTTGGTCTTCTTTGTTCCAGCATTTCGGTAATTTCTTGCTTTCGATGCCTCACCGTTGTTTCATGTCCGTAGTTGTTCGATTTTTGTGTTCACGGAGATGTTGCACTGATAAGTTAGGAGGCATTCATGCGCATTGAACAAATTATTTGTCTAAATCGCGACGGAAATGAGGGCGAGGATTGTGGCCAAGTAAAATCGATTCAAGCTTCCAAGTGGAAATCGTTTCACTGACCGTTCCAAGGTGGTTCTTCTGTCGTGGTTTATTTTTGTTATGACTTGTCCTTGAGTGTGTGTATCGCTTATAGTATTTTACTTTGGATAGCCAATTGGCCATTTTGTGGTAAAGTAACTGTCATTTTGGCTTTCCGCTAGTGGTGTTTCACTTATGGTCCAATTGTTTCATGTTTGTTTTCCTTGGTGTCTCTGATGGGAGCTTTTGGTTAATTAGATCGATTCTTGATCATTGCATTCACTTCTATTGTGAACAATCTTGCATTTTACGTTGAATTCCTTACAAATTTCACACAAAACTGTTTGTAATGAACGTTATGGTTGAGTCTTACTCTGTATTTACTTTAATCTGTTTCCCTGGTGGCCGTACAATGGCCGCCAGAATGCCTACTTTCCATTTGCGTCCCCATAACCTGGCCATTCCTCGCATGTGCAGGGCTCTTTGTCGAATACAGACGTCTCGAGTTTTAATGTTTCTTATTGGATGTTTTATGCCGTTTCAATATTATTTAACTTATTTTGAGTCGATCGTTTATCATTGAGGTGTTCGGGGATAACCTCTCTGACCTTCCGTTGCAGAACTTGGCGTCTCACATGTGACCCGAGCGAGACTCGTACCCATACCGGTGAGAACATGATGATTAACAGACAATATCATTACCCACGAAGCCTCGGACGCCTAGTTTTACGTCAAAATTAGCACCAATGTCCTTTCAGCTAGTAAAACTTTTTACCTTTAAGACAATTACTCTTTACCTTTAAGATATTGCTTTCAAATGTGGTCTGATTTTATATCAGGTACTGCAATTTAAAGTTTTTTTCCTCTACTACACGATGGGTTTAGCTGTAGCATGATCAGCCTCATTCAAGAGAGCGATCTATGGCCGGCATCTAGTTAATTCATCTATTCATCCTCATATATGCTAGTAGTCTGTATGTACATCCCAAATTCTGTCTCTGCGTAGATATACACTATGAATCATCATGAGACGATGCGCAGGGTGCAAGAATAACTTTTACAATAATATTTTCTAGAAATATAAATCAAACCATTTGTAGCCAATTGTCGATTTGATAGCATAATCGACTCTTCATATCCAACGTGGAAGCCCCCACATGTTCAATCAACTTGCGTCCGTGGTAGATAACATTTCGTTTGTTTTATTTTGATCGGCGCCAAAGGGATATAAATGGGAAACTTATTATTATCTATCCAAGCGAAGCTTGTTTCGATTTTAATTATCTGTTGAGTTGCAATAAAAAGATTTTTTTGTACGAAATCATAGTTCTCCGTTGTAGATAACAGTCACATTTCCGAAACTTTGTCTCAAGTGTTCTCGGTAATCATGATAAGCACACTGATAATGAAAGTAGCTAAAGAAGTGAAATTTATGAACCACCTATTGCGCTAGGTGTCACATTTCTCCATTGGAAGGTACTGAAGAACGAAATGGAAATACCTGGTTTCCGAACATAAACCGAAACCGAAAACACTTCCAAATTTTATTGTGTAACGTAAAACAATTTGTAACTACCATGGAGTTTGTTTCTCGATAATGCAATGTGTAGTTGCGATATAGAGAATGTTAATTGTACTGGTTAACCCCTTATGCATAACGTAAGCAAAGAGAAAGAGCGGCAAGGTAAACTGAAATGCTTCACATATGGGCCGTAATGCAAAGCCTATATTTGCATCCACTTCTATTCCGCGCTTGCTCGGGTAAATTTCTAGTCATAAATAAATTGAACCATATATATAAATTTGATGACATGAAAAACAAATAAGGACCATCTGTTGCTTATGTAAATACTTGCGACAAAAGTCTTCAGCAAGAACTGAAGTGACGGGCTGAAGAAAAAAAATGTTTGAGTATGATTGATTGTGTTTAATAATAAATCATTTTTTGTCGCCTCCCAGAGAAAATAAATAAAAGAGATAGTGGAGGAGATGAAAGAGAGGCAAAGAGGCAAAGGGGGGGGGGAAGGAGGAATATGAATAAAGAAAAAGACAGAATAAATAAAATAAAAAAAGAACCCTACCTTTACCGCAAAGACACCAGGTCTTGCCCACCTGCAAGCCAATATCAATTGGACGCCACAGCGACTTAACCAACAACCGTCAGTGATGTAGTCAACCATCTATCTATTGAAGGTTTTAGGCTCAAGTGCCAGTGCCTCAGCCGTTCTTTTTGTTTCGCATTTCTACCGGTTCTCTTTCTGACAGTACATCAATTGCTCTTTTCCTCATTTAATGCTCACATCTTCAGATTTCAATGGTATTCATCACGTTGAAATGTGTTTTTTGTAATGAACACACTTCCACACCCACTTCATGTAGAGCAAATGGTATTTATCATATGACGTCGCGTCTGAGAATGTAACAACGTTATATATTACATGCATAACAAAGAAATACTATGATTTCTGCCAAACTTGCCATTTTCCTTTTTGTTAAGAGGAAATATTTCTTTTTAGCCGGGGAAATAAATCTCTTCAGCTGGAACTCCTTTTTGTACAAGAAACAATTATTGTTAAGATACCGCTTGTGCAGTGAAAGTGTTATATTCAAACGCGGGAAACTTTCGGTCACGTCTAGGAACATATGAACATACGTTCAGAATGCGTGACGTTTGAGTTGGATGCAACGTTGAAACAAAGAAAACATCGACAGGATCATTGAATTGGGCGTACGTTTTGCTTTCTGTAATCGAATATTTAGTTGTTTTTCACTGAAACACTTTGTTTCTTCTATTTTCTTTTTCAAAATTGTAGACAGCGATTTCAAAATGGCGTCCATCCCGTTTTTCCTCCAGCCAGTTTCTGTAACACTACGCTGATTTAACCCGTTTTCATGAGTTGTAAACAGTCAACCGTACCGTAATTCAGAACCAATATTCAAGATCCAAACTGCCCAAAAAGTCTATGAAAGTGCATGTAATATACATATTATTCATTTCTCCCATTTGAAATATGGGATTTATAAACCTTGGGAGGTAAAGCAAACCGTTAAAGAAACTCGTGCTTCGCACTCGTTTCTTCTTCGCATTTCTTCTTTTGCGTTGAAATGAAAAAAATGGTGACCTCTCAAACTAAATCACGCCTACTGAAATCCATGCCCTGACTGGAACAATTTTCGTTGGAAATCAGCGTGGTTACTTTTGAAAATTCAAAGGTAAAACATGAATGGAAATGTTATAAATAGTTTATTTTGTTGTTTTGATTGATTACGGAAAAATATTTCACTCGTGTTCTAAGGCTTTCTTTCAAAAAACTCGTTCACTATCGCTCACTCGTTTTTTACTTGGAAGCCTTAGAACACTTCTGAATTATTTCACCGTAATCGATAAAAAAAAAAAAAAAAATAAACTCTATGTTATAAATACGATAATCCACTAGTGGCTTAAATATGCAAAATAGTTAGATACGCCTCGTAACCTGCACTTACGACGTCTTTTACGACGTTTAATAACAGTAGAAGATACCACCCTTATATTTTTTGTTTTGGATTTTGTGGGAAAGTAATTTTCCGTTAGGGTTTCCGCTATTGATGTGTCCATTAGGGTCTAGTTATTTCATGTTGTATTTCTTTCTCTTTGGTGTCTCTGACGGGAGCTGTGGGTTAATTGTATCGATTCCTGATCATTGCCTTCAGTTCCATTTTGTCTCTCGTTGGGCCCACCGGAGTCTAACTGTTGGTTTTCGTTTGCTCCAGCATTTCAATTATTTCATGCTGTCGAGTATATAGTCGTTTGAGTTTTATGTTCTCGGAGATATTGCTCTAATTAGTAAGAAATCCTTCATGCGGACCGAACAAACTATATGTCTAAACCATGGCAGAACCAAGGGCGAGGATTATTACCACGTAAATCTGATTGGAGCCCCCTAATAACTTTTTACTGACCGTTCCAATGCGGTTCTTCTGTTGTGGTTTATTATTGTTATAGTTCGTCTTTACATTTATGTATTGCCAATGTCTTTTTAATTTGGATAGCAGTTTGGCCATTTTGTGGGAAACTTAAGCTCTGTCTTTTTGGCTTTCCGCCTGTGACGCTTCCATTATTGTTTTGAATATGCTCTGCATAACTTTTCAAGGGAAAAAAGTTTAAATGCAGTCGGTTTTATCTAGTACAAAGTAGAAGTGGAGGCAATGATCAGGAATCGATAAAATTAACCCACAGCTCCCATCGGTGACACCAAAGGGAAAACAACACAAACATGAAACAACAGACCCTAATGGAAACATCAATAGCGGAAAGCCAAAAGGACAATTACTTTCCCACAAAATGCCCAATAGGCTATCCAAAATAAAATCATATAAGCAACACAAACACCCAAAGATACACCATAACAAAAATAAACCACAACAGAAGAACCGCCTTGGAACGGTCTTTGGAAACGAATTCCACTGGGGGGTGCTTAAATCGATTTTACGTGGCCACAATCCTCACCCTTACTTCCGTCGCGATTAAGACAAATAATTTGTTCAGTCCGCATGAAGGCTGCCTAACTCATCAGTGCAACATCTCCGTGAACACAAATCAAACAACCACAGAGATGGATGAAACAACGGTGAGGACTCGACAGCACGAAACCACTGAAATGCTGGAGCAAAAGAAAACCAACAGTTAGACTCCGAATGGCCCGACCAGAGACAGAGCATCAGGTACCAACCAACATAAGCCTTGACATTGGAACCGTCATAGACTCTGAGGCCTGAACCACCGGCGTGCAATTAAAGAGGGAAGCAAAACTTCAAAACTTGGGTTAAAAAACTCAAGTTAAACAAAAAAAGAGAATGATGAGAAAACGTGAATACCAAATGGGAAATAAACAAAGTATCAAAGTATGCATCTGGTGAAATTGCAATACTCTAATATATTCGCCTGAAATACTACTTCCGCCTGCCAGTTGTTGAGCAGTAAAAGTGGGATGGGGCACTACAGTGACACAGTGCCATTGTAGTATTATGGCCAAAGAAAGGGGTATTTAATTTTTAAGTTTTTACTGCATTATTTTGATGCTCATCTGCACTTTTCCGCACATCCGCATGAAACAAATCCACGCTTTTTGGCTGTACTTTGGCGCGCTTTCATAAAAAAAATAATTCGCGCTTTTAGGAATAAGCTATTACCTTTTCAGTTTAAGGTGTTTGATTGATTTCTGTTTGTGCAGAGAAAAACATTGTATTGTGCCTTTACTCGTTTGGTTTTGTTAAACTTGTATTCTACTGGCAGAAGCTACTTAACAGTAATACTGATGATAAATGTCTAAAATCATCCAAGACATGTATGCCAATGCAAAATCTGGGAAAAGTTAAGAAATTTAAGACATGTCAAATTTTCATGTTATGTGGGTGTCAGTCAAGGTGAGATAATTTCTTAAATTATGTTACCAGTAATCTTGAATGACTTATTAATCAACTGAATTCATTTTTTATGATGGTTTGACTAATGTTAACCACATGGCAAATATTCTTTTGAGTAACGATGACAGTTTATCTCAAACTGTTTACCTTGCTGTACACCGATGATACAGTGATTTGTGCTGAGTCTGCTTCAGAACTTCATGGTGCTCTAAATGCTATGTATCCAAATTGTTTATCATGGGATCTTGAGGTTTACCCAACCAAGACTAAATTACATCTTTTCCTGATAGGATAGGCAAAAGTTTGACATTTATAATGACTGTAAAATTAGGGGCACCGTTTTCTTAATATGGATCCTTTCAGGGAAGCATAACAAAAGACGATGGACAAAGCCCATAATGCTTTGTTTGCTATGATTAGCAAAGCCAGAAAATTATTTTTAACTTCAGACTTCCTTTGGTGTCTATTATGGGTGGAGTAAGTTAATTGTATCAATTCCTGATCTTTGTTTTACTTCTACTTTACAGATTCAACTTTTTGTTGGAAAAGTAAGTCCTATTGTACTTTATGTCTTGAGATGTTAGGGTGCGAAAATCCTCGTAGTTATTTTCTCGAAAACGTTTGTGTTCAAATAAAAAGATGATTTTGACAGCTCAAAAGTCAACATCAAACTTTATACTTCATTTTGAGCGGGGCGGGAATTCAATTATCATTGAAGTTAAATCTAGTATAATAGGATTCTGACAAAGGATAATAAATGCTAAACCTGACAAAATATCAAATCAACTTTATAAAATTTTACTTTTCATATATGGGCCCCGTCAAGCGATTTTGGTACTTATCGCCTATGCGAGCAGCGAAGGTTCAGGCGAGCCTGCGCATCCGCGCAGTCTCGCCAGAACCTTCGCTGCTCGCTCATACAAGCAGTGAATCAAGAGGAACCTTCAGACAGAAAGCCATATCCCTGGCCCCTCTGAATGACTGGGCATGCGCAGTTGAAATTTTTCATGACGGAATGCTCGAAGACACAAATTCGCTTGGCGGGGCTCATATGATAACGACTTTTTCATTCTAATGTTTTTATTTTTGTTTTTTGTTTTTAAGAATAAATAACATTTCCATGGATGTGATAAGACAGAACTTTGGTCCCTATCAATATTGCAAAAACCATGAAGCACAAACTAATAGAGAATTACAAGTTAACCTGAAAGAGATCTGTTTATAAAGCTCCTAAATGTTTAAACTATGCGGTATTTATGGAGTTACAGTATAAAACAAAAAATGAAGGCAATGATCGGGAATCGATGTAATAATCTCAAATCTCCCATAAAAAAAATATTTCAACATTGTACCACAAGATATTGCAATTCCTTTCCACCACTGAAGGTAGCTCAACCATGAAATGCCTATCGAATGGGGAAGATTCCTCGGTACTGCAAGGCACGATAGAATCTTTGAGCTATGTTCACTTCACAGACTTGTAGGTAAATACCACTATGTGTTGGAGTACACTTATTTAGAAGATTTTTGAAGAAAAAACAAGATGTGTTTGTGAAACACAAACATGTCCCCGGGCATGGTCATTTTTTGTTCAAAGTTGCTCACAGCTCAATATTTTTTGTTTGTGTGGGAAGCCCTTGACACAAGGAACTTACATGCCAAATCTTAAAGCTCTATCTTAAACGGTTCAAAAGTTATGAACAATAATATTTTTTCTTTAAAGTAGGTCAAGGTCTCTCTTCAAAAAATTTTGCATAATGTAAAGCTCTTGTCACAAGGAACCTACATGCCAAATATTTAGGCTCCATCTTAAACGGTTCAAAAGTTATGAACAATTTTATTTTTTCTTTTAAGTAGGTCAAAAGTCAAGGTCATGGTCCAAACATTTTGCATGAATGAAAAGCGCTAATCAGAGGGAACCTTTATGCCAAACATGAAAGCTCTATCCCAAATGGTTCGAAAGTTATGACCAAAAATGTTTATTTTTTTAATTTAAATAGGTCAAAGGTCAAGGTCAAGTGTTTGTCACAAGGAATCTACATGCTAAATATGAAGGCTGTATCTCAAACGGTTCAAAAGTTATGACCAATGTTAACTTTTTCTTTTATGTAGGTCAAAGATTAAGATCACAGTTCAAAATTTTTTGTGTGAATGTAAAGCTCTTGTCACAAGGAACCTATATGCCAAATATGAAGGCTCTATCTCAAACCGTTCAAAAGTTATGACAAATGTTATTATTTTAATTTTAAGTAGGTCAAAGGTCAAGGTCACAGGTCAAATATTTTTGCATGGATGTAAAGCTTTTGTCACAAGGAACATACATGCTAAATATGAAGACTGTATCTCAAGCGGATCAAAAGTTATGACCAATGTTATTTTTTTCTTTTAAGTAGGTCAAAGGTCAAGGTCACAGGTTAATTTTTTTGTGTGAATGTAAAGCTCTTGTCAAAAGGTACCTACATGCAAAATATGAAGGCTCTATCTCAAACCGTTCAAAAGTTATGACAAAATGTTATTTTTTTTAATTTTAAGTAGGTCAAAGGTCAAGGCAAGGTCACAGGTCATTTTTTTTTTGCATGGATGTAAAGCTTTTATCACAAGGAACATACATGCCATATATGAAGGCTGTATCTCAAGTGGATCAAAAGTTATGACCAATGTTATTTTTTTCTTTTAAGTAGGTCAAAGGTCAAGGTCAAGGTCACAGGTCAAATTTTTATACATGAATATGAAGGTCTTGTCACAAGGAACCTTCAGGCCAAGTATGAAAGCTCTATCTTAAACGGTTCAAAAGTTATGGCCAATCCACGTACAAACCAACAAACAAACAAACAAACAGACAGGGCAAAAACAATATGTCCCCGCTATCGCTACCGGGGACATAAAAAAATATTGTTGCTATGAGATATGCTCTATAAAATTTGAGAATATAATGAGTTCATTTGACCAGTTGAAAACACCAACATTCAGTATCAGTGTCTGGGGTGTACATTGTTTTCTCTAGTTGTAATTGCTATCATTTAGGCCAGTCAAAATAGCATTGAACCTCAAACAAATTCCTTCAGAAGGGTTTTCACTATTTTCAGAATCAGTGAGGTGTCCTGACTTACAGAAAAAAAAATCCCCCAAAATATTCCCAGGCGAAATTGATTTTTTGGGGCAAAATGTTCGAAATTTAAATAAAAATCGCCAAACACAGGAATTGAATTATAAAAATGTCATTAGATTATATCAAATTTATTAAAATAGCCAAAAAATAAGCTTAATGTTGTCAAGTAGCGATAAAAGAAGTTTCAGCTTGATATGTGTACAGAAACCTGTCTTTTTTGGGTAAAAACTTGGAAATATTGACAAAAAACGCAGAAAATGGGAATAAATTTTTAAAAAATTACTGGTGTGGATTCTTGAAAACGTTGATGTAAAAAGTTATATATGTGTAAAGTTAACTACAGGAAAAAAATAAAATTTTTATATGTTTAAAAAAATCCATTTTTCGGGCTATGAAAATGCACATGTTTACATAAAAACACCAAAAATCTAGTATTTTCCGGTGTAGTAGAAATCACATCATAAAAATAAATTGTATGATGTTGAACTAATTTATATAACCAGATGTACACTGACTATATCAAGTAGCTCTCAAAAATCCTTCAGCTTCGTGCCTGCGCAGCAATTTGACTTTTTAAAGTAAGAAAATGTAAAATTTTGATAAAAAAACATTGAAAATAGGAATATATATTTTTTAAATTAGTGGTGAGGATTCATGAAAATTTTTTGATATCCCTTCTTAACTACAGGAATAAAATTTTTTTTAGATATTTGAAAAGTCAACTTTCCGGGTAGGAAAAAACACATTTTTACACAAAACCCTCAAAATCCATTATATGCCACCAGTAACACTATACTGCTTAATATAGGGCTCTAACAATATACAAAACAGTACCGTCTTGTGCACTATAACTTGTCTTTCACTGATCATTATGTGTCCTGCAGGAAGGCATTCATATATATAGATGTCAAAATATACATACACGTACTGTCAGATCATGAACCATCTTATATTGTACAACAGTGTTGTTTATATCCAGCAAAATACTGTTTTAAACCCAGATACGGAGGTCCCCGCCCATTGGGGCTTGAACAAATAGATGGACTGCATGATTCAACCACGCAGAGCTGAAACCGACCGCACACGAGCACTGGTAAACCGCCTAGAGGATCTAAGTCTGCCCAATCAAAGTCGGACCGTCCATGCTTATAAACCCTATTGGTTTCATTGGGCGACAGGGAATGAGATGTCATTTCATCTCAATGTCGGGTAAAAGTACCACAAAATTGGAAGCAACGTCTCAAAATGACCTTTACCATTTTAACGGGCACGTTAAGCCTCAAATCAAACAAACAAAAACCCAGATGCATTATTTGTTGGGAAGATTTATTTGACAGATTCACTCTTGTCTAATATGTGTAATTTCTTAGCTATGTAGCAGTTATGCTTCAAGCCAACATGTCCATTTGGAGACAAAGACGAAATGCACAAAACTGTGCACCAAGAATAAGAAAAATATGTTCACTTTTCCATGATAGAATCCATCAATATTTTGACAATCACAAAGACCAATAAGAGAAAAGAAGAACAGGAATTATAGAAGAACATGCAAAATGTTAATAGATCAGAAGCAACATTGGGTTAACTAAATCCATGTCCAAACTATAGTAGACCTGTGTTTCACCCCTGGATTATTTGTTATTGTAGTGTGAATTCTGGGCAAAACAATAAGGAAATTAAAAAAAAATAGTAGTATGTTGGACAGGGCAACCATTCAGCAACTGAAAGTATATTTCCTTTCCTTCTTATCCAGTAACATTTCATTAATAATGTTTTAGATATATTTTTGCATTCAAAATCCAGCCGCAAACTCTGCAAAACTAAAAGCTTAATTTAACAATATCACTGTGTATCTCGCCATTATCTAACATGAATAAGGACAACAGCAGCAACAAATAGCATTTTCTGCTTATTTCTATAAATATGCAACAAAGTTACTCAATCAACATAGTCTTAAAGCAAGCGAACCATGATGGTCCTGCATGTATATCCCTCATCAAAGCTAACATATTTGCATACTGAATATTGAAATTTCACATGAACTTTTACAGTTTTTGTTTAAATTTCATCTCAAAGAGTTCCAATGTCCTGTATTGAGTACCAATACCGTATTTTACAAGCAGTGCTTAAATCTAGATCATTTAAGGACAACAAGGCACACCAATTAACCTCTACACCAATAATTAATTTGAACAACGTTGGTTGAGGGCCACCCAAGGAACATTTGTGTAATCAGCTCGTTACTCTTCTCCAGATAATACAATTCTAGATTTAAGATCACCCGAGGATTATTCCTGCACAGTTTAGTTGAAACCCTTGCAGTAAAGAAATTGTGAATGGATGGACGGCTGATGGAAATGGTCCCAATTACATCGCATGAGCACACTGTGTTCATGTGAGTTCACAAATTACCCCAATCATAGGGCCATATCTGAACCTAGAGTTGTAATTTGAACACCTTGATAAAGGTTTACTTGATGTAGCTACACATACTTACCAAATATCAAAGGTCCTGGGCCTTCTAGTTTCATCGTTGTTGTCAAAGCCTTTCCCTATAAGAGTCTATGCAAAATAAGTGACCCCCAAGGCTATGGTTTAAACAATGATAAAAGCTGCTTGCCAAACCTAATAAAAGACCTTCTTGTTCTGGTTTTGGATAAGTATTCTTGCTAATTTCCCCGTTTTTTGTTGCCATGACAATCAGAGTTGCATGGAATGGATTTTTGAATAACTCTGAACAAGATTTTGTGACTTAAGAAATGTCATTTAAGAAAACTGAGAACAGAAGGGCAGACGGATGACAGCGACGACCATGTACATTGACCAGTTACAATAGATTCCCAGAAGCCTTAAGCTTATGAAAGCTAAAATACATAATACATGTTCATTTTGCATGTTTTTTTTTTCTGTAAAAGTATTATCTTTTTATCCTGAAATAAGGATTTGTTTTTCAAAAGCTAAAAATGTTTCTTCATGCAGTAATCTGATGCAACGTTACATCAAAGTGTTTTCAAAAGCCTTTACCAGATACATGCATTAAAAATGTTCGTTTTCGATGTTTTTTCCTTTGGCAAATGTTCCAGCAACCTTAAAAAGAACATTTCTGTGAAGGCATGAAGTTGAAGCATTTAATAGCTTCGTCAAAGTAGTCTGTGCATATCTGGTAATACAAACCAGCTCCACGTCAGACATGTATGTACTTTGAAACTTTGTTAAGCAATTTCTACATGTGAAAAAATATGGTATTTTTCGGTAAAATTCAACATTTTCATCGCCTGAAAAATGAAACTTTATAAACATTCCAATATCTTTCTTTTTTTCTGTAGTTAACGGTTATCCATATGTAACTTTTTGCATCAAAACATTTCATAGAATCCTCACCACTAACTTTTTACAAAAAACATTCCTGTTTCCCTCTCTTTTTTGTCAAAATTTTGAATTTCTCCCTTAAAAGGCAGACTTCTGAGCAGGCACAAAATTGAATGTTTTTTATAGCTACTTGAGAGTAGTTAGTGCACATCTGGCTATATAAATTGGTTCAACATCATACAATACAGTTTTATACTGCGGTTGCTACTGGCCCCCAAAACTAACGGATTATGAGTGTTTTATATAAAATGCGCATTTTCCTACCCCGCAAAAATGATTTTTTTTTTGACATATAAAATTTTATTATTTTTCCTGTAGTTAACTTACACACATATATAACTTTTACACCAAAACATTTTCAAGAATCCAAACCAGTCACTTTTTTAAAATTTATTCCCATTTTCTGCGTTTTTGTCAATATTCCAAGTTTTTACCCCCGAAAAGACAGGTTTCTGTACACATATCAAGCTGAAACTTTTTTTATCACTACTTGACAACAGTTAGCTTATTTTGGGCTATTTAAATAAATTTGATGTAATTTAATGAAATTTTTATAATTTAATTCCTGTTTTTGGCGATTTTTATTCAAATTTCGAACATTTTCACCCAAAAAATCAATTTCGCCAGGGAATATTTTGGGGGATTTTTTTCCTGTAAGTCAGGACACCTCACTGATTTAGAAAATAGTGAAAACCCTTCTGAAGGAATTTGTTTGAGGTTGAGGGACTTTTTGGGCTAAAATGACTGGCCTAATTGGACCATTCTCTCCCTTCCGCTGATTCAAGAAGGGCAGTTGCCAGTTTTTGGTGAAAGAATATGCACTGTACTGGTTAACCACTTACGTATAAGCCTGTCCAGGTAACGTGTGGATAGGTAAACTGACCGGCTCTAAAATTACCTAAAATAGTGTTTTCTGGGTCGTTTAACTCCAATACAAACAAACAAATCATAGGGACAACTCAAAAAGAAAACAAGGTGCCCTGAAAAAGCTATTATAAAATGCACGGTTCTTAGTGTTACCAACAAACAGTATCCAAATACATAAAGTTGTGCTGTGGTTTTGCGGCCCACTTGAGAAATAGATTGGGCTGCACGGTGTTGGTAAACAGCTTAGGTCTAAGCCCGCCCAGGAAAAGTGATGCGAGTCGATTCGCTCCTTAAACCCTGGCGGTTTCTATGGGCGGTAGGGCTTGAGACGTCATTACATCTCATTGTCAGGTAAAAGTCGCACAAATCGGAAACGTCTCCAAATGGCCTTAATATTGTTTACGGGGACGTAAAACCTCAACTCAAACAAACAATAACATAATGTTCCCGGTCTCAGAATGACCGTGTTAAAACTTTTCTGCTGCTGTATAATCGACTTAATCTTTACGTTTGAGTTGAGTAGAATCTTCTTCGCTATATCCAGCAGGAATAAACTTCAAGGGATGAGTTATTATTAGAATATTACTTAGCGTTACGATAACACACCCGTGCGACATAGTGCATTTTTTTCACATCTCCAAAATGGCCATTTTTCATTTGAAAATCCGTGATTTTTTTCTTATAAATACTGCAAACATAGATTGCGGGTGCTCGTTACAACCGCCTCATTGAGGCGGTTCTAACGCGTACCCACAATCTGTGTCTTGGAGCAAAAAAATAAAATAAAAAATAATGTATACCCCCGTAAACCCTAGTTGTCTCTGTATAAAGTGGGGTATAGGGGGGGGGGGTCTTCATTTCACGGATTTGTTCACGTGATGGAAAATGGCTGGACTTTTTGCCAACCATAATGAAAACACGCCTATACAAATGCATTGTAAACTTTACCACCGGAAAAACGAAAATTTGAAGATGATAAATTGTGATATTTTTCTTATTTCTTCTCAAAATATAGACTGTGTGTACTTGTTAGAACAGCCTCATCGAGGCCATTCTAACGAGTACCCACAATCTATCTACAATCTATATTTTAGAGCAGAAATAAGAAAAATAAGGTTTACACCTGTAAACCCCAGTTTGACCATATAAAAGTGGGGTTGAATGGGGTCAGAATTATAAAGGCCTGTTTTCATGATAAGTGAAAGTGCCGATCAGACCTCGCAATCTGTTGCGTCTGATCTGGGTATGCACTGTCCTTTTTAATACAGTTAATAATTTAACACTATCATGGTGGCGGGCCTCCATGAGTAGTATTCGGGTCACTTTGGCGCCAAGACAATAGATTACGTAATAAACAAAGGACGAGAACAATAGATTACGTAATAAACAATGGACGTGAGAGATGATAACAATGTATGACGTAATAAACAAAGGAGGTGAGAGATGATAGCCGGCAAAGGAGAAGATGACGAAATTACCCTAAATATCGGGGTGTGAGTTCGAGTAAATTACGCCGTAATTATCCTAAAGTTTGAGGCCTCGGGCGACGCGCGAAAGAAGTTCCTGCGGAATGGCGAGGCCGTTTGCTGTTCCTGGTCAGGTCGGGGCGATCGGAGTCTACACCTTTCGCTCGAGCGCTTCCATCCCGATATTAAGGGAGATACTACCCGGTGTGGAACGATATTATTGACAATCGCCTTTAAACGGACAATGGAAGAGCGCTGGAAGAGAGCGTTTTGATCATCAGTTATCTATTCAAGTTCTAAAGGCGTGAGAAACGTTGAATGGACTGCGCCCCGGGGAAAAAGTAAAAGTAGTAAGCAAAAGGGGGGAACAACAACAAAATGATAAACGGATGATGATTAGCGCTGTTATCCTAAAAATATTAGTGAAAGGAAAAAATCGATGACGTAACGTTGGTGCAACGTTGTATACCACGGCGTCTTATACGCATGTGTGTGTGTGTGTGTGTGTACGCGCGTGTCCGTTTTATGTCCAACCAACGACTAAGGGCATAGCGGAGACGGGGTGAAATATAAAGCTTGTCCGGAGCGTACCTCTGATAGTTTTAAAGGTAATTTAGTGAAACTCGATACACCGATGGGGGGCTATGAGAGAAATCGCGGAATGCAATAAACATAACCCTGCTAACACTATTTACGGAGTTACTGCCCTTCTTAATAGGACCCCGCACAGTATTTTGGGTGCCCTATAGAAATCACCGAGTCAGTCAGTTTGTCGCATCTTTACCAAAATATTTAACCGGTCATTACTTTAAAAGTATTTACCCTACGCTCGCGAAACTTCGCATACATAGCATCACCAGACCCTACTTTCTGACAAACGGTCATAACTGTATTGATTTTGGGTGCGCGTTTGTCAGGCCAAAACCAAACGACTTAAACTCGGTCATAACTTCGAAAGGATTTGTCCTGCTGTCACGAAACTTCACACACACATACTTACCATCAAATTCATTTTTTTTTAATATAGTCATGTTGCATATCAAATTGAAGGGGATGATTAGTAGAATACAATGCAAGTAAACTTTTAACACTAGGGTCAATTTGTGGCCCTAAGGAAGGGGTCAAAAGGTCAAAATTAAAGGATTTTAGAACATAGTCATGTGGCATATCAAACTGAGGGGAGGGGGGTGATTAGTAGAATATAATACAAGTAAAAGTTTGGCACTATAGGGTAGATTGGGGTCTAGTGAAAAGGGATTTCGGTACTTAGTCCCTGCGGAGAAAACGCGGTGATTTGCGATGGCTGTATTTTAGTGATTATTATTATTATTATTATTATTATTATTATTATTATAGGAAGAAGAACTAGATCAGATCCCGGATATAGCGGAAGAACAGAGAGTGCAAGCTGTTCAGGTGAGTAGTCTGATTCATTTTTATTTTATTTTGAACACACAAACCGGTACCGTTGTGTTGATCATCCAAGTGACAAGCATGTGCAGTTAAATTCTTGGGTTATGTTCGTGTCTATATAGTAACGGAATTATGTAAATATTATTTTTCTTATTTCTACTCGAAACTTTAGCTTAACTATAGCTTATGAGCCAGCTCATGACAAATCTAACAAGAAGGCTTGAGCGACAAGCGAATACTCAGATCAGTCCGCGCATTCGCGCAGTCTGATCAGAGTCTTCGCTGATCGCAATCATCTAATATAGGCTACGATCTCTGCAAAGACACACAATCATAAGGCCTTAGTGGAAGGTCGCACTTAGTAAATATTGGTCGCTTTCACTCTGTCGTTAATAGTTCGGCGTTGATGTCATTTATATGTGAAAATAAATTCACTAGGTGTATGCATTTAAATGTACAAGTTTCGCGTTTACGATGCAAATATAGTATCATTTATTCATGTTTTGTAATGAATTATCGCATTATATTATTATTATTATTATTATTAATATTATTATACAGGTGGGTAATGGCGATGAACCTCGGCCCGGTCCATCAAACAGACTAGACACGCCACCACAAGGACTGAGCTACAGCATCCGGGAGAAATCTAAGAGAACATATGCGAAAAATTCAGCCATTGATACTTGTTATGAAGTCAAGGTAAGATAAAATCTTCATTTATATATATGCAGCTGAAGACGTGTCATGTTAGGGCACAGTGCTTTAAAATCGTCTGCTAGTGAAAACGATCATTTTGCACTACAGTTTTGGACACATCCGCGTAAAGTTATTCTTTCACACTCTATGATGTTTGTCATTTTGTGCACATAAAGGCTCTTCAAAAGTGAAAATACCATAGTAGTTTTTTTTTTCAAATAGCTGTTAATGGCGGCGTCAGTCTCATTTTTACATGCTGCGAATGACCATGCAGACAGAAAGCAGTTAGACAGAAACAAATCTACACACGCACGCAAACACATACATACATACATACATACATACATACATACATACATACATACATACATACATACATACATACATACATACATACATACAAACATACATACATACATACATCTCGTTAGTCTAGAGATGCCTTGCACAATTGGGCAGTTTTGCAAATACAGAAAATTCCTTTATTAAGACAACCTTTGGGACTGTTCAAAAGTGGTCTTAAAGACAACTTTTGAACAGTCCCAAAGGTGGTCCCTGACCAGAGGACACTGTATGCAGAAAACACAAAGAAATAATAACTCCAACCTGCTAATTAAGCTTTTTTTAGCAGAATTAGTCTTAATTTTAGGTGGTCTTAATAGCGAAATTTCACTGTATACAAATATATGTTGGAAAGAAAAAAAAAAAACAACTGCAAAAGCGGCCAAAAATACCACCGTATTTCTTACTAGAACAGTTAACAAATTGATACTAACGGGCTAGTTATGGTAATGATACTTTGAACAGCAGGGCTAGGAATATTATCATTACGATAACACACCCGTGCGACTTGTGCATGTTTTTCACATCTCCAAAATGGGTACTTTTCTGGTGAAATCTGTGATAGTTTTGTTATTTTCACATCAAACATAGGTTGCGGGTTCTCGTTAGAACCGCCTCATGTAGACGGTTCTAACGAGTACCCAAAACCTATGTTTTGGAGCAGAAATAAGACAAATAATGAATATCCCTGTAAACCCCAGTTTTCTCTATATAAATAGGGGTTTAGTGGGGTACTAATTTCACGGACTTGTTCACGTGATGACCCATTAGGATTACATTTCGGGCCAGATTTGTTTTTTTTCATTCCCCCAAAAATTAAAAATGTGATTGTCCTATACAAATCTGTGACGTTTCCCTTATTCAATATCATCACGTTTTTAAAGTCCGTGTCAAGAACACGTCTACCCCTGTATACTCTACACGCACTTTATAAAAGAGGAAATTCGGGTTTAGAGGGGTGTACACTTTTCTGCGTCAGAACATAGATTGTGGCTATGAATATGAAGAGATGTCAAACATTTTTCTTTATCTGAAAAATTTTATTTCTCTATATAACATTCCATGTGAGATTTTTTTCATGGCTGTAAAAATGCCATTGTCCGATACAAATGTGTGATATTTCCCTTATTTACTGTCATCACGTTTACAAAGTCCGTGTCAAGAACAACTCTACCCCCACCCTCCACTCCCCAAGCAACCACCACCCACACACACACACTTTATCTTGAGAAAACAGGTTTACAGGGGTATACATGTTTCTGCTCCAAAACATAGGTTGTGGGTATTAATATGAAAAGAATGTCAAACATTTTTTTTTCTGAAAAACATCCCATGTTAGATTTTGTCAATGGCTCTAAAAATAACAAGAAAAACGCAGAATGGCAATATGGACGGGTTTTTCAGGATTACCCAAAAGGTAAACCGGGACGCGGTAGCCCGGCCGGCCGCCCCCCCCCGCCCGCCCACCCGCCCGCCCGCACGGTCATCGCTATTCTTAAGGACGGAACTTTTCCTTGAAAAACCCGTCCAAAAATGCGATTGACCGATACAAACGTGTGATATTTTCCTTAGTTATTAACATCATGTTTTTAAAGTAGAAGTTAAACAAAGATCAGGAATCGATACAATTAACTTACTCCACCCATCAAAGACACCAAAGGAAAAGAAACACAAACAACAAGCGACCAGACCATAATGGTACTTTCCCACAAAATGGCCATATGGCCACCCAAAATAAAAAGACACAAGTGATACATACAGTAAGTAACAAACAACAACATAAATAAACCGCCACAGAAGAACCGCCTTGGAACGGTCAGTGGAAAGATTTCCACTGGGGAGCTTAAATCGATTTTACGTGGCCACAATCCTCGACCTTACTTCCGTCGCGATTTAGACAAATAATTTGTTCAGTCCGCATGAAGGCCCCCTACTCATCAGTGCAACATCTCCGTGAACACAAATAATCAAAGAACCACAGAGGTGAGACAACGGTGAGGACTCGACAGCAAGAAACCACTGAAGAGTGAGTGAATGATTCAGTTGTACGTCCCACCAACAGCTAAGGTCATACGGAGACGGGACCTCGGTTTAAAGACTCATCCGAAAGTCTGGAGAAGCCCGGGATCGAACCTGCGACCCTGGTTTACAAGGCGAGTAGCGTAACCACTCGACTACGGAGGCTTCTAAGAAACCACTGAAATGCTGGAGCAAAAGAAAACCAATAGTTAGACTCCGATGGGCCCGACCAGAGACAGAGCATCAGGCACCAACCAACATTACTTTGAATTAGATCTCTCTAATTCTCAATAAGCCTTTACGTTGGAACCGTCATAGAATCTGAGGCCTGACCCACCGGCGTGCAATTAAAGAGGGAAGCAAAGTTGCCAACCATGATTGGGTTAACTACCATGCATGCAGACTGTCGTATAACATCCATGTTGTACCCAATCTTTTTATATCGAAGAATGATTTTACGAAATTGGGTGCTGAAGTCATAGCGATTATATATTTTTCTGAATTTATATACTAAGTCACCATAAAATTCGGGTTCCGATAGACCTTGTTGCAGAAGAGAGTTTAGTCCAATATTGAGTTTTGAAATTAACTCAGAATGGCGTCTATAAAATTTTGAAAAGGCTTTGCGTAGTTTATGGTACCGATAACCCTGATTAAGAAGTTTACCCGTTAATAATTCATCACGAGTGTTGAAGTCACTTACATGACTACACACTATAGCAAATCGAATTAATTGCGAAATATAAACGCCATAGGATGGCGCACGAGGAACATCACCATCCAAAAAAGAAAACTTTACAATCTCAAAATCAAAGTCATCGCATTTATCATAAATTTTGCACGAAACAAACCCATCTACAATAGATAGATGTAAATCCAAAAACGGGGCCTCGGTATCAGAAGAATTTGCTTTATTTAATTGAAGTTCTTGGGGTAAATCTGACTGATTAAATCCATCGAAATAGGTATTATCAATATTTAATAAATCATCTAAATATCTAGAAGTGGAGCTAAAAGCTTCAATAATTTCAGATTGGTTATCAATGGAAAGCGACAACATGAAGTCTCGTTCATAACAATACAATAACAGATCAGCCACAAGAGGTGCGCAAAGTCCGTGTCAAGAACACCCATGACCCAAGCATCCCCCGCCCACTCACTTTATACAGAGAAAACTCGGATTACATGGGTGTACATTTTTCTGCTCCAAAATATAGGTTGTGGGTACTCGTAATAAAAATAAGATTTACCCCTGTAAACCCCAGTTTCACTATTTAAAAGTGGGGTTCATGGGGGTCAAAATTATATAGGCATGTGTTTTCGTGATGAAAAAACAACAACAAACAAACAAATGAACGAATAATAAAGTAAACCATTGTAAACCTATTTTCTTAAGATGGTGTTTACAACAGATTGACATGGTCACGTGATGTGGTCGTATAATTTGTAATCAGTATGATAACAACCCCGTGTACTAAATGGTGTCCTTTTTACGATGATTTCTTATTTATTTTTCTTATTTCTTTCTAGTCCAAAAGTAGATTGTTAGAGTCCATGAGGACCGCCTCATTGATGCCACACAGTTTATGTTTATGAGCAACAAAGAAAAAATAAATGTATATACCACATTTAACCCAAATCGTCTCTATATAAAACGGGGTTTACAGGTTGTTCATCACAAGGACTTGTAAACCTAATATACATGTATATCAAAACTGTTCGCTGTCAGGTAAATTGTCTTTAAACTATGCTGTCAAAGTCTGGAGTAAAGCCACGAAGAAGATCACATAGACAGTTGGTAGGTGTGTTCCATCCTTTCCGGAATACCCTTCAGAAAAACAAAACATCAGCATATCTAAACTAGCCTGCGTTATCAAGTTCTTGCAATGAATATTCTAACCCGTATATCCCTATCTTCCCAATTTTGGGACCTTGGCAAACAGTGAAGACCCGGATCAGACGCCACAGAACGCGTCTTCTGTTTTGGGTCCATACTGTTTGCTCAAAGTGCATGTTCTTTTTTCATATATATGACACAGATTGCCCCACATTCACGGTTATGTAAGGAAATAACCTCAATTAACTGATATGCTGGAGCAAAAGAAAACCAACGGCTGGACTCCAGTGGGCCAACCAGTGACATACCATCAGGCATAAACCGACATTACTTAAAAAAGATTAAATAAATCTCTTGGCTGGAGCCTTCTAATCAACCGTGATTGGGTTAACTACCATGCATGCAGTCTGCCGTAATATGTAAATAGGTTTAGACCAAGGGCGAGCACCGCATAACATGCACGTGTCAATGCAACTAAATAATTCCATGACACTGATGCTGAAATAACAAAGCATAGTAGCTCATAAAGATAAAAGATAAAGAAGCTTTATAAAATTATTTAACTCAGCATATCTACCAGAAACAAGTAACATAAGCTCTTTGGCATGGCCGGGAATCAAAACCTGCGACCTGATCCCAAAGCGGACACTCCACCACTGAGCCATAAATTAAAGCCGGTAACTTCACAGAAGCTCAATGTTACATCAGAACTACAATAAGGTGAGAGACGTTGTCTTGGAATTTTTGGCTTTCTGACATTTTAATTCTGATTTACGTTCAATCTGCTGTGGTAAAAAAACGTCTCTGAATTTTTGGCATCTGACATTTTTAATTCTGATTTACGTTCAATCTGCTGTGGTATCAAAACAAGAATAGTATCTTTTGGATCGTTAAGCTGTTACAGGCTGGAAAGAACTCAAAGGTGATGTCTCTCCCGTTTATACCCTCATAATGATGTTGTGTGTTCATTTTTTTGTTTCTGAAAAAAAAAAAAACACACACATAAAAACAAAATAGATACTGGGATGCAAAAAAATGTGCTGATTTTTGGTTTTCCTTTGCCTTGGAAGACACAAATCTCCCTGTCTCCTCAATAAAGTAGAAGTAAAACAACGATCAGGAATCGATACAATTAACTTACTCCACCCATCAAAGACACCAAAGGGAAAGAAATACAAACATTAAGCGACCAGACCATAATGGAAACCTAAACAAAGGAAGGCAATAAGGACAGTTACTTTCCCACAAAATGGTC
This sequence comes from Lucinisca nassula, assembly GCA_963580285.1. Lineage (NCBI taxonomy): Eukaryota > Metazoa > Mollusca > Bivalvia > Lucinida > Lucinidae > Lucinisca > Lucinisca nassula. Next base: position 127,451 of record CAUZLF010000742.1, on the reverse strand, counting down.
ATATGGCCATCTAAACTTAAAAGACACAAGTGATACACACAGTAAGTAACAAACAACAACATAAATAAATCGCCACAGAAGAACCGCCTTGGAACGGTCAGTGGAAAGATTTCCACTGGGGGGCTTAAATCGATTTTACGTGGCCACAATCCTCGCCCTTACTTCCGCCGCGACTTAGACAAATGATTTGTTCAGTCCGCATGAAGGCTTCCTAACTCATCAGTGCAACATCTCCGTGAACACAAAAAATCAAAGAACCACAGAGGTGAGACAACGGTGAGCACTCGACAGGCACCAACCAACATTACCAAGAATTAGATCTCTCTAATGCTCAATAAGCCTTTACGTTGGAGCCGTCACAGAATCTGAGGCCTGACCCACCGGCGTGCAATTAAAGAGGGAAGCAAAGTTGTCAACCGTGATTGGGTTAATTACCATGCATGCAGTCTGTCGTATAACACCCATGTTGTACCCAATCTTTTTATATCGAAGAATGATTTTACGAAAGTGGGTGCTGAAGTCATTGCGATTATATATTTTTCCCAACTCCATTAATGTGCCAACAAGAGACTGCATGGCTTTCATAGACCTGGAGAAGGCATTTGAAGGTCATTCGGTTAGCACTGAAAGCTTGGAGTGGACGACTGAATTGTGCGACCGGTCAAGGGGATGTACATGTATGTTAATATGGGGACCCGTGTCCGTGTTGGTGAGGGTTAAAGTGAAGAGTTCAAAGGTCGGTGTTTATCAAGGCTCTGTTCTCAGCCTAAGACCTGTATGCCGATAACCTTGTCATCATAACCTTGTCATTATAGCTGAATCACTCGAAGAAAGTGCCAGGAGGCTCTTTACTTGGACAGAAGCAATTGAGGAGAAAGGGCTGAGAGATAATTCCCGAAAGACTATTTTTGGGGGTTCAAAATTTTAGATTTAGTAGTTTTTGGGGGTTTTAGGAAAAAGCTGGTATTTTATGGGTCTGGCCATTTAGCAGATAATTTTGGGGGTCACTTCTAAACGTGAATATGTTTTGTAACTATGAAATGGGCCCCGTCAAGCGATTTTGGTACTTATCGCCTATGCGAGCAGCGAAGGTTCAGGCGAGCCTGCGCATCCGCGCAGTCTCGCCAGAACCTTCGCTGCTCGCTCATACAAGCAGTGAATCAAGAGGAACCTTCAGACAAAAAGCCATATCCCTGGCCCCTCTGAATGGCTGGGCATGCGCAGTTGAAACTTGTCATGACGGAATGCTCGAAGACCCAAATTCGCTTGGCGGGGCTCAAATATCTTTGGTATTTTTTGGCTTTAAATGCTTAATGCGTATTGTTGACACATTATATCACTTATATTAGAACCTGTTTTAATTAAGAAATAGATCAGCTCTAACTGTGATTTGTTGAATAATAAATCACAGTTTGGAGGTCAGTTGTAAAGTAGACAAATCACGAGCGCGTAGCGCGCGTGATTTGTCTACTTACAACTGACCGACAAACTGTGATTTATTACTCAACAAATCACAGACAAGAGCTGATCTATTTCGATTCTAACACGCTGAAAATCGGCAATAATGTTTTTGTTTCCTTCAAACTCTCACAACCTTTCGCCATTGTTAGAAGAAATCCCGCTAAAATTACCGACTGAAACACATGCATTTATATCCTTTTCTTACGTTTTCGATGCGAGAAAATGACGTTACACCGTCTAACGTCAAGGAAATCGACTAGTGACGTCATTAATTGGGAATTGTAATGACGTCACTCGTCACGCTCTTCCGAGCTGTGATTTGTTGTAGAATAAAACACAGTTATTTTCCATTGCCTATATAGGCGCGCTGTGTTAGAATTATGTTTTTGTTTTCCTTGCTGCACAACAATGCAGTGCCTTTAGCAATTACAGAGCTATACTGTAAGGAAATGTTTAAAGCTCTTTTGTTACGAAATACAATCATTATAGGCAGAAATTAGGTAAAATATGTTTTCTTTGCAAAAGGCAATATTTTGGGGTTGGCTACAATTTGCAGATGTTTTTGGGGGTCTAATGATATACCGGATATTTTGGGGGGCTACAATGTCAATCTTGGTAATTTTTGGGTCGAGCACAAGCCTATGTATCAGACAAAAATCAGAGTACCCACCCCCACCCCCTGATACGGCAGAGCATTGAGGGAAGTCCAAGGTGGACCTGACAAGCTGGAGGTGGGGTTGCCTCATTTTGCTACCTAAATGACATGCTCTCAGCAACGGATGGCTGTGATCTATCGACGACATCACATGTGAAAACTGGAAAAAATGAAGGAACTGCTACCAGTTCTCTCCTCCCGCCACCTCTCGTTCAAGACACGTGGCCATGTGTATAGCTCTTTGTGCGGAGTGCGGTGTTCCATGCCAGTGACACTATGCCATTGACAAAGCCAGACCTCCAGCGTCTGCAGCGGAATGACAGGGCAGTGATCAGACAGATCTGTAATGTCAAGCCACAAGACAGTTACCACCAGGTTTAAATATACTAACACTCGCCTTTCGTATTGTACAAACTAATCTCAACAATTTTCCTTTCCTTTATTTCAACTAACACCTTTCACCACTTGGTTTGCCGGAACCTGTCTTACGTCCCCCTCAGGGGTTTAGATAGATAGATAGATAGATAGATAGATAGATAGATAGATAGATAGATAGATAGATACTCGTAAATAGATAGATAGTAATTAGCATTATTGAAGGTATTATCTATCTATCTTCATAAACTGAGTCGGTCACATTTGGCCATTTTATTCCCTCAGTTAGATGTAAGCTCTATTCTTTTCTGTTCGGGTACTTCTGTAAGTACAATTTGCTAGCTGCTTGTTTTAGGTACACCTCATTGTGTACAATATTTCAATAGTACAATGCAAGTAGTTCCAATATGGTGGTGCCCAGCTGGACTAAACATTTAAAGATTGGAGAAATAATGAAAAATAAGCACTTAGGGATTTGTTTTTTTCCAAGTCCGTTCTGTTTATTACGTCTGTTTATTGCCATCTAAAATAGACAAAATTGGGTCTTCGGTATTAGATGAATTTGCTTTATTTAATTGAAGTTCTAAACGGCATATTCGACTGATCAATCTACTGAAGTAGGTATTGTCACAAACTTAAATAAATCATTCAAATATCTAGACGCAGAGCTAAAAGCTTCAATAACTGGAGAACGTTTTCCAACAGAAAGGGACATCACGAAGTCTCTTTCATAAAAGAACAATAACAAATCAACACAATTTGTACCAATCGGAATTCCTACAAGTTGTCTAATAACATATTATCACTATCAAGTACAAAGGTGAGAGCTCCACACACTTTCTGACATGACCATAATGTGTAAGTTTTATGTTCTTCAGAAGTGAAAACAAAGCATTTAGTTAAATCATTTAGTTTTTCTTTTATCAGATTATGAGAAAGTGCAATGTAAAGCGTGGAAGAACACACGTAAACATACTAAATGCAGGGAACCGTCTGGATTGTAGTTATTTAGATAGGCTTGCGAGTCCAGAGTCAAGGACTTGTCCATGCGTGTTGTTGTTATAATGGTGGGCTTGTGAGACCTGGATATGTGCAGCACCTGACATTCGGACATATTTAACTCATTGTTCCATTCCTTTTCCCACTGCTGGAGAATACTACACAATTCATTGCGACTTTCTGTTCACTCACGAAAGTGCATATTGCAAACATGCGAGATATTGGAATGACCCACATAGCTATCCTTCAGTGAAGCACTGAACAGATAAACGTCAAGGTGGGACAAGTGAAAACAGAAAATTTCGCTTAAACTTGAAATTGCAGAAATCTCAATCTGATTACAGCTCTGATCATGTAATTTAAAAGCATGAAACCTTTTTGAGAATGCTGCAGAAGTTCTCCTCTGCAAACTTTTTGCGAAGTGTGTTGACCAAAACTAAATTCTAACACAGCGCGCCTATATAGGCAATGCAAAATAACTGTGTTTTATTCTGCAACAAATCACAGTTCGTGGGAGCGTGACGTGTGACGTCATTAAAACTGCAAATTTATGACGTCACTAGTCGATTTACTTGACGTTAGACGGTGTAACGCCATTTTCTCGCATCGAAAACGTTAGAAAAGGATATAAATGCATGTGTTTCAGTCGATAATTTTAGCGGGATTTCTTCTAACAATGGCGAAAAGTTGTGAGATTTTGAAGGAAACAACAACATTATTGCCGATTTTCAGCGTGTTAGAATCGAAATAGATCGGCTCTAGCCAGTGATTTGTTGTGTAATAAATCACAGTTTGTCGGTCAGTTGTAAGTAGACAAATCACGCGCGCTACGCGCTTGTGATTTGTCTACTTTACAACTGACCTCCAAACTGTGATTTATTACACAACAAATCACAGCTAGAGCTGATCTATTTCATAAATAAAAATAAAGAAGTTATCATAGAAAAAAATGCGACATAGAAGTTAAAAATGGACTTTAAATGAAATAAGTCTGAAATATGTGGCCTCTAAAGAGAGAAGAAGTAATTTAAGTTATCCCGCCTAGTGACCTAATTTTCAATCCAATAAGACCTATATTTATACCAGACCGAGATATTTACAACACAAACATTCTGGTAAAGTTTCACGGCATTTGAAGATAATTTTTGGCCTCTAGAGAAAACAATTTAACTTGTGAACTCGCGTCATAGTTTTTACAGTGTGTGTGTTTGAGGTATACGTCCCACAAGCAGCTAAGGTCATACGGAGATGGGAGTCACGCTGTGCCTGGTGTAACCAATATCCAATCTCGACTTTACTGGCATTCATCCTGACAAACATTCTGGTAAAATTTCAAGAGGATCGAAGCAAAAGTGTGGCCTCTACAAGGTTAACACGGTTTTAAAAGAATATGACATAGTTACCTAGTTTTTTTAATCGGCAAGGCCCATATTTGCACTTGACATAAGTATCCTGAAGAAAAACTATTTGAAACTGACGGAAATAAGCTGAAGAAAAACTTTCTGGTAAAGTTTCATGAATGTTGAAGTTAAACGCTAGCCTCTAAATGCTAAAAAATGCTTTAGAAAAATGACCTAGTGACCTAGATTTTAACCCGACATACTCCATATTCAAATTTGACTGAGATATTATAAAAAATAAAAAGTCTGGTAGACTTTCATGAAGGTTGATGCAAAACGGTGGTCTCTAGAGGGATAACAAAGTTTGAAAAAAATTGACCTGGTGAGCCTGTGCTTAATCCGGCATTACCAATTTGGAACATGGCCAAGATATTTCGTGGTTAAATGTCATGAAGTTTAAAACAAAATGTGGCCTCTAAAGGTAAACAATGTCTTATAGAAATTTGGCTTAGTGACCTAGTTTCTATCCAACATGACCCATATTCGAACTGGACTGATATATCATCAAACACTCGGATGATGTTTCATGAAGATTGAAAATAAAAACTGTGACCTCAACAAGTGAAATCATCCGCAACTATTATTGACATTTATGCCTTTGGCGCAAAGGATTAAGCCTTTTACTGTGCGCTGACCTTCTCGGCTTACCTGTACAGAATCTCTTGTTGGAAATAGCAGGCGCTTTAATGGAAAACAATTTTTAAACAAATATAACTTTTTTATTTTACAATTTGACAAACATTTTCCGATTTACTCTAATTGTCCGTTTAAATTCCTTTAAAACGATATCAAATAAGTGGAACTTTCATTTAATTAGCTGCCGGCATTTTTATTTTCAAATTAAAAACATTAATAACCCTTAATCCTTACTTGAATCATACAAAACTGTGGAAAAACAATGACATTACCCTACTTTAACGGCTAAAATATGCACTTTTTGTTAAAATTATGAAAAAGGGCCCGTATTAGGCGCAATTTGTTTACATTATTGTGCATTTTGATAACAATCATAATATTTCAAGATAATATTTAATAAAGGCATTTTGCGATTAAATTTGGAGCTTATTCAGAAAAAGCTTTATCGTCTACACACGCGTGTAATCCCAAAGCGGGTCATTTTCAATCGACTGTAAAATCAACACATCTTCGCCTGAGCATCTCCTTGGAATGTAAATCAATCTAAGAATGCGGTTTCTGATCTGCATCTTATTTATTTATTTATTTATTTATTTATTTACGTAGTTTTTATTTCCATGACCTGATTAGATTTTTGCACATTCTTTATACTTACTACGCAAATTTAAATAAACATTGCTAGTAATAAGATTTATGATTACATTTGTTTGTTTTGTATGATTACAGCTGAAAGAAAGAAAGAAAGAAAGAAAGAAAGAAAGAAAGAAAGAAAAAAGCCCATGTGATTTCGTCACTAAATTTCTAAAAAGTTAAAAATTTATCTTTGTTATAATTTATATTTTATTCCAATTACTTAGATACAGGCTAATCTGACATTTCGTTGTTCGCACATTGTTTTGCTGAAATACCAGAGGAATGTTTGTTTTATATTACCTTTTTTTTCTTTTTGTAACACTGATTATTTAAATGCTATTGTGAATTCAGTCTGGTAAATATAAAAAACCGTAAAGATGCCATTAATGCCTATGTTAATTGTTTTGTATTCATTATTATCATCTAGGTTGTAATGAACACCTCATTAAAACTGCTTTATATAGAGAAAACTGGGGTTTAACGTGGTATTCATTTTTTTTTTTTTCATTTCTTGTCCAAAACATAGATTGTGAGTACTCGTTGGAGCCACCTCACTGAGGCGGTTCTAACTATGTTTTAAGTATTGATGAGTCTACTTTGACGAATTAATTGTTTTTGAGCTATCAAAAATGCACTATGCAGCACCGATGTATTATCGTAATGTGATTATTATTATTATTATTATTATTATTATTATTATTAATAATTTATGTATAATCTAATGATTATTAGAATATTTTCTTATTTATTTCAACTGTTAAATGATTTAAGATAAGGTGTATACCCTTTTCTGGTGTTCTTTCCATGATGCTGTGAAAAAGAATATGCATGCAAACCAAACTTTATACAAAACAGTCAGGTAATCAAGAATCATACACAGTAACATAGGTAGAAAGTACTTGAAAGAATCATATCAGTTTGGCGGTTCTGTGCACATATATTTTCTCAGCTTACTCAGGGGGAAATATCACTGAAGACAATTGTCGCTTTTTATGACACACGTAATGTGTATTGTATACCGGCTTCTGACCGTCAGGAAGCGTGACGATTAATGGACACGCGCGCAATGTATACTGTATTACCGTCTTTCCGGAGAGATTAAAATTTATCGAATGACTTTATTCATATGCATTAAGTTCTTAGCAGAATCGGTACTATTTAGATAATGAGTATCTATTATTATTATTTTTTATATCTTGGATCCAAAATATATGTTTGTTTTGTTTGTTTGATTTGCGGTTTAACGACCCCGTCAACACTGTATAGGTCATTTTGGAGACATTGCTTCCAATTTTGTGGGACTTTTACCCGACAATGATATGAAATGACATCTCAAACCCTGTCGCCATATGAAACCGATAGGGTTTATAAGCATGGGCGGTCCGACTCACACCGCTTTGCCTGGGCAGGCTTAGATCCTCTAAGCGGTTTACCAGTACTGGTTTGGGGTCGGTTTCAGCTCTGCGCGGAAGCATCATGCAGCCCATCTATTGCTTCAAGCCCCGATGGGCGGGGGCCGTGAAATAAACATGTATACTGGGTCCAAGTTACGAGAATACATCCGTTTGACATAGTACCTTCTTATAGGTTGTGGGTTATTGCTAGAACCGTTGCTTTAAAATCTATTTTAATTGCTTCAACAGACAAATACATATTATCCAAGATTTGCTAGAGCCGTTCTATAGAGAACCCAAAACCTATGTCTTGTACAGAAGAAAAGGCTTGGGATGATTGCTGGAAACGCTTCATTGACAACATACGTCTTTATTTTGTCCCCATCAACACTGTATAGGTCGTTTTGGAGACGTTGCTTCCAATTTTATGGGACTTTTAACCGACATTGAGATGAAATGACATCTAGATTTGTTTGTTTGTTTGATTTGTGGTTTAACGTCCCCATCAACACTGTAAAGGTCATTTTTGAGACGTTGCTTCCAATTTTGTGGGACTTTTACCCGACATTGAGATGAGATGACTTCTCAAGCCCTGTCGCCCAATGAAACCATAGGGTTTATTAGCATGGACGGTCCGCCCCGCACCGCGGTTCCTGGACAGGCTTAGATCCTCTAAGCGATTTATCAGTACTAGTGTGCGGGCCGGATTCAGCTCTGCGTGGAAGCATCATGCAGCCCATATATTTCTTCAAGCCCCTATTGGCGGGGGCCTAATAGATAGATAGATTATTGTGTCAATGAAGATCTGCCCGCATGAAACCCAGTAACTGCTTTAAAATGTGCGACCAGTAATATGTCCAGGAAAACCTTCTACTTCCTAAATCTTCAGAAACGCATTGTCTTTATTCAGTAATTTTTGTGTATTACTCGATATGACAACAATATCATTCTATGTCTGCGGCGTAAAACAAATTAAATAAAAAATGTTGTAAATTATTATATTATCTAAATGCACGGCCAGTATTGTGGCCAAACAACAACAACAACAACAAGTAATATTCAGCATTTCAGCAGCCTCACTGAGGCGGTTGGTTCTAACTAGTACCCGCAACCTATGTCTTGGTGCAGAAATAAAGAAAATAATGTATACCACCGAAGCCCCACTTTTCTCTATATAAACGGGGGTTAGAGGGTTTTCATTGCACGGACTTGCTATCGTGATGATAAATCGGTGATTATTTAAGCAAGAAGTGTAATCTCGGATGACACCCGGCGTCTTAATTGTTCATTTTAGCTGAATTATTCTAGGTATATGATATTACTTTTTAAATACAACTACAGGTCAAGTTGCCACTTACCTGTCTAGTGACTACTGTGTTTAACAGCGCGCGTCACGATACTTGGTGATAATTCGATTATCGACAGGTAGTCGGAAGTGTGCTTACTCAATGTATTGATCGATTAACAACCCATCATGAACGATTATATTGGCGAGCGTCATCTACCTGAGCAGAAAGAAAGCAAGAGCGCATATGATGAAGTTATCGTCAAAGATGTATCGTCAGTTAAGAAAAAAGGAAAGATTTACTCGTTTTGCACGAAACATAAGGAAGAGAAACATATAAATTAGCTAACAGACATTTGCAGCACAGGCCGCCACAATTACCTCTTCACGGGAAAGAGAATAATAAAGTATTCTTATTGCCTGTTGCTTGTTTAAACTATAGACTGTTGGACCTCATTAGAATCGCCTCGACGAGGCGTTCTTACGTGTGCTCAAACTCTGTGTTATCAGCATAAATAAATATATTATCAATATGCACGGCCAGTATTGTGGCCCAAAACAACAAAATATAGTAAAATTTACTTTTATATTTCAGCAGATCAGCGTTTTAGTCACTTTCTGCTGATCCGCAGCCTGCTAAATTCAGCAGGTTTTTCAGCGTATTAGACAGGCCCGATTAAGATAGCATATCCGCGTGACACAGTGTTTTTCTTTCTTTTTTTTTTTTTTTCGTATCTCCAAAATGGCAATTCATATCTCACAAACGGTTATCTACTATGTCTTGGTGCAGATATTAGAAATTGTAATATAGGTTTTCTCTATGTAAAGTAGGGTTTAAAGGGGTTTTCATTACATGGACTTGTGAATATGTGGCATTTCTAAACACTGTCAATTAAAATAATTCAACTGACACCCACCATAAACTATTAAGTTTTTTTTTCCTTCTTTTTTTCTAATATGTGCTATGTTTGCTGGGTCTTGTCCAACATCCGTTTCGGTTTCATAACTTTGGGGTTGCCTATTCGAAATTCGCAAAATTGCAGTATGTTTCCTCTGGCTTTCTTTGCCGGATCATTACAGGGTCACTGATGAGGCTTTATTAGCCAAAACTACGTAGTATGACCCATCTTCTTTCTTATGAATGTTTTCATTGCTCTTAAAGGAACTCATTTTTGATTTTTATTTGAGACACACTGATGAAGATTAAATATAAGAAAGGCCTCTGTGTCACTAAATTAGGTATAGTTACGCCTTAATATAAAGTAGAATATTTCGTTCCAGCACACACAAAAATAGGATTTTTGAGAACCAATAATATTTTGTGTTAAGCACAAAAAAGGCTCACTTTTAAAAGAGTAATTTTTTTTTGTAACGACAGAACAGAACTTTATTTGGAGATAAACTCAGGCCACCCCAAAACAGCCAGTCCGAAATTAACTAGACATCAATTGACATGAGCGATTCTCGTTCAGTATCCCCCGGGTTCATAAAAGCGAAATCGATTTCACACACAGCCGGCTTATAACACAGTTGAGATTACACAACAGGTACACATTATAGGCCTCGGTCGAAGGGAGACAATCCAATATTGACTTGAAGTGTGACTATCAGGGAACAGTTGAATAGATTAAATGTCCGATAAAGTTGGCCATGTGTTGACGACTGACGACGCACCTACTACGGACAGGGTGATCACACTGGCTCACCTTGAGCACTTCGTGCCCAGTTCAGCCAGAATGATACATATTGAAATTAATCAAATTCAGAAAGAACATTACGCATGTCTTACGTGTGAAGCCATCCGTTGATGATATCGACTGGCTACTGACTGTCACATTGTCACCGGCGACAGTTGAATTGTGAGGCAAAGACGCTGATAGTGTTGAGGTTAGACTCGATGTAGATAGCCCTGTGAAAGAATATACGAATATTACATGGGTATGAGGGGAGGATGGGAAAATCCGTCCATCGGGATCACTGCCCGGCATCACGAGGCTTGCCGAGTGATGCCGAACAGTGATCCCGAGGGACGCTTTTTCTATCCGCCCCTCATACCCATGTTGGATTCTTTTTCTTGCATATCTTCCATTTCTGAGCGTGGGTCTTTAATACTGCAGACACTTCGGTTGCCGACGTCCGCCATATTGTGATGACAGTATATGATGTTTAGTGACGTCACGTATCGTGCTCTGACGTCAACCTTAACGACGGCGCATATGAGGTCGTATTCAACCAGAGTATTTATCAAACACGCGTGAATATTCGTTCTTGGGAAAGAACAATAGCACAGTATGGGAGCGGAAGTGAACGGCCATTTGCGATTGAACAGCACTTGCGATTTGTACAGTGGACGATCAGTCACTTGCGATATAACATAATCACGTGGTATCTCAAATTTGTAAACACAGAAGCCATTAGCGTGAGTTTTTGGTCGTTACTTTTATTTGTGTAAGTTGTCAATATATTTGTCACTTTACTGATAATAATTCCGTTGGTTTCATTGATCCTATCGGTGGACTTAACGATGGTGATCAGTTGACATGTGTTTCTCTGTTGCTGGCATACGTTACTAAAAAGTGGTTTAAATGACGGATGAATATTTAGAGGCCACTCCTTTTAGTTTCTCTGACATCTTTAATAAATTATAAAACCTACTGACAAAAAGGAAGTATACACTGATGTAAAATACGGCAGCTAACTCACAACCTGTATCCCCATCACTTTTGATCATCTGAACGGTCACTTGACATTGGATTGAACGATCCCTTGCGATCTGTAATCACTGGAATTGAACAGTCATTTGCCAAACTGATCATTGAAATTGAACAGTCACTTGCGATGGTGATTTCACAAATAACATTTTTGTGATGTAGGGTCATTCTAAGAAGTCTGATCAGATATTGGCATCAGATAACCAAAACAATTCCTTCTATTACCATTGAAGAAAAGTGTTCAGGACATTGCTACTGTTTCATCAGCATGGCGCGGAACTCTTTTTTACTTCTGCAGTTTCAAGTGAAAACACAGGTTTTATTTCATTTGAGGTGCTACGGCCCAGTCAACTCTATTCAGGTCATCTTGCAGACGTTGCTTCGAATGTTGTGGCTTTTAACCGACACTCAGATGAAATGTCATCCGAGCCCATACCACCCAAACAAACCAATAGGGTTTATATGCCGGGACGGACCGACTCGCACCACTTTGCCAGGACAGGCGACGACCTTCTGAACTGTTTACCAGTATTCATGTGCGATCGGTTTTAGCTCTGCCTGGAAGCACAGTGCATCCCAGCCTCCGAATGGACAGAGGATAAAGACCCGATTACATCTTTTCTTTGACATCTTTCAGTAACATTTAATTACTTTTGACATAACTCACAAAGCATTAAATTTTTCTTCATTCATTATGTGAATTGCAAGAAAAAATAGCTAACAAGTATTCTGTTATCTCTTGCCTGCCCTAGTAGGAAGAGCATAAGATCCGGTACCGGGCGTCAAGACTTGGTGGCTAGAAATCCTATTCCGGATTTTGTCATGGATTTGGACTTCTTTTTCACCGAGTAAAGCAAAGACAAATATACTTCAAGGCTGGCAAAGCCAATTTTTTATCCCCGAATGGATTTGCGGATATAATTAATGATCAGCCAGGCGTTCGTATGTCCACCCGTACGTCCATCCATAGAAAAAAAACTTAAGACGGCCACAACTCAAATATATTGACGTTTCTTTGTACAACTTTGAACAAGGTGGAACAGACGTGCCATGTGGAAGAACCACGAGTCTAGGTAACATGATATCTGAGTTATCTCCCCTGACAATATAACAGTTTGGTCACCACTCGATTTCACTAATGTGAGGTCGGTTTTACCTCTGCGTTGAAGCCGAATTGCACCCTTTGAGGTACTTGTTACAATTGTTTTTGTTTGATTTGGGATTTAACGTTCCCGTCAACAATAGTAAAGTAGAAGTAAAACAAAGATCAGGAATTGATACAATTAACTTGCTCCATCCATAAAAGACACCAAAGGGAAAGAAATACAAACATTAAGCGACCAGACCATAATGGAAACCTAAACAAAGGAAGGCCATATGGACAGTTACTTTCCCACAAAATGGCCACATGGCCATCCAAAATTAAAAGACACAAGTGATACACACAGTAAGTAACAAAGGTTATTTTTGAGACATTGCTTCTAATTTTGTGGGACTTTTACCCGGTATTGTGATGAAATGTTATCTTAAGCCGAACCAATACGGTTAATATGCAGGGACGGTCCGAACCGCATCTCCTTCTAAGCGGTTTGTGCAAGAACCACGGCTCCAAATCCATGATAGTTGAGTTATCTCCCATGACATCTCTGGGGTATATTGATAGAACCCCATTGAGCTGGAACAAAGTTTGAAATTAGAATGATTTTCAATTATGCTTTCTATTTCACTAACGTTGATTTATATTTCAATAAATGTAATGATATTTTTGTGTCGCAGGTCTGTGAGAATATGAGAATATGTAAGACAAGTAAAGCTTTTACAAAAAGCTTTGTCTACACTTAGCTCATATTAACTGTGGATGTCTAGAGACATATCCCAGAAATGTGTTTTATACAATTTGCTTTCCTTGGCAATATTCTAATTGCCAGTCTGCACCCATTATCCTGTCGACTAAAGTATAATGTTTGAATGTCAAAGATGAAAATGCTGCAATTTTCAAAAGGTACTTTTTCGTGTTTAAAATGGCACATGTACAACTTCAACTTGCTTGTAGCAACTTATGAAATTGAATGTTTGAAAACAGTTGGAAAAATTAAGCAGACAACATTCCTTCACTTTATAGAATACTAATTGGAAAGTAAACCAAACATTTGCTAACGGCGAGGTAAGTTTTTATCCCCACGTTTTTAAAAAAAAGTGGGGATATTGCAATCGCCTCCGCCCGTCTGTCTGTCTGTCCGTCTGTCCGTCTGTCCGGCTATCTCCTCCTAAACCGTTAGCCGGAATTCAACCAAATTTGGTATGCGAGTTGCTTACATGAATGGCTTGCGCAAGAGCACATTTTTTTTGTCCCCGCCCTGGGGAGGGGTCAAAAGGTCAAATATCAATAAAATTCAATTACAAAGTCAATTTTGAAGATTTGGATGCCAAACTTTGCACATGTACTTAGTTATGAAAAAAGTAAAACATATTGAACGGGATTTTGGCTGTGACCCCTAGGTCACGCCCTTGGGGTCGGACTTGTGGGGGGGGGGGTCGGGGGTCAAAATTAAAGTTTTTCAGAACATAGTCATGTTGCATATCTATGCGAAGGGGATAATGGGTAGAATAAACTACAAGTAAAATTTTGACCCTGGGGTCAGATTGGGGCCCTGGGAGAGGGGTCAAAGGGTCAAAATTTAAGTTTTTTGGAACATAGTCATGTGGCATATGAAATTGAAGGGCATGATTAGTAGAATATAATACAGGTAATATTTTGACCATGGAGTCAAATTAGGGCCCAGGGTGAGGGGTTTCGGTACTTGGCCCCTCTGTAGAAAGCGTGGGGATTTGCGATGGCGCGCCATCGACAGTATTCTAGTTTTTATTTAGTTCACCATAGCCGAATGCTCTTTGAGCTTATAGGATAGGCAGTGGTTTATAGTGGTCGAGAGTTTCTTGATGTTTAGTATGTATGACAGTGCAAATGTGATAGCAATTCTGTGCCAGAGCTCTGCACAATGAGCCTCTTTTTATGAAAGCTTATACTTATTATGGGCCTTTTTTTCTTTTTGTGAAAGCTTATACCTGTTGTTGCACAAACGTAAAGGTCAATCTGCATTGTGGGTAACGTATCCCGTGCAGGAATCGGACCACACTCACATTTTCGTTGGTGCCAAGAGGCAAAATAGCCATCAGAAGAGATTGCGAATCCCATGACCAAAAACTAATATGGTCTCCAGAGGATTGTTCACAAACAGAAAGTGCACCACATTAAAATACACTAGTCAGCACACAGTATATTGCTGCAACAGGAGTTTGTATATGTATTGTTTATTGAGACTATCTTCACCTAATGATACAAAGGATTGCTTCTCAATGAAGATCCAAGATTTCCAATGCACAAAGTACAGAAATACTGAGTTGTGGTTCTTGCCCATGAAATTCCTTTTCAACCTTGTATAAAATTGTGGCAAGTACCAGCAACATATCTCAAAGGGTAATTGAGTTATGGCCATCACAAGATTATATTGCCAGGGGAGAAAACTCACACATCCCGGTCACTCAGAATTGTGGTTCTTGCGAATGACACGCCCGCTTAACTCCATGTACATCTGAACCAAGTACCATCAATATATACTCAGATTCAATGAAAACGCACCACTTTTAGAATTTGGATTTCTTAAGTTTAAGGTAAAAATGATTGACTTTTTCAACTGATAAATACGGTATTGTAAAGGTGTCACCGAGGCAGGAGTTTGTTTGACACGAATACTGCGTGATTTTCATGATGTGCATGTGCGCGTGCAAAATGCAAAAATTGCAAAAATTTCTTAATCACGGTATTTTGGCATTTTTTTTACTGTCTTTATGTTAAAAGCCAGCAAAACATTCCATACAAACAGGCCAAAGGGACGTCTAAGTAACGTCGATCGTCATCGTGCCCACGTGGTTGAAGGTGGGTGTTCGTACCGCCAAGTTGCAGAGCGTTGTTCGCAAAATACGATTGCTCGACTGGTTGAAAGGCACAACGCCACAGGGTCTGTGAACGATAGACAACGCCCTGGGCGTGAACGTGTTACTACAAGTCAGCAGGACCGGTGCATTGTTTTGTTGTTTGTTTTGTTTGAATTGAGGTTTAACGTCCCCGTCAACACTGTAAAGGTCATTTTGGAGACGTTGCTTCCAATTTTGTGGGACTTTTACCCGACATTGAGATGAAATGACATCTCAAGCCCTGTTGCCCAATGAAACCAATAGGGTTTATTAGCATGGATGTGCATTTTTGAGTTATTTATTAAGGACGTCTGTGGAAACTACCCAGGAGACAGTGGGAACCCATAAACTTACATGTTAGTGCCTTAACTGAACGACATCTCCAGGAACGCGGTATTTCTAGCCATAAGACGTATAAGAGGGACGTTTTGACGGCGGAACGTCGAATTAGTCGCTTTAATTGGTGTCAACAGCGTATCCGATGGACACAACAGCGTTAGCGTGGTGTACTGTTTACGGTTAAGTCCCGTTTTGTGTTGAAATGTTTGATAGGCGGCGTAAAGTATGGGGTCGACGTGGGAGCGATTTCAAGACTGTTGTGTTAAACAGTTGTCCCGTTGGGGTGGTAGTATAAACATATTTTATTGCCTTTGTACATGATAACAAGTACAAACAATGGGGTTGGGCTACAAGTTCTACCAACATTAGCTACAGCCCTTCCCCTAAAGCTTGGCATGCAGAACAACCAACACGGCAATTAAATATAATGTTGAAACATAAAATAGAAGATTTAACACTGAATAAATAAATAAATAAAAAAAAACAAAGATGAAATAAATAAATTAATTAATAATAAATAAATAAATAAATAAATAAATAAATAATAATAAAATAAATAAATAAATAAATAAATAAATAAATAAATAAATAAATAATGCCAATGGTGATTGTGCCTCTCCGTCATCTCCCCACTATCCGACGCACCGCCAGACCTGGGGTAATTGTATTCTGTATTCTTATTCGAATACTATTCGAATAAATTTTCTGAGTATTCGTGAAGTATTCTGTATTCCTGGATTTTTTAGAATAAAAGTATTTGTATTTGTATTCGAATACATTTCAAAAAGCATGTATTCATGAATAGTTTTACGAATACATTATGAATACTTTTGCTTTTTACAGGACAAAAATTATGAAACAATACATAAATTCTTTAATTGATGTGACTGCTCATGTAGGAACTTCTAAAATTACTATTAGATGGTTTAATACAATACATTAAAACAGAAATCCAAGAATATTAATTGATTTATTTGACTGCATTGTTGCAAATAAAAACTTTTAAGATGACAAACATTTCATTATTATGAATATATTACTTTTAAAGTGACTGACATTGAGAGGTGTGAAAAACAGAAGAAAATAACCTGTTCTCAATTAGATTTTTTTTATTAATCACAAATATCTCACAATCATGGCCCACCACTGTGGAACATGGCTATTTCTAGTCAGTTCTTACAAATGTATCCATTTGTAAATATATGATGTTTTAGGCTGATTTGTGCTGATTACATAAAATAATTTCTGCTACCCATTTATGTCCAGTGAACTCATCAATTTGTATTATTAGACAGGTCCATTTCAATCTAAGAGGTGTCTGCTTACTTTAATTATTTTTGCAAAATTTTATGATCTTTAGAAAATTAGAAAGTACTGTACACTTTGATCAGACACTATATTCTGTGGCATGTGATCTTAATCTACACTGCCTACACTGACTGTAGGCAATGATGTGTTAATCTGTGAAGTTACCTGTATGTCATCTTCCAATAGATTGCTTCAGGACAGAGAGATAGGGGCAAGTCATGGTGTTTTTACAACTGAGCCATATGCATGCCAAAGTAAAAACCTACAAATTACCCACATGTATGTAATTCCAATTAATGGTAAATTGATGAGCTTTGTTTCATAAGATCATTCTCCCTGTTGATAACATATTAAAAATCATACACCAGAAAAAAGGTCTAAGTAGTAAAAGGGAAGTGAAAGCAATCTGAAAACGGAAATCCCTAGAGTAGAAATAGTAGGCAATGGGCAAACTGATTAATTTATTATGTGCTGGCCACCTTTGACACTTGTTTCTCACAAGAATCAGAACACAATAATGACCCTTATTTATTTTCAGCAGTATATGAATTGGTAATACGAAAACATGCTGCCTATACAAATACATTGTAAATTTTATTGCCGAAAAAGTCACAAATTTTAAGATGAAAAGTTGTGATAATTTTCTTATTCCTGCTCAAAATATAGATTGTGGGTACTTGTTAAAACTGCCTCCTTTGAATCACAGGCAAAATCCCCGCTCCCCTGACAAAATCCCCCTTTTTGTTAAGGTGGACAAAATCTCCCCCACCATTTGTCATAATCCCAGCTGCTGTTTGTGAAGGTGGAGAAACCCCCCCCACACCTCCACATGCACAGTTACTGATTTTTGAGAATCAATTTGTATGTACATGTATCATTATAAAAACTGCAGATTCCAAATCAGATTTGGAATATCATAGCTATATTGGTGCTAATGGAGAAATTATTGCAACAAGCAGGTAATACTGAACAAGTACAAAAGGTGACAAAATACAGAACAGTAAAATCATCAATATGACTACATTCTAACAATAAGAACATTAAAAATGAAGCAAAGTACTTCTTTAGTCATGGCAAGAGATTTAATTCATTGAACTGACTTAATAGCATAGTGTGTAATTCTATTTACATCATGAAATTTATAAAGAAATGTGTTAAAAATTCATCACAATAATCAAGCAGCGTTTTCAAAAGTGATACATTATCCTAATGAGGCGGTTCTAATGAGTACCCACAATCTCTATTTTAGAGCTGAAATAAGAAAAATTGGGTTCACAGTAAACCCCAGTTTTACTGTATAAAAGTGGGATTCAAGGGGTCAGAATTATATAGGTGTTTATGTGATGTAAATGTAATTCATCAATCATTAGCCTTTGATTGATAAATGCTGACACTACAAATGACCTGTGTCATACAAGATCCTGCAGACCTTCATTGATTGTGTCTTAAATTGTTCCAGAGAAAACAAAGAGATGTGTATCTGTCAATGACCCAAACATTACTACAACCACCAGGTGTTTTGTATAAGTCCTCCTTTTACTATATTTTGATAGAAATGTATTCAAAAGTATTCTAAAAGTATTTGAATACATTTGCAAAGTATTTGTATTCTCATTCGAATACATTCATAAAAAATGTATTTTTATTTGTATTCTGTATTCGTGAAATGCAAAGTATTTGTATTTGTATTTGAATACTTTTGAAAGTATTCGACCCCAGGCCTGCGCACCGCTACGTCCAAGGTCTGCTAATTATGGTCTTTCGTCCTGAAAATAAAGTAAATAATTATTCTGATTGAGCATAAAAGAACAATATCTCAATTAAATCGTCCTGTATCTTTAATAAACTTATGGACAGCCTCCAATAAAAGCATATTATCATCCTCTGGCAAATTTGAATTTCCACAAAGAAGTAACTGTAAATTTAATGGGTGTAATGGTCTTGTTGAATGGAACATAACTATCCTTTGGTCATGAAACAGACTACATTTAAAGAGAAAGTGTTCTGCATCCTCCATTTCTTCTGAACACTCACATATAGGGCTGTCTCGAAGATGATTACAGAAAAGGTCATTGTTAAGATTACTACATCGATTTCGCATTCTGCAGTGAAGTACAGATAGCTTTCGACTACCCTTAAGATAATGGATAGGAACTATTATACTTGAACAAAAGTGCCTTTTAACTTGATAACAGAAGGCATTATAAGTTTCAGAATTTCGATACTGCAATGGTAACTCATTCCATACCGAAATGGAGGAAGGAATACATGAACGATTGAATATTGTTGTACGCTGAGGAACAGTGACTATATTGTCTCTGTTTCGTAATGGATAGCGTGTAGTTTCACCAACACTTGGAGGTATTATATCAGATATATATGAAGGCACCATATTGTGTGTAACTCTATACATAAATTTTAATTTTTGATTCCTTCTACGCAATGAAAGAGAGTCCCATCCACATTCCTCATAAAGCCTTTCAATCGATACAGATCTTGTAAGACCGGTTACAATCCGGGCAGCCTCATTCTGTATTTTTTCTAGAGAATTTGCCTGTTCCACAGTACAGTTGTCCCAAACTACAGATGAGTATTCTAAGATTGGCCTAACATATGATATATAAACCTGATTTAAAGCTACTCTGCTAAAAGTATATTTTAATTTACGCATAATCCCAATTACCTTTGATGCTGAAGTTAAAATACTGTCTATATGGTTCTGCCATTTACCGTTTTCAGTGAGGGTTATACCTAGATGTTTGTGTTGATCCACAAAATTAATATCGATACCGTCAAAAGTTGGGGTGGTAGTAGCGTAATGGTGTGGGGAGGGATCTCATGACGTCACAAAACCCACCTCATCGTTGTTGGTGGCAATTTGACGGCACGTCGATCCATCGATGAAATCTTAGAGCCTGAGGTGGTACCGTTTTACGCAATAATGGTGACGTTACGCTTTTCCACCAGGACAATGCACGTGCTCATTCTGCGAGGCTAACCATGGATTTTTTTTCCATCAAAATGGTGTGCAAGTTCTTCCTTGGTCTTCATTTTCGCCGGATTTAAACCCAATTGAGCACCTTTGTGACCAGCTCGGCAAACGTGTGTACAGCCGACATCATCAGCAGCTTGCCATGGCGCTACAGGAAGAATGGGACAACATCACATAAGACAAGACGAAGCATTTGGCGTCGATGCCAAGCAACGCTTGATG
Source organism: Lucinisca nassula (assembly GCA_963580285.1). Taxonomy (NCBI): domain Eukaryota; kingdom Metazoa; phylum Mollusca; class Bivalvia; order Lucinida; family Lucinidae; genus Lucinisca; species Lucinisca nassula. The sequence continues at coordinate 107,066 of CAUZLF010000742.1, read as the reverse complement.
CTTATGGTGGACATACCCGGTATTACGATATGTGGTTTTGATTTTTGGGTGTGTGGACTTATTGGAGTCTCCGTATCTCTGCACTCAATGAAATGCACTCTGTAATGAGTCTGTGGATAAGTTAGTGATAATCATTTAACGTGATCAAATGCTGCAAATATTGTGAATCGATTCAAATTTGAGGGTGTATAGCACTAGTGGTGCGTTTTCATTGAATCCGAGTATATCTCAAAGAGTATTGAAGATATGGTGATCACAAGGTGGTCATACTGTTATCTTTGAATGGGAGATAACTCAAATACAACAACACCATGAGTTGTGTTTCATTCTCATTACATGCCTTCTATAACTTGTATTCAATTGTGCCAAGTTCCATTAATATATCTCAAAGATTATTGGAGTTACGGCCACTATAATGTTATATTGTGAAGAGAGATAACTCCAAAACCAGTGCACTCAGAGTTGTAACCATGGTACCCAGAGTTGTTGTTCTTGCGCATGACACGCCGTCTCAGCCGAACAATTGTGCCAGGTACCAGCAATATGTCTCAAATTGGGAATTATGGCCATCACAAGGTTGTCATTTTATTCTATTGGAAGGGAAACTAACTCAAAATAACTATGACAAATAGAATTGTGGCACTTGCGCATGACACACGGTCTCAGCGTTGTGAACATTCAATGAATCTCGAAGGGTTTTGGAGAAATGGCCATCACAAGCTTTCGTCTACGGAAGGACGGACGAACGGACGGACGTCATGCTGATCGCTATATACCCCGAACATGTTTGGTCTGGGTATAATGAAAAAGACTGTTTGATCATTGGAACAGCCTACCAGTGACGTCATCAACAGAATGATTAGCCAACCCCGGAGATGCCAAGGTTAGCCTGCCTTTTGCCGGTACTCTGGCCTTTTTAAAGACCACCTGGTCAGGTATTCTAACTGGCACTGGCTATGGAACACGATTTGCAGGTCGGAAATGACAACCTTCCATAGCCGCGATTTGCAGCCTACTATTTTTCTGACCGGTTATCAACTTCTGTAACTTAGAGACCACTTTCCTTTTAATGCACCGTGCCGGAGACGAGAGTTGTGCATCGGTCCCAATGTATCACTCCGTGAAAAAGCCTTTTAGAAAGTGGGACAACTAATCCTGGACATATTCTAGGGGTAGCCCCTATGTGCTTATAGCGCCCTGTTACCTTAAAACCTGTCAACGTCAACGTGGGTGACTAATGGCTGTACTTCCGTGTTAAACCCTACGTCTATAATGTCTACCCCCATGGGCGCCTAATGACGAGTACTTTGTTCATCAGTCACAGGAACGTCGTCTAGAAGGCGATTTCTTGCGTTGCGTATACCAGCAATTAAGTAATCTATGCTGTCTGGCCTCCCTGGCCTTGTGGTTAAGAGCACTGACTCTCAATCATTAGGTCTGTCAAATCTATAGTTCGACTCTCGTTCGGGTTTTATGTTTGATGCCAATTTTGCAACGGAAGGTCGTGTGATTTTTCTTCGGGTACCCTGGTTTTCTTGTCAGGGCCGTTAAAGAGCAACACAAACTAGAAATTGTGTTTGTGAAACACAATGCCACCAACCATATACTTGTCCTTAAATGGGACAGTAAACAGTACCTCATGATCATTTGCAGGTCATCTGCACATTTGACCCAAACAGTATGCCAAATATCATTAGCCTAGCTCAAGCGGTTCTCCAGATATTTTGTTCACACGGTTTCCCCATAGCCACAATGCTTAAGTCGAAAAAGTCGCATAACTCCGTTAAAATTTTTCGGAATTTGGTCAAAAGTTAATCAGGTCATCTACACATAAGACCCAAACTGTATGCTAAATATCATGAGCCTAGCTCAAGCGGTTCTCCAGATATTTTGTTCACAAGGTTTCCCTATAGCCACAATGCGTAAGTCCAAAAAGAGGCATAACACCGTTAAAGATTTCCGGAATTTCGTCAAAAGTTAATCAGGTCATCTACACATTAGACCCAAACTGTATGCCAAATATCATATGCCTAGCTCAAGCGGTTCTCCAAATATTTTGTTCACAAGGTTTCCCTATATAGCCACAGTGCATAAGTCAAAAAAGGGCGGCATAACTCCGCAAGGACAAGTCCGACGGAAAAGAAAAAAACCCGGGTCCGCTTATTTTTCATGCTCATGCCATGTATGAAATTTCAAGATCCTAGCTCAAGCTATTCTGTAGTTTACCTAGGTACTAAAAGCTTAACGGACGGATGGACGGACAGGGCAGAAGCAATATGCCCCTCCAAATTCTTCGAAGTTGGGGGCATAATAAATAAATAAATTGAAATAAACAGCAGTGTGTGTGCGCGCGTGCGCGTGTGTGCTCTTTGTTTGTTTGTATTGGATTTTAACGGCCCAGTCAACACTATTTCAGGTCATTTTTGACCCGGTCAGTTATTACCTATCCACACATTTTCTGGGCAGTCTTATACGTAAGCGATTAACCAGTATAGTGCACATTATTTCGCCAGAAACTGACAACTGCCCTTCTTGAATCAGCGGAAGGGAGAGAATGACAGTAGAAAAGACAACATGATCAATCTCCACGAAAGAATGCTGCCGACCGCGGCAGATATCGAACCCGCGTCCTTCTGATCACCAGTCTGACGCGCATCTGTATTTTTTTCCTCTTTGCAAGAAAAGAGGAGATACTGTGATACGCCAGTACAGTATGAGTGAGTGACGTGGAGATGGGGAATATAGTGCCATTAAACGAATGTCTTCAGCATATTCAGAATATCAACTAACAAGTGACCGTTCAATCGAATCGCAACTGACCTGTACAATCCGAATACTTACAAAAGCAAGTGATCTGAACGGTTTGTTTTTTCTCCTGTGTCATACTTTTGACAGTCCTTCGGCCTGATTTCAATTTTTGAAGATGTCTTTGATTTCTTTTCAATCAGTGATAATATTAGAAGACTTAAATGCTAAATAACAAAGAAAATGCTTCTTGAAACACGTTTTATGCGTATTTACAATTGTGTCAACCGGTTATAGCATAACGATAAACAAAGTGATCAACAATCTAGCTCTTCTCATGTCATCCAAAAAATAGCATGTTTCTGTGGTTGAAATATGATAAAAACATCCATCTTACCATCAAGACGTATAAATTGCATATAAGCGTTATGTTCGGGGAACAAAAATGAAATTCCTTACCGTGTCGGCGAAAATACCATACCGCAAGTGACTGATCGTCCACTGTACAAATCGCAAGTGATGTTCAATCGCAAATGGCGGTTCACTTCCGCTCCCATACTGTGAATAGGATTAGAACAGAATTTCTATCTGAGGCTAAAACTATGGATTTCCTTATCTGGTGTGCAAGGAATTAATTGCTGTTAATACTCGTACATGCTTTTTTTTAAAAAAAAAACATCACACCTGAGTGATCATTTCATACATAATATAAGCCCATCAGTAATTTTTACTGTCCGTTCCAAGTCGGTGCTTTTGCTGTGGTTCCTTCCTATTTTATATTGGCGGTTCTTATATATAATGTATGAAACCAACCGTCGGTTTGTTTGGTATACAGTCGAACTTCAATAACTAGAATACCTTTTGACCATACCCAGCAGGCACACGTTGCAAGGGCCATGTCAAATCAACGTCGGTGCAACGTCACTATGTTCCACCAACGTAGATGTGAGGTAGCATAAACGTCATGACCTTTTATCGACGTTGATGTGACGTCAGAATTACGTCATGTGTCTGCTAGGTTGCTAGGTAAATTTTTTTCGAGATAGTGTCAGTTCGATCGAGCGGAGTTTAATCATAGCAAAAAATGGGGCCACGTAAGTGGAATAGGGGCACCTTCAGGGGAGGCAACTCCTGCAAAAGTATTTTTGTCTCCCATGTCAATAGGGGCCAACTCTTTATTGAATGAATTTGCACCTTTCCTTTAAGAGTAGACCCCCTACACAGTGGGACGGGGCTTATAGAAAAACGAACAGGAAGTCGTGAAAGTTGTCTCCCTTTGAAAAATGGCGGAAAAATCTGTCAGGTGTTACCATTTCCCTAAAGGGTATCTTTACAATCTTCTTTAGATGAAAGGTATGTAATTCGTATTCAATAGTATCGCCTCAATGAGGCGATTCTAATGCGTACACGTTATTTTTTTTTTTGTTTGATTTGAGGCTTAACGTCCCCATCAACACTGTAAAGGTCATTTTGGAGACGTTGCTTCCAATTTTGTGGAACTTTTACCCGGCTTTGAGATGGAATGACATCAATGAAACCAATTGGGTTCATAAGCATGGACAGGCCAACTCGCACCGCTTTGCCTGGGCAGGCTTTAATCCTCTAAGCTGTTTATCAGTACTCGTTAGCGGGTCGATTTCAGCTCTGCGTGGAAGCATCAAGCAGCCCATCTATTTCTTCAAACCCGATGAGCGAGGGGGGGGGGGGCAATGAGTACACGTAACAAACCTCTATGAATCTTTCTAAACATATGGATATCTGGAGTTATGTGAAGAATAGTCTAAGGACCCAAGATTTATTTCGAATTAGCCATAGTAAACGAGCTATCCGTGCTCGAGTTATCGAAGTGTATTAGAATCTGATATGGGGTTCTGTTGCAGATGGGCGTTTCCAACCCGAGGGATGACCGTGCTGAGCGGAACCGAGGCTATGCCGAGGTTCCGCTCAGCACGGTCATCCCGAGGGTTGGAACGCCCATCTACAATAAAACCCCATATTGGATTCTTTTTCTTGCACAACACTTCCCAAACATTTTCTTTTCATTTTCTTTTTAACGTTTCATTTTTGTGCGCACTATTCTATTCATTTTTTTTAATTAAACAATATTCATGATATTCATCCGCTGTTTTGACCGTTACTTTTGACAGCTCACACATGTATATTGTTTACAAAATAAAAGTAGTGCGGAAGTAGTTCCGGCAGTTGAATAGAATTGAAGCGCACTTATGTTAGTTGCCTGGGTCGGAATACCAGGGCCAGAACACAAATTTCTATCCCAGGGTTAAATCACGGATTTCCTTGTCTGTTGTGCAAGAATATCTGTATTCCTATGTTCCGCCAATCCATTTTTATCATTTGAAGTCACGTCTGGGAATGTAATAACGTCATGCAATGAATTCGGTAATCCACTAGTGGATTAAATATGCAAATTAGTAAGACACGTTCCGTAACGTTACATGTACGACATCTGTTACGACGACGCGTTTACTAATGGCGGAGTATTGACATTTACATTTGTGTACAAAAATCGTGAATTAAATACGTTTTAATGTCATATGATAAATAGAATCTTGCATTCGTGATCATGTATTATTGAATTGATTCAACTAGTTGAGGAAAAGGCATAAAATGCTCGGCAAAGCCTCGCATTTTATGCCTTTTCCTCAACTCGTTTAATAAATCATGCATTATGCGTGCACTCTCAGACATATTTGCTGATTACTGCGTGTGTGATACAGCATCAGCTGTGCGAGATTCCAGTTTATCATATGACGTCGCGTCTGAGAGTGTAATAACGCCATGTATTATTTTCGATACATGTAATCCACTAGTGGATTAAATATGCAAATTAGCTAGATGCGTTCCGTAACGTGACATGTACGACGTCCTTAACGACGTCGCGTTTACTAATTGCGGAATATTGATATTTTTGTAAACTAAACAATCGTGAATAAAATGTCATCTGATAAATAGAATCTTGCATTCGTGCTCATATATTATTGAATTTATTAAACTCGTTGTAGAAAAGGAACAAAATGCTCGGCAAGCCTCGCATTTTATCCTCAACTCGTTTAATTAATTCAATAATACGTGAGCACGAATGCAAGATTCTATTTATCATGATATTTAAAGCGCATTTTATTCACGATTTGTTTACAAAAATGTCAATATTCCGTCGTTAGTAAACGCGAAGTCGTTAAGGACGTCGTACATGTAACGTTACGAGACGTATCTAGCTAATTTGCATATTTAATCCACTAGCGGATTATCGAAAATATTACATGGCGTTATTACACCTTCAGACGCGACGTCATATGATATAAAAAGAACTTGTAAATGTGACATCATCAATAGACCAATGACAAACATCTTAACCTTGGTGCATAGGCGTAAGTTTACAATCACCAATAAAAAAATCGGCCCCCGCCCATCGGGGCTTGAAGAAATAGATGGGCTGCATGATGCTTCCACACGGAGCTGAAAGCGACCGCACACGAGTCGGACCGTCAATGCTTATAAACCCTATTTGTTTAATTGGCGACAGGGCTTGAGAAGTCATTTCATCTCAATGTCGGGTAAAAGTCCCACAAAATTGGAAGCAACGTCTCCAAAATGACCTATACAGTGTTGGCGGGGACGTTTAACCAAAAAATCAAACAAACAAAACCAATATAAAATTTATCTCGGAAGAATATTGTGATATGATAAATCAACTTGCTAACGTCTCCAAAAAATGGGAACCAGCAAACATTCAAAATCAAAATTCTAGAAGTTCTTGAACTTTGTGACATACTTTCAGTAGATCTTGTTGTGTGTGCAGTACTTTCAGTTAGTGTTGTGGTTTGTGAAGTACTTTCAGTTACTGTTGTGGTTTGTGAAGTACTTTCAGCTAATGTTGTTGGTTGTAAAGTAGATAAGGTCGTTGGAGAGCTAGTGGCTGTAGTGGTCTTATGTAGTATTGTAGTAGTTTTTGTCGTTGTTTCTAATGTCGATGACGTTGTAGGCATAGTTGCAGGCTCAGTAGATAATGTCGGTTCATCTGAGAAAAGTACAATGAAAGCCTTAACCCAATATGACACAAAGAATCTTCAACAGACCGTAAAAATCCAAAACAGTTCGGACACCTAAAAATTGGTGCAATCAACCTTAAATTTCAACATAACGGCCTTCAGACCATATAACAGACCAAACATAAAGCTAAATATTTGATCGGATGGGACTGGACACTTGTCTGTTTCTAAGCCCATCGGGGTTCAGCTCATCAAGAGAACAAGCCTGTATAAAGGAGCAGTCTCCATAAGGCTATTTTCATGGCCACAACCGATTTCCTTTAAACTTTGTAGCTTCAAATTGGTATACATTGGCTGTCTAATGGTGAATTTTTAGACTCTTTGGTCCACTGGTTTTTGCTGTATACACTATTAAAGTGGGTGGGGTAATGTCACCCCATCAATGGTTTACCAACAAAAATGCTATTATTTTTGTTCAAAGTGCATGACTGGAGGCGATGTTTGCCGTATGCTTACTACCCTTTTAGGTATAACAGCCGGTGATAACAGTCTTATAAATATCAAAAAAGGGAAGAGTTTATACGCGCTTGTACGTTGTACCCAAATATTAGTAATTTTTATTCCCCAAATTTACGGAAAACCACAACACCTTTACAGTTTTCAAATTATTTCAAAGATCTTTCATAAATATAATGTTGATGTAATAGTCATTCTAGGTATATGTCAGAATTATTGTTAGTTCATAAAACTTAAAGAGTTACCTGCCTCTGAAATTGGATTTTACCCAATTTTTAAATCGGAGTGCATTTATCCGTTTGTAGTACTCACAACTTCATTTGAAAGTGAATAAACCGATTCCATGCAAATATTATTAAATAGATGTGGACAAGGAAGTCATACGATTTAATAGTGCATGCTAGTATTTTTTTTTTTTTTTTTTTTGGTTATTTATGAACTCTTAATCTCCAGGTGCAAATAGAACATTTGTCAACTGTCAAACATTTTTGACCACCAAAGCAGGCTTTGCTAATGTTCTGGAACCTCATTTTAGACTGATACTGTGCTTAAACATAAGCCTGTATGGTCTCACGACATTTTTAAGATTTTTTTAATTTACTGATCTTCCTTTGAATCACTAGATATACCCTATGTGTCTCAAGTTTCAGTATTGTAATTAACACAGTTTATGACCAGTGCATGGCAGATAAGGGATAGGTTCTATTCACCTATTAGAGATCAGCTGCCTCATGACCCTGTATGATAATAGCCCTTAGCCAATTAGATTCTGTCTTGCAGTTTCCCTTTAATATCTGCATTTGTAACCAGGCAAGACAAATTTACGGGATGCTTTGTGCAGCAGGCAGCAGCAAAGCGATGTCATGTTGAATTTATTCTTCTAAGTTTTCTTTCCGTATATGTATTTTTATTTTTTTTTCTCGTTAGATTTAGTATTTTGTAGATTAGGTAGACCATATTATGGCTAGGTGGCAACACAGGCAGAGTTATTTGTACATTATTGGTTTGGTCGCCATGAGGCGGGCAAACCGGGTCTAATGGCCAGATTGTAACTGTTCCATGGAGGGGCACGTGACGCGATCAACCAACCAGCTTTAACGATGATGCAATACTATACTGCAATCACGTGAAACAGCCTGTCTGAGTAGCGAAACAGACCGAAATGCAAGCGTTCCAACTCCAACAATAGATATCTTAAGGGAAATGGATACACCTGGGAGGTGTGGCAGTTAGTCTACTATTTGTACCGTATTTCAAAACACACCTATACAAATACATTGTCATTTTTTGGCCAAAGAAAAAAAATTAAAAAGAAAAATTGGAATATTTGCCTTTTTTGCTCAAAACATAGATTGCGGGGAGTCGACAGAAACGCCTCGACGAGGCGGATTCTATCGAGTACCCACAATCTAGTGTCTCAGAGCATGAATACGGAAGTTAATGTATACCCTGCAAACCCGTGCTTTACTATATAAAAGTGAAGATTATATTTTCTTGTCCTTTGGGATAATTGATTCGATTGTGGAATTTTGAAAATATCTGAGGGTCACTGATGAGGCCTAATTGGCCGAAACTAGCTAGTCTGGCCCAGACAACATGTACACTTCATATTTTCCAGTTCTTTGGTGTAAGCCTTGCTTCCAAAGGATAGCAATTTTATAGAACATATTTCACTTCATTTCAACTGGTGAATGGAAATGTGTGGCGGCGGTAAAACGTCTCCCTGCCCTACATCATAGTGTAGATTATATTTTCTTGTCCTTTGGGATCATTGATTCTATTGTGGAATTTTGATAATATCTTAGGGTCACTGATGAGGCCTAATTGGCCGAAACTAGCTAGTCTGGCCCAGAAAACATGTGTACACCATATTTTTCGGTTCTGCGTTGTATTCCTTGCTTCCAAAGGATAACCCTTTTATAGAACATATTAAAGGGGATCACAATTCTATAGGCATGATTTCGTGATGGAAATACAACTGGTTGCTACTCTGTTGGCTCTGTCAAACTGAAAAAGGGGTCTACTCTAAAAGGGGAAGAATTTGCTCCTCAAGGGGTCTACTCTAAAAGGGAAGAATTTGCTCCCCAGGTTGGTTGGTTGATTTGAGGTTTAACGTCCCCGTCAACACTGTAAAGGTCATTTTGGAGACGTTGCTTCCAATTTTGTGGGAATTTTACCCGACACTGAGATGAAAAAACATCTCAAGCCCTGTCGCCAAATGTAACCAATAGGGTTTATTAGCACCCCGGTTCCTGGACAGGCTTAGATCCTCTAAGCTTTTTATTAGTACTAGTGTGCAGGCCGGACTAAGCTCTGCGTGGAAGCATCATGCAGCCCATATATTTCTTCAAGCCCCTATGGGCGGGGGCATTTGCTCCCCAGGAGCAAATTCTTTCATTTAAGAGTATACCCCTTAGACATATCCAAAGAGAAACTACTTTTGCAGGAGTAGCCCACCCCCTTAAGGCGTATCTATTTCCCTTATTGGGAACTTATAACAGCCGCAGTCATTTTCGCAAATTTTACGTCTTGCAATGCCATTATAGAGTAAGTCATGCATGGGGCCATGGAAACGAAAAACAACAGAACATAACTACTACTACTCACAAAGTGTTGCTGGCTGCGGTAGCTCAGTCGGATGCAGTCTGACTGATGATAAGGAAGACTCGGGTTCGATACCTACCGGGGTCGGCAACATTCTTTCGTGGAGATTGATTATGAAATCTTTTCTATGGTCATTCTCTCCCTTCCGCTGATTCAGGAAGGGCAGGGGTCAGTTTTGGGCGACAGAATGTGCACTGACCTGGTAAACCGCTTACGGATAAGCCTACTCAGGAAAAGCGTGGATAGGTACACTGACAGTCCAAAACATGACCCAAAGTAGTGTTGACTGAGCCGTTAAATACAAATAAACAAAACTTGCAAAAGTTTACTTCACACAGATAGGAACAGGGGTTGGTAACTCGAAGATCTCTTAAGGCTTACGACGACCTTAAGTATATCTTAATCAACTCGTAGCGATTAGTGTGAGTAACTCGAAAGTACCGTAATTTATGGAGACAACTTAACCATATCGTAAAGTTACGGACAACTCAGGCATGCCGTAACCTCATCTTAACTATTTCGAAAGAAACAGACACTACATAGAAGCATAAGAGTGAGTGAGTGTTTCAGTTTTACGTCCCACCAACAGCTAAGGTCAAACGGAGACGGGACCTCGGTTTAAAGACTCATCCGAAAGTCTGGAGAAGCCCGGGATCGAACCTGCGACCCCTGGTTTACAAGGCGAGTAGCGTAACCACTCGACCACGGAGGCTTCTAGAAGCATAAGAAAAGACGTTGTATATCTATCTACTTTTTTTCTCGGCACACATGGTTTCTTTTAGTAATGATATGCGATACATGTATTGTTTGATTAAGGCAGATATATAATTACCTGTGGCCCCCGCCCATAGGGGTTTGAAGAAATATGTGGGCTGCATGATGCTTCCACGCAGAGCTGAATCCGGCCCGCACACTAGTACTGGTATACCGCTTAGAGGATCTTAGCCTGTCCAGGAACCGCGGTGCGAGGCAGACCGTCCATGCTAATAAACCCTATTGGTTTCATTGGGCGACAGGGCTTGAGATGTCATTTCATCTCAGTGTCGGGTAAAAGACCCACAAAATTGGAAGCAACGTCTCCAAAATGACCGTTACAGTGTTGACGGGGACGTTAAACCTCAAATCAAACGAACAAAATATAATTACCTGTATAAAAATACATGTAAACAAAGATCTATACATCTCCGATAAACATGTATATATGTAGTACGTAATTATTATGTACAAGCTGTTGATTTGTGTGCGCAATAGTCGTGTCAACAAAGGAAGAAAAGAAGAAGAAAAAAAGAAAAAAGATATTATAGCCTGTACAATAAGTGTACTACTGACCACAATCGTCTTGTTTTTGAGAAATAGCGGTCAAGACTGCTCACTTCTTATTTCCTATTTCTACTTCATATTTCAACGCCCCCGCCCATAGGGGCTTGAAGAAATATATGGGCTGCATGATGCTTCCACGCAGAGCTGAATCCGGCCCGCACACTAGTACTGGTAAACCGCTTAGAGGATCTAAGCCTGCCCAGGAACCGTGGTGCGAGGCGGACCGTCCATGGTTTAATTGGGCGACAGGGCTTGAGATGTCATTTCATCTCAATGTCGGGTAAAGGTCGCACAAACTTGGAAGCAACGTGTCCAAAATGACCTTTACAGTGTTGACGGGGACGTTAAACCTCAAATCAAACAAGCAAATACTTCCTATTTCTCGCTTCCTACTTCACACCTTTTTCTTGCACAAGTAAGTTTGCGATCAAAAAAGTTTCTCAATGGACCAGGGGATTCCTCGCGTGGGAACTATGTTATTCAAATTCTTCCTCGAGACACCATGTTTAATCCCATATTGTGTCTCACACGTGGGGGAGGGGGTGTATAATACAGATAAATATATGGTAATGGGAGAAAATTCTTGGTTAGGTGGGAAAGCAAACATGTGTTACCATGAAGAAGTTTCTATATTGTACGCCCTGTCTTGAGGACTGCTGTGCAGGAACCGCAGATCAGCTTATGCATTTAAAGATTCGGCTGTATACACGATTCACCAAAGCAAAGATCCGCGCCCCTTGGGGGCTGCATGACAACTATGCAGAAAAGCTGTCAGTAGCTGAACATGACTGATATAGTGTTGACTAGGATCTCAAATCTCATTTTTGAAATATATATATATTTTGGCTGTTGCACAATTTGTTTAAGACCCTTTCAAGTAATTGATGCTAATATGAGCTCAGGCATGGCAAATCAGGGGGAAATGTAGAGAAGGGGTCGCCAGTTGTGTCATTGTTTCTCATCCCATAGTTTATTTGGAACCTTGCCTATTATGATACCGCTACCCAGGCCTTCTCTGGCAGAAAAGGTTCCAACAGGGCTGCCTTGTTGTTAAACAAACCCCGGTATTATCATTTGTAGTAAGATGTTAAGCGTCATTATATTTTGCTATGCCCTGGCTTACAAAAAGTTTCCGAAGCGCTTTGCACGAGATTAAAAATTACACAGGTAAATCGTAAGTGGTAAGATGGCATAACGAGACCATAAATTTTACGGTTGACACCTTAAGTATGTCTCAAATACATCTTAAGTTGATATATTTACGATGGCTTCGAGTTACCAACCCCCTTAAGTATGTCTCAAGTACATCTTAAGTTGATATATTTACGATGGCTTCGAGTTACCAACCCCAGATTTATGTAGTCTGAACATCTTTCGGTACGCTGATAGCTCTAATAATACGTATATGTAAATGTTGGAAAGACAGAGAACGTTATTTTTCCTCGTTTATAAAGATCGCTGGTTGTAACGGGCCTCCGTGGCCTAGTGAATGAGAGTGCTGACTCTTAATCATTAGGTCTCTCAACGCTGTAGGTTTGAGCATGGCTCAGGTCACATAATGAGAAGTTCTGCAACGGAAGGTCAGGAGGTTTTTCATCGGGTACTCCAGTTTTCGCTCACCTCTGATTAACGATCGGCTTGATGTGAGTGAAATAATCTTGAAAGGATTGTAAAACAAAACATAAAAAAGATCGCTGGGTGTGTAAAAATGTTTTCACAACAACAACAACAACAACAACAACAAAAAAGGTCGTATTAAGTTATGGGGTTGGTGTCCGTCCGTCCGTTCGTAAACTTTTTTTTCGTTTCCGTATAACTCCTACTATACATTTTTCATCCGATCAAGCCTATAATGTGTATGTAGTAAGGCTAAGATGTGAAGATGTGCCTTATGTTTCGAGTATTACTGTCCACCAAATATTAACAGAGTTATGACCTTTGAAAAATTCGGTTTACATTTTCGTTTGGTTAAGTTTTGTGCTATACATGTGTAAACCATATGTAAGTTACATTTAGTTTATACTTGTCATGGCGTTAAACAATTTACCACAGAATACTCATCACTACCTACCCCTCCTGATACCAAGGTCACAGACTTCGAAATTTTATATACACGTTTTGTATTAAAAAATGGAAGTGGAGGCAATGATCAGGAATCGTTACAATCAACCCACAGCTCCCATCAGAGACACCAAAGGGAACGACACACAAACGTGAACAACAGACCCTAATGGAAACACCAACACCGGATAGCCAAAAGGACAGTTACTTTTCCATAAAATGGCCAATAGGCTATCTAAAATAAAATAACTTAAGCGACACAAACATGCAAAGACAATCCATAACAAAAACAAACCGCGACAGAAGAACCGCCTTGGAACGGTCAGCGGAAACGAATTCCACTGGGGGGTGCTTAAATCGATTTTACGTGGCCACAATCCTCGCCCTTACTTCCGTCGCGATTTAGACAAATAATTTGCTCGGTCCGCATGAAGGCCTCCAAACTTTAGACAAACTATAACAAAAATATACCGCGACAGAAGAACCGCCTTGGAACGTTTAAAGTTTAGTATTTTTATTAAAAAAAAAATACATTAAGTGGGATAATGATATCAGCCTGTTTCAAATCAGAATGTAGACTGACAAGACCAAACCTATTGGATGCTTTTTGAAAGCAGCCAACTTGTTTACTTCAAGCATTGTATTTACCTGCCTATCATAGCAGACGCTTACAACACCTACCTGTTTTTATGTCACATTCTATGTGGAGATCATTTGGCAATGTAAACCAGCGACTTGCAAGTTCTAAACGTGTTATATTTGTTATCTTGCTCAAATTATATATGTGTTTTATGTACTTGCCTTATCATGCGTATTGCCTATTTGTTAAATGGTCCACATTGTACCCAAACCCAGCTTTCCTTATTCTTGCTAATTAATCATAGCTGCAGATTACCTAATGCCTGTTGTTGGCAGGCTGTACCTACTGGGTGGAAAGAAATTAATAGTCCCCTTTAACCCCACCTATTATATAGCAAAACTGGGTTTTACAGGGGTAAACCTTATTTTCCTAATTTCTGTTCGGTCATTCTCACCCTCATGGTGTTACAAGATAGTTGTCAGTTTCTGGCAAAATAATGTGCACATTTTTGTATGAGCCGACCCAGCGCGTAATAGTTTAGTGGTTAGTGCACTTACCAGTAATGCTAGAGGCTCCCGCTTCGATCTCCGGCATCGGTGATAAAATGTTGGTGTCCGAACACGCTCCATTGGCATCATTTGGAGGGATGCATGTCATTAAGTGCACCGTTATTCGGATCGTGACGCAAACTGGAGGCCCCTAGTGCCATGTGAGTAATCCCCTGTGCAGATTAATGGACCCTAGTTTTTCATCTGAAAATCTGCAGTTTATCTGTGTCCCCTCCAGGTGTCAAAGCGAAAGAAAGAAAGAAAGAAAGAAAGAAAAGAAAAGAAAGAAAGAAAGAAAAAAGAAAGTATGTTTATGTAAAATGTCCGGCATAATATGGCTAAAACAGTGTCGACTGGGTCGTAAAGATCCAAATCAAACGAAAATCCGTCCTCCCAACATAAAAAATAGCTTTTAATATTTCGGCTCTATAATGTTGCCAGTTAAGTTATCCCAATTATACCCGCCTAATTGAAGACGCGAGCAATTAACAAAACATCCATATAACTCCCAATCAATGTGGCGTCAGACATGCTCGACACATATCCAGTGTAATATGTTCTATGAAAGGGTTATCCTTTGGAAGCAAGGAATACACAACAGAACCGGAAAATATGAAGTGTACATGTTTTCTGGGCCAGACTAGCTAGCAGCGGCCTTTTAGGCATCAACAGTGACCCACAAATATTTTCAACATTCCACAATGGAATCAATGATCCGAAAGGCCAAGAAAATATAAACTACACTATGATGTAGGGCAGGGAGACATTTTACGGCCGCCACACATTCCCAGACACCAGCTGTAGTGACGTTTTAAATATGTTCTATGAAAGAGTTATCCTTTGGAAGCTAGGAATACGCCACAGAACCGAAAAATATGAAGTGTACATGTTTTCTGGGCCAGACTAACTAGTTTCGGCCATTAAGGCCTCATCAGTGACCCTCAAATATTTTCAAAATTCCACAATGATCCCAAAGTCCAAGAAAAAATATAAACTACACTATGATGTAGGGCAGGGAGACGATTTACGGCCGCCACACATTCCCAGACACCAGCTGTAGTGACGTTAAATATGTTCTATAAAAGGGCTATCCTTTGGAGGCAAACCGGAAAATATGAAGTGTACATGTTTTCTGGGCCAGACTAGCTAGTTTCGGCCATTTAGGCCTCATCAGTGACCCTCAAATATTTTCAAAATTCCACAATGATCCCAAAGGCCAAGAAAATATAAACTACACTATGAGGTAGGGCAGGGAGACTTTTTTCGGCCGCCACACATTCCCAGACACCAGCAGCTAAGTCGCTATAATTCGTCAATCCATCAGCTATCCATCAATCCATCCATACACCCGACTATTCGTCCTGGCGAACATACATGTACTGTGTTCTCTAATAGTGTTCAGTTTGTCCGGATAGAGTGGCTTTTTTCGTCTAAAATACATTGATTAGCACCTAGGGCGCTAGGGTTAGTCCCCTTTCAACAATGTATTTTCCCATTCAAAGAAGCCCTTAAAATAGGACACTGAAGCGGCCGTCCATCAGTTCAACAATTAATCCATTTGACTATCCACCTGTATGTCCGTCTAAAAAAACCATAGGTATCCAGGTGCGAAATGGCATAATGGGAAACAAGAAAAAAAATGCATCGGTTCTGGACGTACGCTACTCATCACAAAACACGTCTATATAATTTTAACCCCCTTGAACCCACTTTTATATGGTAAAACAGGGGTTTGTAGGGGTAAACCTTATTTTTCTTATTTCTGCTCTAAAATATAGATTGAGGGTACTCGTTAGAACCGCCTGAATGAGGCGGTTCTAACGATTACCCACAATCTGTATTTTGAGAAAAACTAATATCACAATTTTTCACCTTAAAATTTGCGTTTTTTCGGCAGTAACATTTGCAATGTATTTGTATAGGCGTGTTTTCCTAATGCACCCATGTGCAGGACTGAAAGTGTTAACGATTACGTCGGCTCTGGATCAACGCTATCCACTCAGGCATTACGCAAACACGCCTATACAAATACATTGCCACCTTTATCGACGAAAAAGTGAAAATTTTATGATGAAAAATGTTGATCTTTTTCTTATTTCTGCTCAAAATATAGATTGTGGGTACTCGTTAGAACCGCCTCATCGAGGCGGTTCTAACGAGTACCAACAATTTATATTTTAGAGCAGAAATAAGAAAAATAAGGTATACCCCCAGAAACCCCAGTTTTACTATATAAAAGTTGGGTTCAAGGGGGTCAAAACTATTTAGGCGTGTTTTCGTGATGTATATAGTTGGAAAAGGGTAAACCTACCGAGTAATAAATTGCCTCTGTTTGCAGAAATTCACCCCCCTCTGGTGTAGAAGTGTCCTGTTGCAAGGTGCACCACATGATAATACCGTCATACTCCCGAGTCAAGTTCACCATGGATTCCTGGGTGTAACTACATATTCTCGCCGGAACCAACGGACCATCTGTGGCAGGAATTTGTGTTGGAAGAACTGATCCCGGCAAGTAGTATTACCATTCCAGCTGCCCACTTGGTTCAGTACCGATATCGGCAAGACAGGTAAAGGTTACATTAGTTCCTTCGGTGATGTTCATGCTAGGTGAATAGGTGAGTCCATAGTGTGGCGATCCATCAAATGTAGCGGCAACTGTAATAATATTTTATCATATTGCTATAATATCGAATGGAAATGCGCAATAAAATCTGAGTAACAATAATGCTGACATCACTCTATATCGACATGCTTACTTGCAATGCCGGTCATTAGGTGCATATGGCGCTCACCTGTCGTATATAGGGATTCTGGGTATCCACCACTTGATGTGTTTTCCATTTCCATGTTTAGGAACATGCATGAGCGTGTGATAAATCAAGACAGACCATGACCTTTTTCGCTGGTAAAATTTTAGTCATAAAACCAGATTGGTTCCTTGCAAATTGGCTAAAATCATATTCGTTGTGAACTTGTTACTTTTTACGAATCGCGTAGTAATATCTGTGCTATGCAGGATAGTGATGCGTCATACTAGGCAGAATAGAAGTGACGGCAATGATCAGGAATCGATACAATTAACCCACAGCTCCCATCAGAGACACCAATGGGAAAGAAGCACAAACTGAAACAATAGACCCTAATTGAAACATCAATAGCGGAAAGCCAAAAGGACAGTTACTTTCCCACAAAATGGCCAATAGGCTATCTAAAGTAAAATAATATAAGCGACACAAACACCCAAAGACGAATTGAGGCGGTTCTAACGAGTACCCACATCCTATGTCTTGGATCAAAAATAAGAAAAATAATGTATACCCCCATAAACCCCAGTTTTCTCTATATAAAGTAAGTATAGGGGGTCTTCATTTCACGGACCTGTTCACGTAATGATATGACGTTTAAGTCATTATCGAGTTTGTTCAGCTAAATACTTCTTTGATGAGCTTGGCCCGTGGCATTAGGTTTCATGCGTGTTCATGAGAAATACTTGCAGCTGCAATAAATCTGGGTTATTTATTAAAATAAATAGAAAAACAAACCTTTCACTCTGACGTCATTATCTCTTTCAACTTCCACTCCGGATCCAATAGAATATCTGACAATCCACTTATACATTGTACTGTCACCACACTCAGTGTTGCTGCTCGTGAGTGAGGCGCTTGATGAGAGTGTGGCGCTAGGCTTTGTGGCAACACATCTGTCCGCCAGAGTTGCATTGGAGAAGGTGGCATTGTGGATACTTGTGGCACGTGGAAAAGTTACGATAGTGGAGAAAATGTTGTCCCTTTTTCTCTGCAGCAAGATCGTTTGAAGCTCCTCTATGGGGTCCACGCCGAGAGTAAATGAACACTCCAATGTGAAAGGGTTGTCTCCCAGAAGTGGAATCTCAGGTGATACCGAAGTATTTACTGATATGCCAAACATCACTGTCAAAAAATGAGTTTGATTACAAAAATATGCCTATACGAGGGATGTTCGAAATGAATTGTTTATTGTCCTCTAGCTCGATATCCACGTGGGGCACGATAAAAATCAATCCAGTTGGATTGATTGATTTGAAGTTTAACGTCCCCGTCAACACTGTATAGGTCATTTTGGAGTTGTTGCTTCCAATTTTGTGGGACTTCTACCAGAAATCGAGATGAAATTATATCTCAAGCCCTGTCGTCCAATGAAACCAACATGGACCGACTCGCACCGCTCTGCCTGGTCAGGCTTAGATCCTCTAAGCAGTTTACCAATACTCGTGTGCGGTCGGTTTCAGCTCTACATGGAAGCATCATGCAGCCCATCTTTTTTCTTCAAGTCCCGATGGAAGGGGGCCACAATTCATACCTGTATAGGGTGGTTCAATACCTACACAACGTTGTATAAATGTACGTGTTAGACTAAGTGTAAATCATAAAAAGCTGACATTTGAATACACGCAAGCATGGACCACTACAGTAAAAATGGTTGGTAGAAGCGTCGACAAGAAAGATGAAATACGGGCATACATCAAAGCTCGCCCAAAACTTGGTTGTTCCTTGAAGCAGCTGATGACTGAAATTTCTACCGCTTATTGAACTTCTTCACATTTTGGCGGTGAAAAAAGAAATTTGAGGCTGGTGTAGAGTCCATCAAAATTGCAGGAAAATCAGGTAGGCCAAAATATGCATTTCGTAGAGAAATCGTTTCCAAAATAAAGTAAATCACTGAAGGAGATGACAGATATAGATATTGCACGAAAGGTAGGCATATCACTATCATCGGTTCACCTTATTTTGAAGAAGCATTTGAACGTCAGAAAGATTTCTGCTAGATGGGTGCGACATCAGTTGACTGATGAGCAAACGAGGCAACGGGTTAAAGTGGCCAAAATGCTGTTTCAAATGTTTCCAAAATATGACACAAAGCAGTTTGCCAATGTCGTCACAGATGATGAAACCTGGGTCCATTATTTTGAGCACGTCAGAAAGTTTGCAATAAGATATATAATAGCTAAACTTTCTTTGAGTACAAAGAAGGTTTTCTACGCAATTTTCTTCTCTGGTGAAGGAGTTACAATAAAAGTGCCGGTAAAAAAGGGCAAAAACATCACCGGAAAGTACGACAAATATGTAGCAGTGAAGAAACTGAAAAAGTATTATCAGAAACGATGCCCCGCCACTGGTTTTAAACAGCTCCATCTCCTACATGACAATGCCCCCGCTCATACCTCCGCAATAGTTACGGCGTTTCCGAAGAAAGAAAAAGTAACTGTTTGGCCTCAACCCCAGTATTCCCCAGACCTTGTCCCGTATAATTTGTTTTTGTTTCCGAAATTGAAATCATTCCTTGCTGGGCGGAAATACCAGTCCCGACAAGCACTTGGATCTGCCATTCATCTGTACCTTATTATTGTGCCCAAATCAGCGTACCGTGACGCCTTCAAGAAGTGGATATATCGGCTGAAACTTTGTATTTCTAGTCACGGGGAGTACTTCGAGGGCATGAAATGAGCACTTTTGGGCAAACTTGAAATTTGAAGTCTCCAAAGAGATATAAGCAATTCATTTCGAACATCCTTCGTAAAAATGAATTGTAAATTTAACAACAAAACAAAAAGAAAAGAAAAGAAAATTCTAACCTGAAAAATGTTAATTTTTTTCTTATTTCGGCTCAAAATATATATACAGTTTTTCAATATGAAGGTCGAGTTGAAAAGGCTCAGACTTCTATCGGCGTGCTTTTGCGATGCAAGCAATGCGTTAGCTGCACTTCTTGCACACATCTTGCCTGATTGTTTTATCCACATTTAACTGTCAAGTATCGATGGCCATTTTAAGGTGGCGGTTTTCTTCTGCAGCCGAAAAGTGTCTGGCTTCTCATATTTAAATTACTTTCGCTTATTGTTATGGGTATTCATTGAATTTGTTCTAACGAGCGCCTAAAACCTTTGTACGGAACAGAAAAAATAAAAAATATCACACATTTTCATCTGAAAATTACATGTTTAGAGAAGTTAGAGGTTACAATCAATTCGGTTGAATGCATTGTCTTGCTAACGTATGAAATTGTCTTAAAGGAAGAAAAATTCACATACTGACATGGGCGTATAACTTTCAAACTGGTAAAAATATTCTGATAAATTTTTGCATTCGGATTTATATTAACAATACCTAACCAATGGTATTCTCTAAAGCTAAATTTCTTCATAAATATCCTCGCGGAGGCAAAGTTTTTACAACTAATTACAGACATATTCATTTTCAAAACACAAGGAATATTTTGGTAATTTTGGGTTGCAAATGTGTATTGATAAGATCTAGCAATGGAATTGTATAATTCCAGTAAGCTTGATAAATACCCTCGCCCAAACTATCACACCACTGAGACCATCACGTGAACAAGTCCGTGAAAGAAGACCCCCCTAAACCCCACTTTATGTAGAGAAAACTGGGTTTAAGGGGGTATCCATTATTTTCCTTATTTCTGCTCCAAGACATAGGTTGTGGGCACTCGTTAGAACCGCCTCAATGAGGCGGTTCTAACGATCCCCCACAACCTATGTTTGCTGTATTTGTAAGAAAAATATCAGGGAATAATTGAGGGATTTTCATCAGAAAGTAGCCAATTTGGAGTAGAGAAATATGCACTATATCGCACGGGTGCGTTATCGTCA
This sequence comes from Lucinisca nassula, assembly GCA_963580285.1. Classification (NCBI taxonomy): domain Eukaryota; kingdom Metazoa; phylum Mollusca; class Bivalvia; order Lucinida; family Lucinidae; genus Lucinisca; species Lucinisca nassula. The sequence goes on along the minus strand of CAUZLF010000742.1, from coordinate 86,036 downwards.
TGCAACCTCTATTAATATACAACCCTAATTGTAAGTACAGTTTGGCAAATTATTGCCGTATAGAAATGAATTTCATTTTTGTGGAGTTTATCAATGTGTAAAGTTCGGCGAATTATTCACAAACTACATGTAGCCGAAGGCTTGCTAAGTTTGTTAGTGATTCGCCGGAGTTAAGACATTGTTAAAATCCACAAAATGACAATTCGTCCCTTATTCACCATATTTGCATTATTTGCTGGTTCCTAGCTTGCACATTGTCAATATTGGAAAAATAGGTAACCAGACCCCCCCCCTGACCTTTCAAGGTCAGGGGGGTCTGGTTACCTGTTTTTCCAACACGGATAACCTTCAAACTAGGAACCAGCAGATAATGCAAATAAGGTGAATAATTTCACCTTTGTCATCAAAATGTTAAAAATGCCACTGAAATGGTACATTTTTGAAATTCTATCGAATATCGTTAAATCGAACATACCAACGGTCACAGCGGAATGATTGCTGCAATCTTTGAAAGAAACCCAAGTTCCGTATTAAATTTAGTTTAATTGTTTCCTAACACTTACATTTTAAATAGTTTCTTATCTTTTAATGACGTCCCTTGATCAACAATGACGTAACGCGCGAGCTTTTTGACTGCATGTTATATAACTACCTGTCGCTGTGTGAAATAGTTCTGAGATTCTAATGAAGTATAACACTTTTATTCTAACCAATCCTATCGCTCGAAATGTACATAACGATGAAGAACTGAAATTATTAGAGGTTATTACAAACCACACTTTTTCTATGTTTTTCTATTTTTCATAGACAAAATTTAACACCATCAATCAATGAAAGTATTGTACACTTTGTGAAATCGAGTGATGAAAAATAACATCATAGTGAGCACTGGCAAGTCGACACTAATTAAAAACAAAATCGAAAGGACCATATCAGTCGTTGTAGTGCAAACAGTTTTTGAACATTCAAAAGCAACATCCCTAAAGTCTATTCTATTCGGTTCCATATTAATTTTCTCCACATATAGAGAAGTTTTCGGTCCCTTTTGATGGTACTAGGAACTAAACTATAAGCATAGTTACCTTGTTTCTCTAATAGCAACTCCCACGAAAGAAGAAATACTGAAAATGCTTCCATCTCTACTTTCATTTTTTGAGACTTCACATTTCAACTTTATGCGGCTTCATTGCAGGAGATTCTGGGAACGTATGAAGGCCAAAGGGGTGATTACCCAGTCATGTCCGAATTAAGGGAAATGGATATAACGTTAGGGGAGGCAAATCTAAAATAACTACATTCTTTTTGTCTTCTTATCAATAGGGCTATTAGCTAAGTACTCGAAATATAAGAACAAGCAAAAATATATCTTCGGTAAAGAGCGCACAGCAAAGACTCCAATCAGACTGCAAAAAAGCAAATTTTTCGTTTTAAGAGCACACCCTGTCCTTGGAATATTTTAGTGTGAAGGAAAGGAAACAAGAAGTCTTGAAAATGTTCTCCCTTGTGAAAAAAGGGACAGAAATTAACCAAGTATCCCTACCCTTCACTACAAGAAGTATGAAATAATACATCGTATATCATTATTTTATGTTTTGGCGCTTAATTATTGCGAAAAAAGGTTACGAAAGGCACTCAAGTGCCAGAAATACCATTAAATGGGTCATTTGCCCAAAAAAATGTTTACGGATTTGTGCACGGCGAAGTCTCTGATCAACCTGCGTATCCACTCAGAATACAACCGGATGAAGCGTAAGGTCAATATGCAACGATAAAGCGCAAAGCAAAGACTGATCAGACTGCGTTTGTGCAGTCTGATCAGTCTTTGCATTGCGCTCTTGACCTAAAAGATATTTTTGCTTGTCCTGACATTTCGAGTACTTAGCTAATATGCACCATTGAAATTTATTTTTCCCTAGAGGACTTCAAAATAAGGTTTCAATAACCTCCCCAATCTTTATGATCGCGTGTCAATTTGTGAAAGAGTAATTGTAAAATAAAATAAAGTATTTAAATGTCAATTTTCTATACTTTGTATGGTCAGTGGACCTCTTTAGATATATGCGGTGCATCAAGCGAGATGCGTAAGATCTGAAAACTCCCATGAGCGCGATAGATCAAGTTACTAGTAACTAGACTAAACACCAAACTATAAACTATCGACTTAACATATAAATCACTGTTTAGAATTATGTACAACTACCTATAATTCAAACAAATAAGTATTTACGTGCAACACACAATTTTTTTTCGCGTAAATATGTTAAGTACAATTTGAGATTTCGTTGAAGGCCACAATAAGAAGAACGGGCCTTATGCATCCTGAAGAAGAAAACCAAAACATCAAAAATCATACATCATTACACGAATGGACAGACATATTAATCAGCCCGTTCTTCCCAACAAGGGTTGACCAAATGGCAAACAAATGTAAACAAGAAAAAGCAAAATAAACAAACTTCTGTATCCCAACTAAAACAGAAAATAACATCATGAACATTGACGTACGATCTAAACTAGAGCCACTGCCATGGAACGGTCTGTAGCATCGTTTTAACTAACAAATGGAAGCTGTGGTATAATCATAAAGTCGATAGAAGCACGGCTCTGCGATAGGTCAGTCCAGCACAAAGTTCAACAATCATAATAACCTTTCTTCTCGGGTGGCGATATAAAGTTTCGACAGCTAGAAATAGTTTAACAGCTCGACAGCTCGTACAAAGGCCAGGGTCCTGTTTGATTAATTTTTCGAACATTATGGATTCCCAGCCAAACTCCACAGTGACTAAGCTCAGAACTTCGAGTCCAGAGTGATCCGTCATTAGTGCAAAGTTGTTGGTATAAAGAAGACTCGGACTACCCCGTATCACCCTATGGGGAATAGGCAGGCCGAGCGCTTTAACCAGACCTTGCTGCGAATGCTTGGGACTATGGACCCTGTCCAGGCAGTCTGACTGGAAGTCCTATGTGCTGCTGCTGGTTCATGCTTATAATGCAACGAGGCATGAAACCACAGGTTTCTCGCCGTTCAACCTGATGTTTGGTCGCAACCCTAGGCTAGCCATTGATGCCTTTCTCGGTTTTCAGCCAGACGCCGCGTAAATTTCAGTCTCGTCTTGCCTTTGCATACAGAAAAGCATCTGAGGAAGCGGAGCGTCAAGCTGGCAGGTACAAAGGTTACTATGATCAAAGGATCCGGGAAAGCAGGATTCTGCAACAAGGCCTATCGGAACCCGAATTCTGTGGTGACTTAGTATATAAATTTAGAAAAATAAATGCCTGTTATGACTTAAGTATCCAATTTCGTAAAATCGTTCGTCGATATATAAAGATTGGGTACAACATAAATGTTATAAAACAGACTGCATGCATGGTGGTTAACCCAATCACGGTTGGCAACTTTGCTCCCCTCTTTGATTGGACACCGGTTGGTCGGGCCTCAGACTATATGACGGTTCCAGCGTAAAAACATAAATGGAATTTTATTTTATTTTAGTATTCTTTATGTTCGTTGGCGCCTGATGCTCCGTCTTTGGTCGGGCCCCTGGGAGTCTAACTGTTGGTTTTCTTTTGCTCCAGCAATTCTGTTGTTGTATGCTGTCGAGTCCTCAACCTTGTTTCATCTCTGTAGATTTTTTTATCTGTATGTTCTCGGAGATGTTACACTGATGAGTTAGGATGCCTTCATGCGGACTAAACAAAATTAGTGTATACCGTGACAGAAGTAAGGGCGAGGATTATGGCCACGTAAAATCGATTTATGCCCCCCCAGTAGAATTCTTTCCACTGACCGTTCCAAGGCGGTTCTTCTGTGGCGGTTTATGTTACTTACTGTGCGTACCACTTGTGTCTTTTTATTTTGGATGGCCATTTAGCCATTTTGTGGGAAAGAAACGGTCCTTATGGCCTTCCTTTGTTTAGGTTTCCATTATGGTCTGGTCGCTTCATGTTTGTGTTTCTTTCCCTTTGGTGTCTTTGATGGGTAGAGTAAGTTAAATGTATCGACGGGTAGAGTAAGTTAATTGTTTTACTTCTACTTTGAGGTTGGTGATAGGATGCTGATACGAGCCTTAGGATTAAAAGGGACGCACAAGCTGAACGATAAATAGGAGAAAATGCCGTTTATTGTAACGGAAATCCCCATTCCAGACGTGCCTGTTTTTAAAGTCCGACCAGAAGACGGAAAAGGGCGTATCAGGATCCTACACAGAAATCAACTCTTGCCTTTCACAGCCTTACCTTCAGTTCCGCTTGTAAAGGAAGTGACAGTCAAAAGAGAAGTTAACCAGTCTCAACAGCCCCAGCATTCTTCTGATGTGTCGATTGTGGACACCGTTTCAGACTTAGATATTTCGGACTCTGAAGATAGTGATTCGTCTGCGCAACTATATCAGATTCAGCAGCGTCGCAATCCAGGTGAAAGAGGTTTAACAACAAGGGGTCAGCCGTCAAGACCAAAACGCACGCGACTGGCTCCAGGTTGGCTGCGATCAGGTGATTGGGTCACTTAGGAATCCAGTCTTGCCGATGACGCTTCCTTGACTCATTAGTCTCTTTTGACACTGGAGGTTGCAGAAACCTCATATTTTGTATATATTCTGTTTTACTTTTGTTTTAGACTGCATTAATTCATGAGTTTCCTGGACCCATGAGTATCCCTTTACAGTGGGGTTGCAGAAACCACACATTAATTGATTATTGTGTTCATTTTAGTCTCAGGCTGCATTGACATTCTGTGCTTGAAATTTGAGATAAATTACGTTGAGACCCTCGCCTTTTACTCATAGACAGTGATATGTTTTCATTTTTAGATTGCTGTCCAGTACGTGGGAATCCACTGTAACAAATTTTATACACAGTAAATACAGTGCTGGAGTATATAAGTGACAGATTTCATATCTGTTAATACCCTAACAGAGGTAAGTAATCTTTAGCGGTTGAAAAACATTACACGATGCGATGCGCCTGTGTATGTTACTATCGGATCTGGTCACGAAACTTACCCTTGGCAGTTTTACTGTGTTCTCAATGTTTGTTTCTCTTTGAAACTATGGGGGATCTGATGTGACAATGTATGATCCACGCGCATTGATGTGTTGATCAGTCACCTTGGAATCGATTTGTTCATGTTTTTATTCACTTTTACAGTGCTTCATTATGTAGGTTTTAGTCATTTCCCGGTACTGTTACACCTTGTAATTAATGTATACATTAGGCATACAATGAAGCTAGGGAATGCATTGATTCACTAGTACATCCATCATATTATGCATTACAAAGTGTGCCGCCTTGAAATGCAATTACTGGAGTTATTGGTCGACGCGTCACATCTGGTAACTTCAAGATTGTTCTATTCATCTATTCATGTTAATCTGTCTTACGTTTTTTGTTGTTGTTTTTCAACGTGTTATTCGACTGAGATAGATGAGGTAGCCACATTGCTCCGGAAAGGCTTTGTCGCTTCAGTTCTTTCCCTCGTGGATAAGTCATATTTTATACTATTCATTTGCTTTTGTCCCATTCATTCATTCATCCCATTCATTCATTCATTCTTTCATTTATTCAATTCATTCATTTATCCAGTTATGCATTCATTTATCCATTTATTTTTATTCCCTCTTTTATTTATTGATTTATTCAGTATCAATAGACCATGTAAACATTGTTTATTGTTTGCCAGGGTCAAAACTAATATCTGACTTCAAACTGCAGACAATTCAAACACAATGCGATATCTTGCATATTAGCTTTTACACAAAGACTTTTAAAACTACAGTTCTTGCATGCGCGCTTTAGAGGGTTAACAGTTTCATTTGGAAGTCTGCAACTTTTGTCTACATTATAAAACAGAAGTAGAGGCACTGATCAGGAATCGATACAATTAACCCACAGCTCCCATGAGAGACACCAAAGGAAACCAAATGTCGAGGACGACATTTTCCAAAGCAGGGAAATATGTCATAGGTTGTAATAAACACATATAAAAGAGATATGTATTATGTTGTGTTTTAATTCCATTTATTCCCTCTTCCTATTTTATCCTCGCATTACCCTCCAACCGCCGTAGTTTAACCCATACAGTATTTTACTAACCTGCTCACAAACCCACCTGTGTTAAATATTTGATCTGCATGATTATTTGCCTGCCTCAATGCAGATCGCCTAAAGAGTTTGAAGTGAAGAGTTGTATTTTCATTCTCTTCAACTACTTGATTCTTTGTCAATATATGTGTTTATGATTGTACTTTATTTTATTGCAGGTTAGTACAATTGTATTTTTATTACAGTCTATCTTTGAGAATATTTGTGCATCTGGATATTACATGTTATTTATCATATGACGTCGCGTCTGAGAGTGTAATTACGCCATGTAATATTTTCGATAATCCACTAGTGGATAAAATATGCAAATTAGCTAGATACGTCCCGTAACGTTACATGTACGACGTCCTTAACGACGTCGCGTTTACTAATGGCGGAATATTAACATTTTTGTTAAACAATCGTGAATAAAATGCGTTTTAAACGTCATATGATAAATAGAATCTTGCACTTATGTATTATTGAATTTATTAAACTTGTTGAGGAAAAGGGATAAAATGCTCGGCAAAGCCTCGCATTTTATCCCTTTACCTCACCTCATTTAATAAATTCAATAATACATGAGTTCTCATGTAAGATCCTCTATTTATAGTGTCTTCTGCAGACATTAAAGAGTGTGTATAACATGTCTTCCATACGCACATGTTAAGGAATTTCAAAATTATCCTTTTATTCATTTACTACTAATTATACAGCTGTTTTAGTTTTATGTGTCATCTTTAGTAAATACTACTTCTTCATTCTTTGTCAATATATGTATTAATGATTGTACTTTATTGTATTGCAGCCATCATCATGTAAATAAACCACCTTATAACGTCCCCAGCAGGAGTTTTGCTTCACTTGGTCCAAGAAGAACCCATCTAGCTATGACATACGGGCAAGTCTGAATCTTCATGTCACCCGGCTCAACATGTCTGAATCTTCATGTCACCCGGCTCAATTTGACTTACCATTCTGGAGCAGATGTGGTTTGCAGATTTTCAAAATGACCGCCATTGCAGCCATCTTGGTTATTGGAAGAGAACGATTCCGAATATCCATGTTGCCTTGATGCATCCCATCGAGTTTAAGCTTAATTTAACTTTGGTTTGGGAGAAAATGTCATTTAAATAATTTCAAGATGGCTTCCATTCAGGCCAACTTGGATACCAGAACGGAACAATTATAAAAAATTTAAAACTCAGTGTTGCCCGTTAAGTTTTAGATCCATCCGACTTTCGGATTTGATTCCGTTTGAAAACTTTCACGTTCCCAAAATACTTTAGATGTCGCCAGGAAACGAATTAAGCAATTCTAAATCTCAATATTGCCCCGATGCCATCAATCAAATTAAAGTAAAATACAATTTCTGCTTCGGGAGAAAATATCATTTTAAGGATTTTGAGATGGACGCAGTGGTAGCCAATTTGGACATTGGGACGGAATGCTTCAGTCAAGCGCCCTTGGATATCGGAACGAAATGCTTTTTACCATGTCGCGTCGATGTCTTCAATCAAGTTTCGGTATAATCCAACTTGAAACGGATGCTTGAAGCAATTCTGATTTTCCATGTCACCCTGACGCATTCAGTCAATTTTCATTGTAATTCAACTTCCGGTTCGGGAGGAGATGTTAAAAAATTTTAAGATGGCCACCATGGCGTCCATCTTCGATATTGGAATGAAATGCTTTGGCCAATTCTGAATCTCCATGTCGCCTCGATGGCTTCAACCAAATGACAGCACAATCAAACTTCCGTTTTGGGGGGATATTTCGTTTTTTAAGGTCCAAGATAAACACCACTGCGTCTATCTTGGATACTGGAACGAAAAACTTTCAGCAATTCTGAATTACAATGTCGCCCCGATACCATCAAACAAGTTTCAGCACAATTTAACTTCCGGTTCGGACGGAAATGTCGTTTAAAGAATTTCAAGATTGACAATATGGCGGCCATCTTGGATTTTGGAATGAAGTGCTTTAGCAATCCTTATCAATGTTGCCCCTATGCCTTCAGTTAAGGCTGGCTAATCGATGCTGAAATGATAATCCATTATCAGGCTTGCCATATCGATAAATAATCGATTAGTAATCACTGGAGATTTGGTCATAATTTTACCTGTCTGGCTTTCTGTCTGAATAGGACTCTTACCATATACTGTACTTCACTCTAGGGTTTTGCACAGACAGGCCGGAGCAAACAGTGTAGACCCAGATGAGACGCCGCAAAACTCATCAGGGTCTGCACTATTTGCCACTCATCCGGCTATTTAAGAAATATCTTTGACTAGTAAATTCTACTAAGAAAATAATCGATTACGAAAAATCAGTATCGATAATCATATTTCTGGAATTTATCGATCAATTAATCGATTATCCGATTAATCGTGGCAGCCTTACCTTCAGTAAAGTTTCAGCACATCTAACTTTCGGCTCGGGAGCTGATGTCGCTTAAAGAATTTCAAGATGGACGCTTTGGTAGCCATCTTGGCTAATAGAACGAATGCTTGAAGCAATTCTGAAACGTACCAAAATGCCTTTAATCAAGCTTCAGCACAATCGAACCTCCGGTTCGAGAGGAGATGACATGAAGAATTTCAAGATGAACCCATCGCCTTCAAGATGGATGTCATTACGGCCATCTTTTACAGCGGAACAGATCGATTGTATTTGTGTGTTTGTATTGAAGTTTAACGGACCAGTCAACTCTATTTAGGTCATTTTTGAGCCAGTCAGTTTACCTATCCACACTTTTACTGGGCAGGCTTATACATAAGCGGTTAACCAGTACAGTGCACATTCTTTCGCCAGAAACTGACAGCTGCCCTTCTTGAATCAGCGGAAGGTAGAGAATGACGGTAGAAAAGATTACATGATCGATCTCCACGAAAAAATGTTGCCGACCCCGGCAGGTATTGAACCCGCGTCCTCCTGATCACCAGTCAGACGCGCATCCGACTGAGCTAGCGAGGTCGGCCTTCCTTAATCTACATATCGCCATAATACATCCCACCAAGTATCCATTCAAGCCGACTTATGGTTCTGGAGGAGATGTCGAAATTTTGAAACTTTAACAACAGACAGACGAACAACGACAGCAAAGCTGACCTTAGTTAAATGAGCACGCTTGTTAACCCGACTCGGCAGTTCAACCGAGTACCCATAACCTATTCCTTGGTACAGAAATAAGAAAAATATAAGTTTTTTTTCCATCAGAAAAGAATGAAGTTTATCACATAGTCATTACGATAACAAACCCGTGGGACATAGTGCATTTTTTACACATCTCCAAAATGGCTACTTTTCTGATGAAAATCCGTGATATTATTCATATTTATAATGCAAACATAGGTTGTGGGTGCTCGTTAGAACCGCCTCGTTGAGGCGGTTCTAACGAGTACCCACAACCTATGTCTATGAGCAGAAATAAGGAAAATATTGCATACCCCTCTAAACCCCAGTTTTCTGTACATAATGTGGGGTGTAAGGGGGTGTTCATTTCACGGACTTGTTAGCGTGATGGTGTCGATGTATTTAGTAGATGGTGTCAGGAAAAAAATCATATGACCGTACGAATAATAACACACGGTTACATTACGCCGTCCTCGACAACCCTGTTATTTCAATTAAAACAAGAATTTCAGAGGAAAACATTGTCCCCTCTCCAACCCATAAATTTAATTTAAACACCATTAACCTTGAAAAGTAGGTCATCAAAAATCTATGTTAATAATCATAAAATGAATGTTTTTGGGAGTATATGAGCTTTAAAACGGTTAAGATCACTGAAATCTAATCCATTCTTTGCTTGGTTGCAATCTTTATTGTACCAAGTTTGACCAACATTCATTAATTCTTAAGGGGAATGGGAACACCTTCAGGGGAGGCAACTCCTGCAAAAGTGTTTTTGTCTCCCATGTCAACAGGGGTCAACTCTTAAAGTAAAGAATTTGCTACTAAGGAGCACATTCTTTCCTTTAAGAGTAGACCCCTTTTGGACTGGCACAGGGCTAGTAGTAAAGCGAACCGGAAGTCCCGAAAGTTGTCTCCCTTTGAAAAATTGCGGAGAAATCTACCAGGTGTTCCCATTCCCCTTAAATGAAACAGGGTGCAGACAAGCCATTATTTGCCCAAACTGACCGTTTTCGGGATCCCGTGACCTTGAAAATGAAGCCAATGCCACCAAAATCTATTTAAAACGTTGGTAAGTTGCAATAAATATGTTGTACCAAGTTTGACCAAATGTCATCAGTTTGTTCATAAAATCGGGTGGAAACAAACCATAATTAACAAATTAAAATAAGGTCCAGGTAACCAAAATCTAATCAAATCTTTGGTAGGTTCCAATGATGTACTGATCCAAGTTTGACTACATTTCAACGATTCGTTCATGAGATGGGATGCAGACAAGCCAAAATTGACAGTTTTTGGGGCCCGTGCCTTTGAAAATAAGGTCAAGTTCACCAAAATCCATCACGAAAAGACGCCTATATAATTCTGACCCCCTCGAACCCCACTTTATATAGGAAAACTGGGGTTTACAGGGGTAAAGCTTATTTTTCTTATTTCTGCTCTAAAATATAGATTGTGGGTTCTCATTAGAACCGCCTCAATGAGGCGGTTCTAACGAGTACCCACAATCTATATTTTGGAGCAGAAATAAGAAAAATATCAAAAGTTTTCATCTTAAAATTTTCTCTTTTTCGGCGACAAAATTTACAATGTACTAGTATAGGCCTGTTTTCGTTATGATATCAAATCTTTGGTAGGTTGCAGTGATGCCAAGTATGACCAAGTGTTTTCAAATAGTCCATGAAATAGGGTGCAGACAAGCCAAATTGACATTTTTGGGAGACAGATGTGCCCTTGAAAATAAGGTCAAGGTCACAAAAATCTAATGAAAACTTTGGTATGTTTCAATAATCTTTTGTACCAAGTTTGACAAAATTTCAACGATGTGTTCTTGTCATCGAGTGCAGACAAGCAACTTCTGGCCCAATATTGGTAGTTTTTGCCCTTGAAAATCAAGTTAAGGTCACCAAAATGTAATCAACTCATTGGTATGTTACAATGGTATAATATATAAAGTTTGACCAAATTTCATTAATCGTTCACGAGAAAGGGTGCAGACAAGCAAAAATTGACAGTTTTGGGGGCATGTGCCCTTGAAAATTATGTCACTGTCACCATCAGGTTAACAAGACCGTAAAATAAAGCCCCCCCCCCCCCCCCTAAACCCCACTTTATATAGAGAAAACTGGGGTTTACGGGGGTAAACACTATTTCTTTTATTTCTGCTCCAAAACATAGGTTGTGGGTACTCGTTAGAACCGCCTCAATGAGGCGGTCCTAACGAGCATCCAAAACCTATGTTTGGAGTATAAATAAGAAAAATACTAAAACTGTTCATCAGAAAAACGACCTTTTTGGAGATATGAAAGAATTAGATATTATCACATGGGATTTTGGTTATCGCCCGATGTATCAACCCGAGACCCCATTATCTGCCCGAAGGCTTTAGCCTGAGGGCAGATAATGGTCGAGGGTTGATACAGAGGGCGATAAACAAAACCCCATGTTATAATTTGTTTATCACATATTCAGATCCTATTCTTACTGTGTTTAACGTTCATAAATTGGAAAAAAAATGTGATAAAAAGGGTAATTCAAGCAAAAAAGCGCGTAACGTCACGCCTAACTATTCGCGTTACGTCATGTAATTGGCAACGTCACAATAACGTCATGAGTGGGCTGATAACCGCTGTCCGTTCAAAATACACTGTTTCCGGTTATCAGACCGGGCGGGCTGATAACCGGAAATGGAAACAAGCATTATCACACATGCAAAACATGGGTTATCATGTTAAATATAGTACTGAATATGTGATAATATATAAATATCACATTTCTGAGAGGGTGATAGTAAGATGTTCACCCTTCGGAAATGATTATCGACCTCGGCTTCGCCTCGGTCGATAATCATTTCCTCAGGGTGAACATTCTTACTATCACCCTCTCAGAAATGTGATATTTATATAATATCACACGGATGTGTTATCGTAATGCCAAAAACTAATCAAACCTTTGGCAGGTTGCAATGATATACAGTACCAAGTTTGACTAAATTTCAAAATTGATAGTTTTAGGGGACCTCTGCTCTTGAAAATCATTTTTGAATGTTTTCCTTCATCCTTGCGATGTACATTTAGCCATGTAACATCACGAAAACACGCCTATTTAATTATTACCCCCTTGATCCCCACTTTTATATAGTAAAACTGGGGTTTGCAGGGGTGAGCCTTATTTTTCTTATTTCTGCTCTAAAATATAGATTGTGGGTATTCGTTAGAACCGCCTCGATGAGGCGGTTTTTGAGTTGAAATAAGAAAACAATCGCAATTTTCAACTTAAAACAATTCTTTTTTCGACGGTAAAGTTTATTATGTATTTGTATAGGCGTGTTTTCGTAATGTTTGGTCAGAATCCATCAATAGGTTCAGAAGATATAGAGCTTCAAACAGGAAACGCCGACGCCGACGCCAACGCAAACGGGATCCGCACATAAAGCAATATGCCCCCCCCCCCTCATCCTAAATGAACAGAATCGTATACTCATGGTCATTTCATATTAAATATACGGATTTCGCCTTTACGTTGTTTCGAAAATATATGAAATGACCACGGAAGAAAGATCCTCGATATATCACGTGAACAAGTCCGTGAAATGAACACCCCCTAAACCCCACTTTATATAGAGACAACTGGGTTTACGGGGGTATACATTATTTTTTCTTATTCCTGCTCCAAGACATAGGTTGTGGGTACTCGTTAAAACCGCCTCGATGAGGCGGTTCTAACCAGTACCATCAATCTATATTGTGAGTTGAAATAAGAAAAATATCGCAGTTTTTCAAATTAAAACAATTCTTTTTTCGACGTTATAGTTTACAATGTATTTGTATAGGCGTGTTTTCGTAATGTTTGGTCAGAATCCGTCAATAGGTTCAGGAGATATATGCCAACGCCAACGCAAACGGGATCCGCGCCAAAAGCAATATTGCCCCCCCCCCCCCCCCACACACACACACACACCCTAAATCATATACCCATGGTCATTTCATATTAAAGAAACGAATTTCTCCTTTGGGTTGTTTCGAAAATATCATATGAAATGACCACGTAAGTAAGATCTTCGATATATCACACGGACGTGTTATCTAAACGTTACCGTGACAGGGGTGTCTTGTAAGCATTTAAATTTATTCAAACTACAATAGTCATAAACAACCCCCTGACCTCATTTTATATTGGGGATTTTTTTGTTTGAATTGAGGTTTTATGTCCCCGTCAACACTATTTAGGTCAATTTTGAAGATTTTGATTCAAGTTCTGTGGAACTTTTACCCGACATGAGATGATATGCCATCCAATAAAACCAGAAGGCTTATATGCATTGAATGTTTGACTCTCACCACTTTGCCTAGGCTGGCTTAGTCCTAAGCGGTTTATCAGTACTCGTGTGTGGTCAGTTTCAGCTCTGCGTGGAAGCACCATGCAGTCCAATTTCTCCAAGCCGGATGGGCGGTTGCGAGTAAACTGGGGTTTACGGGTGTATCCATTATTTGTCTCATTTCTGCTCCAAGACATAGGTTGTAGGTACTCGTTTGAACCGCCTCAACCTGCAACCTATGTTTTAAGTATAAATAAGACTAATATCAAAAATCTAATATCAGAAATTTAACCATTTTGGAGACAGGAAAGAATTAACTACAGTGGAATCCCGCTATTAAGACCACCTAAAATTAAGACCAATTCTGCTTTAAGAAGCCTATTTTTAAGGCTGCACTTAATCTTTCTTTGTGTTTCTCCCCATAGTGGTCTCTGGTCAGGGACCACCTTTGGGACTGTTCAAAAGTGGTCTAAAAGACCACTTTTGAACACTCCCAAAGGTGGTCTTAATATAGGTGGTTTTAATATAGGTGGTCTTAATATACTAATTTTAATGATGTGCCATCGTAATTGACAGGTATGCAGTTTACGGATACTTCATAATTTTATTGTCTTTATACAGTTCACTCAAACGTTTAGTAACTGTAACAATAATGCATAATTTACTCACCGCTACTTGAGAATAAAATGCCACTTTTATTACGTTTATTATTTATTAGTCAAACCTCTTCAAGATAATGCATGATTCAACACTTTCAGAATTGTTTAGGACACAGTATGGTAGACTTTTACCTATAAGCTGTCACCGAAATTACACAGGCCTCGATAGCTCAGTGGTTAGCGCGTTCGACTAATATGATCGAGAGGTTGTAGGTTCGAATCCGGTCACCGGAGGCGAGGTGTGTCCTTGTGCAAGACATGTAATGCCACTGTCCCACTCCAGCCAGGAATTAAATGGGTAGCAGTGGTGTAAAAGTCAATGCCCCTCTGGTGCGCGCGTGATAACTTCGAAGCTTGAAGCTTTCATCGCAGTCGAACTAAAATGAATTAGTATAAACTCAAACTGGTGTAACATGTCTTCGTCCATATTGCTTGAATCACTTTATTCAGATTATATAATTTTCTTCCTAAAACAAAGTGACTTGAGACCCTATGTGCATAATTCTGAAAATATCGGGCTGTATATCCCACATCGTGAGTAAGCCCTTTCAACCCTGTAGTCGGGCACATGTACCTTTGCAAAACGGCGTAAATCCAGATGATGAATCGGTTAATTATGAGCCGTCTCACTGAATTTGCGCTATTTGCAATCCCGCTACAGAGTCGGACTAAAGACTATTTAGAAGACATGACGCGTACAAATTCAAAGATGAGAGTGTTGCTGAGAAAATGGAGATCAGCGTAACTTTTAGCCCATATATGTCCAACGGCCCTTTTGTTTTGTGACGTTGGTAAACAGTGTAGATCCAGATCAGACGCCGCGTTCTGCGGCGTCTGATCTGGGTCTACACTGTTTACTCAAAGAAAATACATTTTTGTACAAGTTACATTTGACAAAAGCACCTCACACCCCTAGAACGGAAAATGGACTACTCCAAACGCAGAAGGTGGAAGATTCCTTTGTCGTATATGGGTTAATCATACAGCCCTGTGCTTAACACTTTTTTGGACTTTGTTTTTGTTGTTTTTGATGTTGTTGTTGTTGTTGTTTTCATGGCGATACATACGACATTCTGTGTTTTTTTTTTTGCTGAGGAGGAGGGGGTTGCAGAGTGTGCGCAGAGCCTTTCACTAATTTCAGCTAAACTTATGTATGCCTTTGTAAAGAGCGCTTCTTTTAGAAGCGTTTGTTGGTCATTTCATCTATGAGTTTCTGAAGTGGACTCTTCCAGCGTTGAATGTTGACACTTCCATTGCTGTAAATTGAGTTTATAAGCCAAGGTCATTTACAGTACGGCAGTTCGCCCCCGCCTATCGGGACTTGGAGAAATAGATTTGGCTGCATGATACTTCCACGCAGAGCTCAAACTGACCATGCCACACATTAGCACTGGTAAACCGCTTAGAGCTTAGCCTGTCAAGGCAAACTTGTATGAATCAGACTGCCCAATGTATTTCATTGGGCGGCAGGCCTTGAGATGTCATTTCATCTCAATGTCGCCGGGGTAGAAGTCCCACAAAATTGGAAGCAACGTCTCCAAATGACCTAAATAGTGTTGAGGGGGGCGTTAAACCTCGATTCAAACAAGCACATTATAGGTCGGCAAATAGTGTAGATCTTGATGTGACGGCTTGCCGAAGGCTTATTTGACGTGTTTCATATGTCATGAGCACTCGTGTGGAACATTCTGTATATCGCATGAGCGTGAACACGTAAAGTTCTCACGTCACAGTATCAGAAACACAATATCGCATGAGTGAACACGTGATGTAAAGTTCTGCAGGTAGGAATTTCCCAAGACATTACGAAAATATTCCTATACATTGTAAACTTTACCGCCGAAAAAGCGAAAATTTAAGAGGAAAACTTGTGATCTTTTTCATATTTTGCTCAAAACATATATTGTTGGTGCTCGTTAGAACCGCCTCATCGAGGCGGTTCTAACGAGTACCCACAATCTATATTTTAGAGCAGAAATAAAAAAATAAGGTTTATCCCTTTAAACCCCAGTTTTACTATATAAAAGTGGGGTCCAAGAGGATCAGAATTAGATAAGCGTGTTTTCGTGATGGGATGTGGCGAGCACAATTGGTTTTATCACATCACTTTTTTTCTTTCTTCTTTCTCAGTACAAAACTGGTGATCACGAAAACACACCGGAGCGCTGTGGTGCAGTGGTAAAGCATCGGATTTGAGATCGAGAGATAGCCGGTTCGATCCCCCCCCCCCCCCCCCCCGCAAGCGCCAAGTGTCGTTACCTTTGAGCAAGAGACTTTATCCAAATTGTATAGTACTGGTAAAAATGGCAAGAGGGTCACATGGAAGATTAGTATTAGTACTAAATGTGTTACCCTCTATAAATAAGGTCGATTATTATTATTATTATTACTCCTTTGGATCCCAGTTTATATGGGAAAACTGGAGTTTACAGGTGTCAACCTTATTTTACTCATTCCTGCTCTAAAGTATGGATCGTGGGTACTCGTTCTAACTTGTACCCTCAATCTATATTTTGAGTAGAAATAAGAAAAAAATCACAACTTTCGAACTGAAAATTTTCGTGTATTTTCTTTTTGGCGGTAAAATTTACAATGAATTCAAATAGGCATGTTTTCGTAATGAGAAAACATTATGCAGTGATGGACGTCGTGATAACGTTACACGACGCTGCTACATTATGTTACTCAGATAATATGAAAAGGATTTTACGTGAGTGGCCATTTCATAAAATTTATACAACAAGCCTGCGGGCGTATTTCATAAATTTCACATCAAATGATCACGATTTTAAATCGGATTTTATCAAAGACAACACAGGGTTGACACGGACGGCCTCACGACATTACGCGCCTATGACCATGTCTTACATGTATAACAAGTATAGTCTTTGTTTTTGTTTGATTTAAGAAATAATCTCCACGTACCGTGTGTTATCGTGATAACACACGGTGTTGGAGGGCAGATTGCGAAATATAAATTCACGACGGCGAAGCCGGAGTGAATTAATATTCGCATCTGCCCGACAACACCGTGTGTTAATCACGATAACACACCGGGTGCGTGGAAATTATTTCGATTCTAACATGATGCTAAACTGAAATACAGTAGTAACAAAGCGTTATCTTGGGGACTATTTTGCAGCGGATGTCGACAGAAGGAAATGTTTACATGCAACGTCACGATGACGCCAAATTGCACGCACCACGTTGACGACGTGAATTATCGCATATCTGCAAAAGCTGAAGTTTCCACTGGGTTCAATGGGAAAAACGTTAACGTCATGTTAGAATTGGGATTTAACGTCCCAGTCAACACTGTATAGGTCATATTGGAGACGTTGCTTCCAATTTTGTGGGATTTTTACGCGACATTGAGATGAAATGACATCTCAAGCCCTGCCGCCCAATGAAACCAATAAGGGTTATATGCATGGACGGTCCAACTCGCACCACTTTTCCTGGGCATGCTTATAGATCTTCTAAGCGGTTTACCAGTATTCACGTGCGGTTGGTTTCAGCTCTGCGTGGAAGCATCATGCAGCCCAGCTATTTCTTCAAGCCCCGATGGGCGGGGACAGACACGTATATTCATATGCTTGATACGACAT
>CAUZLF010000742.1:0-68038 GCA_963580285.1 Lucinisca nassula | reverse complement strand
TAGAACCGCCTCGATGAGGCGGTTCTAACGAGTACCCACAATCTTTATTTTGAGCAGAAATAAGGAAAATGTCACACTTTTTTAATATTAAATTTTAGTTTTTTCGGCGAAAAATTTACACTGTATTAGTATAGGCGCGTTTTCGTAATGCCTTCATATCATACAAATAACATCACGTATACTGACACATGGGTACTGGCGCCGTTTTAGACAATCGTGTAGATTTTATTGTGAAAACTCTTCGGCAATAGACTCCCATTCAAATATGTATAAACAGAAACTTACACTCGTAGTTATTTCATTTGTTTATCAAACTCGCCGGAAGCTCGTTTCAAGAATTTCATATGAAATGACAAGTCGTGTAAGATCCTCTTTATCTAATATTTCTGCAGCTAGAATTTCCATGTAATTAAGGAAAGTGCTGATATATTTTTTCTGGTGCTTGAGAGGTTATTTCATCCAAATGTCGGGTAAACGTCCCACAGTCTCTAAAATGACCTTTACAGTGTTGACGGGGACGTTAAACTTCAAACGAAGTATGAATAGCATTTGGTCGCATGCCAAGTAAATGTTTGTTTGTCTGTTTGTAGTGGAGTTTAACGGCCCAGTCAACATTATTTTAGGCCATTTTTTAGCCGGTCAGTTTACTATCCACACTTTTCCTGGGCAGGCTTATACGTGAGCGGTTAACCAGTACAGTGCACATTCTTTCGCCAGAAACTGATTACTGCCCTTCTTGAATCAGCGAAAGGAAGAGAATGACTGTAGAAAAGATTTCACGAAAGAATGTTGCCGACCCCGGCAGGTAACGAACCCGCGTCCTCCTGACCACAGTCAGACGCGCATCCGACTGAGCTACCGAGGCCGGCGCCAAGTAAATGTAAAATAGCACTTAAGTGTTTCGTATATACTTTACCGCCGATCCAACGTTGTTTCTAATTCAATAAAGGTCATCATTGTCATTCCGAAATCAATTTTACGTTATCCTAGTGTATTGAAAGATTTCTGCAACAAATCATGGGAAGCTTCCACATCTGGTAAAGAAAATTCAACCCCCCCCAACCCCCCCCCCCCCCCCCCCCGCCCACCCACCATCCGAATTCTGGAAATTGACTATTCCCTATTTTTTACTTTTGACTTAGTTTATTGTTTCAGTAAAAACATTTAACGACATAGCAAAAAGTGTAGCTCAAGACATTAGGAAAACACGCCCATACAAATACATAGTAAACCGAAAAAATGAATTTTTTGAGATGAAAAATTGTTAGATTTCTCTTATTTCTGCTCGAAATATGGATTGTAGGTACTCATTAGAACCGCCTCGTCGAGGCAGTTCTAACGAGTACCTACAATCTATACTTAAGAGCAAAAATAAGAAAAATAAGGTTTACCCCTGTAAACTCCAGTTTTACTGTATAAAAGTAGGGTTCAAGGGGGTCAAAATTATATGGGTGCGTTTGCCTGGTGGTTTGCATGGTCATCGGCATCGGTGTACAAGGTTGAAAGATAAAGAAATTACGAGTGAATTAAAGACGAAACTGCAATTATACATTACGATAACACACCCGTGCGGCATAGTGCATTCTTTCATATCTCCAAAATGGCTATTTTTGCGATGGAAATCTGTGATATTTTTCTTATTTATACTTCAAACATAGGTTGTGGGTACTCGTTAGAACCGCCTCAATGAGGCGGTTCTAACAAGTACCCACAACCTATGTCTAGGAGCAGAAATAAGCAAAATAATGTAGACCCCTGTAAACCCCAGTTTTCTCTATATAAAGTGAGGTTTAGAGAGGGGGGGTCATTTCACGGACTTGTTCACGTGATGAAGAGTTTGTATAATATATTGAAGCTATAACCACTTTGAAATGGGAAATAGTTTTCACAGCATATGAATGCTATTACATTTTACTTCCAGATTCAAATTGATATATTTTTGCTAACATCACGCAAACACGCCTACTTAAATTTACAACCCCCCCCCCCCCCCCCCCCCCCCAGCTCAAACCTCACTTTTACATTGTAAAACTGGGGTTTGCAGGTGTATACATTATTTTTCTTATTTCTGCTCAAAAACATAGATTGTGGGTACTCGTTAGAGCCGCCTAAGAAAAAAAAACGAAATTTTTCATCTGAAATTTTCATTTTTCGGTAGGAAAATTTACAATGTATTTGAATAGGCATGTTTACGTATTCAGGTCCCAGTCACACTGTAAGGTATTGTGCTACGGTGGTTTTGCGCCGTTTTGAAGGGGAAGTGATACCTAGCAATAAATACCAAAACCGTCTAAAACGTAATAAAACGTAACATAACATATTTTAAGACGTAGGAAACCGTAGGCAATGCATTGTATAACATGTTGAGGATCTCCAGGTATATTGTTCATTACGTTTTTTGTACATAGAGAATGCGTTTTGTCTACGTTTTAATACATTTTACTGCGTCTTTTTGCGTATACGCTAAGTATATCGAACTGACACGTATGTTTGGAAAATATCAAAGCAAACGCTGCGTTTTAAACTACGCAGTAAAACCTAGCCCTCAGTACGTGACAATGAGACTGTAGCCTATGTAGGAATATATAGTTTTATGTAAGACGTTTTCACTACGTTTCACTTCGTTATTTTTTTCGTTCCACAACGTTTAAAAAACGAATAACCTAGCCCTCAATATGTGAGTGAGTGAGTGAGTTTTAGTTTTACGTCCCACCAACAGCTAAGGTCATACGGAGACGGGACCCTCAAAATGTGATAGTGTGACTGTGGCCTAAATGATATGTCAACCATTGTGGGTCATTTTGTTCGTGTGAAATAATGGCGTCCAACAAGGTGTCAGAAATATACATTTTGGGTAACAAATGATAACATCTTTTTTTATTTCTGCTTTCATCATAGATCAATGAGGCAGTTCTGAGGTTTACCCACAATCTATGTTTTTGAGAAAAAATAATGCAGATAATGTATACCCCTGTAAACCCCACTTTTCTCTATATAAACTGGGTTTTGGTTTAGAGGGGTCTTGGTTCAACGGATTTGTTATTGTTATGCCTTCTACCCTTACCTATGGCAAGGCTCGTCCAACCGTATCAGAGTATCAGTTCGCCTCGGTTTCACCAAAACAAAAACGCATCACGTGAAGAAGCCCGTGAAATGAACATCCCCTAAACCATACTTTATATAGAGAAAACTTTGGTTTACGGGGGTACATATAGAGGATCTTACATGAGTGTTCATGTATTATTGAATTTATTAAACGAGTTGAGAAAAGGGATAAAATGCGAGGCTGTGCCGAGCATTTTATCTCTTTTTTCTCAACGAGTTTGATAAATTCAATAATACATGAGCACGAATGCAAGATTATATTTATCATATGACATTTAATATAGGGATCAACGATGGTTTTTCATGCATTAACATTTGCCGGATCTCGAGGAAGCTGTTTGAACATGAGGCCGTTATGAAAAACCTTGATATTTTTCCTACAAATGCCCAAAACATAGGTTGTGTGTGCTCGTTAGAACCGCCTCATTGAGGCGGTTCTAACGAGTACCCACAACCTATGTCTTGGAGCAGAAATAAGGAAAATACTGAATACCCCCGTAAACCCCAGTTTTCTCTATATAGAATGGGGTTTAGGGGGTCTTCATTTCACGGACTTGTTCACGTGATGTAAGCAGATGTTGACCTTTTTTCTGTGGGAAATAAGAAAAGTACTTTGGAAATGTCGTGTGCTAATCTTGCTTGGCACTTTAAAATGATATTGTTCTACTTTAACCAATTTTGTACCAGAAACCCCAAAACGGGTAATTGGCAAACAGTGCAGGCCCAGGCGTCTGATCAGTGCCTACACTGTTTGCAAAAAGTTCAGCAAATTTCTGAATAAATTTAACAAAATATAACCTGACATCCCTAAATTTTGAAATGGACTCCTGCTATATATAAGGAGGAAAATTCCATTTGGTACCAAAAGGGTTAAGACACTTGGGGTTTAAACAACAAGCGCATTATTCATTATCACAAAATAAGTTTTCTTAATACAAATTGACAGTATATAAAACATTGTCTCCTAAACTTGCGTTTGTAAATTATTTGCAAGTAGAAAAGGAAATAACTCTAAAACCAAATCATAATGAAAACCCATCCGCATCCAATAATGACGTCTTTCATATACCCAGGGCTAGCATTTTCTTAGATGAAAATGATGTATATATCTCTTATTTCTAGTCAAAACACAGATTGTCGGTGCTGAATTTCAACAGAAAGTAGCGCTGGTGTGTTATTGTAATGCGTTTTACCAGGGATTCTGAAGTGGACTCTTATGCCCACTTTTGTAATATTTTTTTAAATCATGAACAGTGTGGCAAAAAGTATAGATCATGATGGATGGGCCTATTCTGGAGCTACACTATTTGCATATTGCATAGGCATTACGATAACACACCCGTGTGACATAGTGCATTTTCACATCTCCAAAATGGCCATTTTCCTGATGAAAATCCGTGATATTTTTCTTATAAAAACTGCAAACATAGGTTGTGGGTGCTCGTTAGAACCGCCTCATTGAGGCGGTTCTAACGAGTACCCACAACCTATGTCTTGGAGCAAAAATAAGAAAAATAATGTATACCCCCGTAAACCCCAGTTTTCTCTATAAAAAGTGGGGTTTAGGGGGGTCTTCGTTTCACGGACTTGTTATCGTGATGTGTTAAGCAGATGTTGACCTTTTTCTGTGGGAAATAAGAAAAGTACTTTGGAAATGTCGTGTGCTAATCTTGCTTGGCACTTTAAAATGATATTGTTCTACTTTAACCAATTTTGTACTAGAAACCCCAAAACGGGTAATTGGCAAACAGTGCAGGCCCAGGCGTCTGATCAGTGCCTACACTGTTTGCAAAAAGTTCAGCAATTTTCTGAATAAATTTAACAAAATATAACCTGACATCCCTAAATTTTGAAATGGACTCCTGCTATATATAAGGAGGAAAATTCCATTTGGTACCAAAAGGGTTAAGACACTTGGGGTTTAAACAACAAGCGCATAATTCATTATCACAAAATAAGTTTTCTTAATACAAATTGACAGTATATAAAACATTGTCTCCTAAACTTGCGTTTGTAAATTATTTGCAAGTAGAAAAGGAAATAACTCTAAAATCAAATCATAATGAAAACCCATCCGCATCCAATAATGACGTCTTTCATATACCCAGGGCTAGCATTTTCTTAGATGAAAATGATGTATATATCTCTTATTTCTAGTCAAAACACAGATTGTCGGTGCTGAATTTCAACAGAAAGTAGCACTGGTGTGTTATTGTAATGCGTTTTACCAGGGATTCTGAAGTGGACTCTTATGCCCACTTTTGTAATATTTTTTTAAATCATGAACAGTGTGGCATAAAGTATAGATCATGATGGATGGGCCTATTCTGGAGCTACACTATTTGCATATTCATAGGTATTAGTACCAGCTACATGGTTGAAAAGAAAGGGTTAACTTAGTAGTTTGCTTGCACAATAAAGCTATGAAGCTATAGGAATTTAAGACCTTGAGAAACAGTTCTAAACTTAACAGGTGTGTATAATAAGATTCGGAAAACATGTCCATGTGAAATAATGGCGTCCAACATGGTGTCAGAAATTACACATTTTGAGTAAAAATGATAACATCTTTATTATTTCTGCTTTAAACATAGATTATGGGTGCTCACCAGAACCGCCTCAACGAGGTGGTTCTAACGAGTACCCACAATCTATGTTTTTAGCACAAATAAGGCAGATAATGTATACCCCCGTAAACCCCAATTTTCTCTATATAAATTGGGGTTTGGAGGGGTCTTCCTTTCATGGATTTTTTTTCCTAAAGAAACCCTTTGAAAACGGCATGTTATATTGTAAAATATGTGAGGGTTAAGATGGTTATATTATTTTCCATATTCCTCCTTGAAAACATAAACTGTGGTATTTTTGCTGAAAAAAGGTGTGCAGCTTTTGGATGTGCAACAGCTGCTCATATTAATTCAGCAAAAATATAAGAACATTGGATTTATATAAAATTATTGGAGTTTTAACTTATTGAAACTTTAACTAACGACAACGTTAGTTTTAACAACTGGTCCCAGTCTTACAAACTTCAGTACTCATCAGGAAAACACGCCTATATAATTTAGACCCCTTGAACCCCACTTTTATATAGTAAAACTGGGGTTTCTGGGGGTATACCTTATTTTTCTTATTTCTGCTCGAAAATATAGATTGTGGGTACTCGTTAGAACCGCCTCAATGAGGCGGTTCTAACGAATGCCCACAATCTATATTTGGAGCAGAAATAAGAAAAATATCACATTTTTTTATTATAAAATTTTCATTTTTTTTCCGCTATAAAGTTGGCAATGTATTTGTATAGGTGTGTTTGCGTAATGTGCTAACGAAGAGTGTCAGAAAACCCGAGATTCCCATTTTTTCTGCATAACATCACGTGAACAAGTCCGTGAAATAAAGACCCCCCTAAACCCCACTTTATAAAGAGAAAACTGGGGTTTAGGGGGGTAAACATTATTTTCCTTATTTCTGCCCCTAGACATAGGTTGTGGGTACTCGTTAGAACCGCCTCAACGAGGCGGTTCTAACGGGCACCCAAAACCTATGTTTTGAGTGTAAATAAGAGAAATATTCCAAATTTTCATCCGAAAAATTACCTTTTTTGAGGTTTGAAAAATGCACTATATCACACGGATATGTTATCGTTATGATGTTCTCTGCATTACAATAAAACATTCGTGTGATATAGAGAATTCTTTTTTACCTCAGAAACGGTATTATTTCTTATGAAAATTTGTGATAGTTTGTCTTATTTATACTCGAAACATAGGCATCTTTGGGGCGGTTCTAACGAGTACCCATAACCTATTGGGTGCTCGTTAGAACCGCCTATTTGAAGCGGTGCTACGGAGTACCTATAAACAATGTCTAAGACAAAAATAGGATAAATAATGTATAACCCCGTACACCCAACTCTTATCTATATAAAGTGGGGTTTAAATGGGTGTTCATTACATGGGGTTGTAAACCTAATGGTGGTTCCAAAAGCATCATTTATAGCTTTATTCGATATAGGGACACATTAGGAAAACACACCTATACAAATGCATTGTAAATGTAACCACCGGAAAAACGAAAATTTTAAGATGAAATATTGTGATTTGTTTTCTTATTTCTGCTCAAAATATAGAGTGTGGGTACTCGTGAGAACCGCCTCATCGAGTCGGTTCTAACGAGTATCCATAATCCATATTTTGGAGCAGAAATAATAAAAAAAGGTTTATCCGGTTTATCCCTGTAAACCATAGTTTTACTGTATATAAGTTGGGTTCACGGGGATCAAAATTATATAGGCGTGTTTTCGTGATGAACTGAACTGGCGAAATGTGGCCATTCTTATTTTTTCTGGGGAATATAGGAGGTTTTAGGAATTCCATTTATGACGTCATTCTTGCGCATGCGCAAAGCACTGGCCGTCAATTGAAACGGCCATCGCTATTCAAATATATTGGCGGAAGTTGAAATGCTAACAATATTCAGACATTTTGAGAGAAAATATACCCGTTTACATTGAAATTATTCCTCGAGAAGGAAAGAATTCTATTTTGCTTGTATTACTGAAATTCATTTATCCTGGATCAGTTTTCCATTGTCGAAATCAATGGCTTGAGATACCGTTATTCACGAAAGCTTACTTACAAAATAAGTTTTTACGTAACTTTTCGTTTTATTCACTATCACATACGGACAGAACTTTGATCTCTCTCTCTCTCTCTCTCTCTCTCTCTCTCTCTCTCTCTCTCTCTCTCTCTCTCTCTCTCTCTCTCTCTCTTGAGACAACTGTCCAACGATCTGTCTACATGTGCAATTAAAAAAAAAAACAACAAAAAACAGTTCAACGATCTGTCCAGAAGTGCAGTTGAAAAAAAAAAATGTCTGTAAGTGCAATTTGAATAAATTGAAGATTCCAGTTATATTTTCTCGAAATTTTTTTTTTGAAAATATCTAAACTTTTTGCAAATAGTGTAGGCCCTGATAGGCGCCGCGTTCTGCTGCGTCTGATCTGGGCCTGCACTGTTTGCCATTTACCCCTTTTTTCGGTTTCCGGGACCAAATGAGTTAATGTAAGGGCTGGGCAGGTTGATTTTGTTTGTTTGTTTGATTTGAGGTTCAACGTCCCCGTCAACACTGTAAAGGTCATTATGGAGACGTTGCTAATTTTGATGGATTTTTACCCAGCACTGAGATGAAAAGACATCTCAAGCCCTGCCACCCAATGAAACCGATATAGGATTTGTAAGCATGGACGGGCCGACTCGCACCGCATTGCCTGGGCGCTTAGATCCTCTAAGTGGTTTACCAGTACTCATGTGCGCGTCGGTTTCAGCTCTGCGTGGAAGCATCATGCAGCCCGTGTATTTCTTCAAGCCCTCATGGGCGGGGGCTATACCACATTTTACTGTAAAATCTTGCCTTTGCGAAGGAGTGTTTCATTCTCATGTACTGAAAGGGTGTTCTATGTTTGTTTTGAATTTATTGTTCCAATCTTGATGGGTCCGAGCACTGGGCAAATAGCATTTTATTAAGCAACGTCGTATTATCGCCAACGCAACGTTCTGACGTTTCGTCGACGTTGCAAAGTCAAATTCAATGCAAGGCTTTGATGTTGGTTTGATGTAGACACGACGTTGTTGACACGTTACATGTCAGTTGACATGGAGTTATTTAACGACAAACTGTAATTTACAGTTACCTACGCTCGCTAATTGCTGGTACGCTAAGTGAGAGAGAGAGAGAGCATGTAGGCCATGACACTCTCAGCGAGAGAGAGAGAGAGAGAGAGAGAGAGAGAGAGAGAGAGAGAGAGAGAGAGAGAGAAAGAGAGAGAGAGAGGACCCTGTTGGATCGTACGTACATTATATCTTTAAAAGCAGTTAACTAAACAAATGACACTTGGGATTTGCCATCACGAAAACAAGCCTATGCGAATTTGACCCTCTAAAACTCCACTTTTGTAAAGTAAAACTGGGGTTTATAGGGTTAAACATTATTTTTCTTATTTCTGCTAAAAATGGTAGATTGTGGGTACTCGATAGTACCGCCTCATCGTGGCGGTTCTATCGAGTCCCTACAATCTATGTTTTGAGCAAAAATAAGAAAATTATCAAAAATTGATAATGTATTTGTATAGGCATGTTTTCGTGATGCGAAATTTCACACCTGGCGGCATATCAGTGTTTCTCTCATTATCTTACATTAGAATTCGTCAAAAGTTTAAAAGAATTCTACTGTTTTACGCTTTAATTAACATTTTATCTGTCCCACTGCCTTGAAGCAATACGACAGTTGACGGCCAGGGCTTTTCCCGTTCTATTTTTAGAACGGGAAGTACGTCACGAAAAAAGCTCCTATACTGCGGTTTTTATCATTATGATTTAATCATACTTCAATGAAAATCTCAAAAGCAAGCAGAGAAAGCACAATTACAATCTATTGTATAATATATTCAGTGCTAAAACTGATTAAAATGTTTCTTTTTTTTAAAAAAAACAATTCTGATTATGGTGTCTTTTTTCCGAAAGTCGGTAAGCTGATGACAAAACAACGAGGCTAGTACATCCATTAGATGTAAACTGTTTATGGTTTCTTTTGACTAAAGAGTTCCACTATTGTCCTATTCCATATGCATTAGTTTGAATAATAGTCTGAAATAATTTTCCTTAGCATGAGCAATTGTTCTTGTGCTGTTCAAAGTATGAAGTCAAAAATACGACGTATCCTTCGTTTTAGCAAGCAATTTCCAGTTCTTCATGCTCCTGGCAGTTGTTGCATTATCTAAGTAGCACAATCAGTGTGACGGTTAAGACTGCTATCACAGTAGAGATGAATGTCGACAGTGGTTTTATAGCTGAGCCGGGGTAAAATGCTGCAATGCAAACATGAGTGTTAAGTTAGTTTCTGGTTAGGAGCTGGCATTTGAACGTCGCTCCTTCTAACGCCTGTGAAAATGGCAGGCAATATGCCAGCTCTCTTCATTACGTTTAAAATGTACGTTTACATAGTCTGTTGATAGTCATGATTCCTATTTATTAATTTGATATTTTGAAAGCAGTTGTCTTGCCTTGCAATGCTCGAGGAGTATAGGTTTAGACAGACTATGGGGGGGGGGGGCGGATTTAAGGTACTCTTCTGTTCTGTAAGGGTGAAGGGAGATTGTTTCCATTATGTCCCTGACCTCAGGTGGAACCGGAGTGCAAATAGACCCATACCCATTTTATAGACTCGCGCCTCACTCGGGCCACATTTAAGACGCCATGCAATGGAAGGTCATGTGTTTTTTCTCCGAGTAGTCCGGTTTCCGCCCGCCTCAGATAAACAACCAGGTCGAAATAAGAGAAATAAACTTGAAAACGCCGTAAATCCAAAGTCCGCAAAAGACCCCTTTTAAGGGGAATAGATACACCTTCAGGGGAGGCAACTCTTGTAGAAATATATTTTGTCTCCCATGTCAATAGGGGTCAACTGTTATATGAATAAATTCTTTCGTTTAAAAGTAGACCCCTTTTTCAGTGGGAACTGAGCCTACAGAAAAACGTGCAGGAAGTTCCGAAAGTTGTCTCCCTTTGCAGAAAAGCGGAAAATATGCTAAGTAGTCCCATTTCCCTTAAAAATTTCAATTACTTACGTTGGAACACCCCCGTTGTTGTCTCCTTCCAGGACCTTGGCATAAAGGGTAATCCACGAGTTAGATCCTTTAAATAGTCAAAATAATATCTAAGTACTTACGTTGGAACACCCCCAATGTTGTCTCCTGAGACTGAGTTGGAGAGACATTTGACTTTCCAGGACCTTGGCATAAAGGGTCATCCAACAGTTAGATCCTTTAACTAGTCAAAATAATTACTAAGTGCCTACGTTGGAACACCCCCATTGTTGTCTCCGGAGACAGTTGTCCTTCCAGGATTTGGCATAAAGGGTCATCCAAGAGTTAGATCCTTTAACTAGTCAAAATAATAACTAAGTACTTACGTTGGAACACCCCCAGTGTTGTCTCATGAGACTGAGTTGGAGAGACATTTGACTTTCCAGGACCTTGGCATAAAGGGTCATCCAACAGTTAGATCCTTGAACTAGTCAAAATAATAACTAAGTGCCTACGTTGGAACAACCCGTTGTTGTCTCCGGAGACAGTTGTCCTTCCAGGATTTGGCATAAAGGGTCATCCAAGAGTTAGATCTTTTAACTAGTTAAACCATAACTGAGTACTTACGTTGGTTCACCTCCGCTGTTGTCCCCTGAGACTTAGTTGGAGAGACAGTTGTCTTTCCTGGACTTTGGCTTGCTGTGGAACTAGAAGATGGGGCACTTGTTGACAGTGTGCTCCCTACAATATAAGTCGAATCTCATTGGCTTCTACTGTTCATTACGTGAATAGGTCCATGGAAATAACCACCCTTTAACCCCACTTTAAATACAGAAAACTGAGGTTTATTGAAGTACACATTTTGTTATCATTTCTGCTCCAAGACATGGGTTGTGGGTACAGATAAGAACCGCCTAAATGAGACGGTTCTACCGAGCACACAAAACCTATGTAGGCAGTGTAAATAAGAAAGAAAACCCACGGAATTTTCATCAGAAATGTGGTCATTTTGGAGATTTGAAAACAGGCACTACGTCGCACGGGCGTGTTATCGTAATGCAATAACTTTTTTTTATTATACATATACACTCAGTGGCCATAATGAGTTCCCAACATTACTCAAACACGTCTATACAAATACATTGCCACCTTTATCGCCGAAAAAATGAACATTTTATGATAAAAAATTGTGAATTCTTATTTCTGCTCAAAATATAGATTGTGGGCACACGTTAGAACTTAGAACCGCCTCATCGAGGCGTTCTAACGAGTTCCCACAATCCATATTTTAGAGCAGAAATATGAAAAATAAAGTATACCCCCGGAAACCCCAGTTTTACTATATAAAAGTGGGGTTCAAGGGGGTCAAAATGATATAGGTGTGTTTTCGTGATTGTTCCCAACATGGCTGACAAGAAATTAGGGAAAAATATGGTCTGAAAGAATTGCAATTTTCTACCCAGTCACAAATCATACTCAAATGCTATTTGATTCAGATAATTATTTAGGGTATATGTTTACATCAGCATCTTGTATAATGATGATGTCATCAGTTGCCATGGTAACATCAGAAAGCATACAGATGAGCACCTTTCTTTGAAAAATCAGGGTAGGTGTACTAAAAGAGTTATAAAATTATCAGTTTCTTATCTGTTTAGATATAAATTGGAAGAAAGTTGGCAGAATACTGGAAAACAATCTGTTTGTGTATAATATTACCTCGGACAATACTTTATGGGAAATCTAACATGAGTTCGAATGGAACATAAATTCGTCAAAATCCCCGAAAAGCAAATATTTTTGGTGATAGACACTAAGAAAGCAGACAGAAAATGAACTATGTGGTATATCTGAATTGAGAGATATTGAATCATAGTTTCTAGCAAAAACTGTTGGGTTAAATATATCTTAGGGAGGATTGAAGAAGCAAGGAGATCCAGCAAAAAGGCTTATTTGAACAGAAGTGCACTCTTTGCACTCCATTAAACAACATAAAATATGTTGTAAAATTTTGTAAAAATATTGTTAATTAAAAGCACCATTTTGGACTCTAATTTTATGAAAGACTTCATTTCTTGTATATCAAGGTCCAATAAATTTGTCAGACACTATTGGTACCCCCATAAAGACTAACACCCATCGATACTCTTATCCATCGTTGATAGTTACATTTCCTATATAAAAGAAAGACACTTCCTTTCAATGACTGTTACTAAAAGACTGGAGAGTGTACCAGTAATTTTAATAGAAACTTAATGTTTCTATAGCAACTATTTTTCTGTAAGGGGTAGACTTACCCCACCCACTTCGTATAATTTATTAAAGAAGTTGGAAAAATGTAAAGATATTTGGTTTCTCAGCTGGCCATCATACTAAAAAGACATCAGGGTAACAAAATTATATAGATTATAAGCGAAAATCTTAATCAATCAAAATAAGAAATCATCTGTGAGGCAGCACAGAGTTTTGAAGCCATTTATAAAACCACGGTACTCTAATTGAAGAATATACCAGAGCTATGCAGGCCAAGATTTCTAAGAAAAATTGCTATATTTGTTATGGAAAATGAATAAATAGTACCATCTAGTAAACATAACATGCAATCGACCTTTTAACTTTTAGAAATTTAATCTGGAAATGTAGTTACAGATTTACGGACATACCGACGTCAGTCAGTTCTGGGAACTCATTTATGGCCACTGAGTGAATACCCAAACGTTCTGTTTACTAAAAATTAGCCTTAAGTTATTAGCATAGCATATAAACCTGAACGTAAATTCAGATAATATATCTACGGGCAATATGAAAATATGAATAACTATTGACCGGTAACTTCTGTTCAAAGTAAAAGCGACATTTTCTAGATATATACTACTCAAAGTTTGATAGGGATCACTTTTTTAATGCAAAATAATTTTTGGATGAATTAATCAGCTGAATCCAAATTTGATACATAATGATCGAACACGTATCCTTCACAAAATCTAGTGAATAATTTTGTCAGCTGGTGCTGCATTCAAGCGCGACAACAGCAACCGTCTTGGCACCCCCAAAATTTGCCGTAACACGAAGGGATTTGGACAACTGATTTTTCACAAATTTCCAAATGTGTTTAGACAAACGTGCCTAATAACGTGTATGGCGTCAACGGGCATCAATTACAGTACGACATCGCCTGCGCATGCTCGTAATCCGAGTCTGTATCCGGTTTTGTTGATTCAGCTTTCATTCAGCAACCAATGCATCTTTGGGCTCCTGTGAAGTCCTCGGATGCACAAGTCGGGCTGACACAGCACGCTGAAGCATGCCCTGTGCATGCTCAATCAGATTTAAGTCCGGTGACCGAGTAGGCCAGTCCATACGAACGATTGTCTAACGTTCCAGATAGGAATCAGTGACGTTGGCACGGTTGGGACGGGCATTATCGTCCATCAGAATAAAGTCCGGGCCGATAGCATCTGCATATGGTCTCACAAACTCATCGAGACTATCATTACAGTACCTCACTGCCATTAACGTTCCGTTTTCAACGACGTACAAGTCAGTGTTACCGTTCACGCTTATCCCAGCCCAAGCCATGACTGACCCCTTTCCATAGCGATCATGCTCTGCCACATCCAAGTCATCGAACCGCTCTTTAGACATTCGCCACACTAATTGACGTTTATAAGTGAAGTTTAGACAGAATCTGGACTCCTCAGGAAACAGTACTGGCGTCAAGTCATGAACCGTCCGCCTGACGTTAGTTTTGACAAAGTCCAACCGGTCTAGCACGTGTTGTCTCGTCAACGGAACACGTACAGCAGGCCTCAGGCATTAAGTCCGAACTCGTGGAGCCCATTTCTGACAGTTTGTGCAGAAATTCGTACTCCAGTTCCGTTCCTAAGCTCGTTATACAAACACGTAACGTTCAGGGACCGTTGACGTCGAGACTGAATCAAGAAGAAACGGCCCCGACGTTGAGTTGTAGCCCTTTCTCGACCCCTCCGTGTCTATGTGAAGGATTTCCATGGGTAAGATGCCGTCTCCACATTCGGGAAACCACGCTCTGAGACACATTCAGAATCCCAGCAACACGACGTTAAAAGACGCCAGATTCCAACATTCCGACGCCACGATTCATTTCTTCTGGAATCGGACGGTTTCTTAATTGTCCTCTAGGCATTTTAGTGTTTCACAAACTCAAATGAAGTCCATTTTACGCTTGGTAAAGTAACACTGACAAGTTTGATTGGTCTGTTGGAAAGCAGCGCTACGCAAGATTTTGGGGGTGCATGAATTAATTTGCGAAGTGTGAGAAATGTGCACTTTTATGAGTACTGAACTGCACATGAGTTTCTGTTTCAGATATTTACCAATATACCGATTACAAATTCTGTCAAGAAATTTTAAATTTTCAGTGCAAAATTTGGTATATAAAAAGTGATCCCTATCAAACTTTGAGTAGTATATAACAATACTCGTGACTAAACTTGCATTAAGTTTCATCCAAGAGTTATATTCTTAAACTACTCAAATCCCTGTCAGCAAAATACAGCGGGCCAATGTCGGGCCCGACGATGGCCCGGCATGCTTTGCTGCCTGGGTAAGTACTTACGTTGAGACACGCCCGTTGTTGTGTCCTGAGACTGGGTTGCAGAGACAGTTGTCCTTCCAGGACTGTGTCTTCCTGTGGAACTAGAGGATGGGGCCCTTGTTGATAGTGTACTTCCTACAATATAAGTCGAACCTTAAAGTCTCCAGCACCTCATCACGTGAAAATGTCGTGAAATGAGCATCTCCCCCACACGCCACTTTATATACAGAAAACTATGGTTTACAGGGATATAAATCATTTTTCTCATTTCTGCCCCAAGAGATACATTGTGAGTACTCGTTAGAACCGCCCCAATGAGAATGGAATTCAATGCATCATCCGTTAGATTACTTTACTCTGGTGTTATGTTACTGTGACAGAATAGATATGGTTTAAGAATCGAATGGCTAAATAAATATTTAAAAAAATGTAAGTGACTGTTTCATTGAAGTATTGAAATCTATGGTTTCAAATAGTTTCAAGTTATGTTTTGATTAATTTATATAACCCCTTCTAAATTCAACTTAACTAGGGAGTTCCTCGGAAGTACACGTTAACATGATGATGGGTACATTACCAGGTAATGAAGTTGTTTCTGTATTTTCAGATGCTTGGGTTGTTGTCGTTGAAGTGATTGACGTTGTCCCTTCTGAACTTGTTGAGCTCCCGGATGTAGCTAAAATAAAGTTCAAGATTAAGGCATGCGACAATAATGTGCTGACATGCATCAGATATGGTGAAATAAATAGTAAACTTTACATTTGGTGCGTTTGATTTCTTTTTTTTTTCTTCTTCTTCTTCTGTTTTAAACATGGTCCTAGAGTACTACAAATATGTTCTATAAAAGGGTTATCCTTTTGAAGCAAGGAATACACCACAGAACAGGAAAATATAAAGTGTACATGTTTTCTGGGCCAGACTAGCTAGTTTCAGCCAATTAGGCCTCATCAGTGACCCTCAAATATTTTCAAAATTCCACAATGGAATCAATGATCCCAAAGGACATGAAAATATAAACTTCACTATGATGTAGAAGAGGGGGAATTTTTACGGCCGCCACACATTCCCATACACCAGCTGTAGTGACGTTAAATATGTTCTATAAAAGGGTTATCCTTTGGAAGCAAGGAATACACCACAGAACAGGAAAATATGAGGTGTACATGTTTTCTGGGCCAGACTAGCTAGTTTCGGCCAATGTATTTAGAGGAAATGTTTAGAGGAAATATATGTTCCTATATATGAACCCAAAGGTCACAAAGAATAATCATAGATTATAGACTGTACCAAGCTTGGCCAGAATTCAATCGGTTCAAGAAATATTGTGCAGACAAGTAACAATAGCTTTTTTGCCTTATGCTCCTGTGTTTCGGTGTTGATTTTTGTCGGCCCCGAGATATTCGAATGCTTCTAATATAGTCTGAGATGCGGTAGAGCCGTAATAAGCCATTCAGTGATTTATTACTGACGGTTCCAAAATAATATCACTTTGTGTCTGAAAAACGGCATTTAAATAAACATTTCCTCAAATTATTCAAATATCCTGAAATATCCGCCTGGTGTTAAGCTAAGAAACGGACATCACATTACAGGGTCCATAAAGGCAATATCATTGTCAGACTCAGTAATATAGTATGAGGCGGACTTTTAAGGAAATTCGTTCTTTTTGTTATTCCTGGCCAGTACATTAATTGAGGATACTCGTTCAAAGTAGAAGTAAAAGAAAGATCAGGAATCGATACAATTAACTTACTCCACCCACCAAAGACACCAAAGGGAAAGAAATACAAACATTAAGCGACCAGACCATAATGGAAACCTAAACAAAGGAAGGCCATAAAGACAGTTACTTTCCCACAAAATGGCCATATGGCCATCCAAAATTAAAAGACACAAGTGATACACACAGTAACAAACAACAACATAAAACCTTTTTTTTTGTAGCAGAAACAAGAACAGTATCACAATTTTATCGAATTATTGCCATTCATCACGAAAACACACCTTTATAATTTTGACCCCCTTGAACCTCACGTTATAAAGAAAAACTTGGGTTTACAGGGGTAAACCTTAATTTTCTTATGCTCCAAAATATAGATTGTGGGTACTCGCTAGAACCGCCTCGGTGAGGCGGTTCTAACGAGTACCCACAATCTATATTTTGTGCAGAAATAAGAAAAATATCACAATTTTTCGTCTTAAAATTTTAGTTTTTTCGGTGGTCAAGTTTACAGTGCATTTGTATAGGCGAGTTTTCGTAATGAAAAAGACAAAAGGAACCTATTACACAACGACGATTATGGTATTGTTCTTGTTTACGTTACCAAGTCTATGAAACAAAAAATTAGATTGTAATAGCCACTTTAAATAAGGGAAGATAGATTTATAAGGGTAGACCTTATTTCACATATGTTTTGTGTTGTTAACATCATAGACTGTGGGTTCTAACGAACACTAAATCTTTGTTTGATGCAGAAATAAGAAAAAATCCCAATCTTTTTTTTTTTCAAGGCCTTTGAAGAAAGAAGAAAGAAAACTTTTTCTTACATGCTTTTCAATGACATATAGAGATTTCTCAGTGAAATCGAAAACGATATTGTCACTGTTTCAAACAGTGACTGATATCAATTTCATTTTTCACTGTTTGGGACAACTTTTTTCTCGAAATCTAATTCATTCTGTGGTCAGTTGTTCCATTGTCCGATGACAGGTCACGAGGACGTTAATGATGCCATCCACGGCTATTTCTCAGGTGCAAACTTTCAGTTTACACCCAATATTATACCAAATAAATACGTTGGAAAGTAGAAGTTAAACAAAGATCAGGAATTGATACAATTAACTTAATCCACCCATAAAAGACACCAAAGGGAAAGAAATACAAACATTAAGCGACCAGACCATAATGGAAACCTAAACAAAGGAAGGCCATAAAGACAGTTACTTTCCCACAAAATGGCCATATGGCCATCCAAAATTAAAAGACACAAGTGATACACACAGTAAGTAACAAACAACAACATAAATAAATCGCCACAGAAGAGCCGCCTTGGAACGGTCAGTGGAAGATTTCCACTGGGGGGCTTAAATCGATTTTACGTGGCAACAATCCTTGCCCTTACTTCCGTCGCGATGTAGACAAATAATTTGTTCAGTCCGCATGCAGGCCTCCTAACACATCAGTGCAATATCTCTGTGAACACAAAAATCAAAGAACCACAGAGGTGAGACAACGGTGAGGACTCGACAGCAAGAAACCACTGAAATGCTGGAGCAAAAGAAAACCAACAGTTAGACTCCGATGGGCCCGACCAGAGACAGAGCATCAGGCACCAACCAACATTACCTTGAATTAGATCTTTCTAATTCTCAATAAGCCTTTACGTTGGAGCCGTCATAGAATCTGAGGCCTGACCCACCGGCGTGCAATTAAAGAGGGAAGCAAATTGCCAACCGTAATCGGGTTAACTACCATGCATGCAGTCTGTCATATAATATCCATGTTGTACCCAATCTTTTTATATCGAAGAATGATTTTACGAAATTGGGTGCTGAAGTCATTGCGGTTATATATTTTTCTGAATTTATATACTAAGTCACCATAAAATTCGGGTTCCGGTAGACCTTGTTGCAGAAGAGATTTAAGTCCAATATTGAATTTTGAAATTAAATCAGAATGGCGTCTATAAAATTTTGAAAAGGCTTTGCGTAGTTTATGGTACCGATAAACCTGATTAAGGAGTTTAGCCGTTAATAATTTATTACGAGTGTTGAAGTCAGTTACATGACTACACACTCTAGCAAATGGAATTAATTGCGAAATAAAAACCCCATAGGATGGCGCACGAGGAACATCACCATCCAAAAAAGGAAAATTTACAATCTCAAAATCAAAGTCATCGCGTTTATCATTAATTTTGCACGAAACAAATCCATCTACAATAGATAGATGTAAATCCAAAAACGGGGCCTCGGTATCAGAAGAATTTGCTTTATTTAACTGAAGTTCTAGGGGGTAAATCTGACTGATCAAACCATCAAAAAAGGTATTATCAATATTTAATAAATCATCTAAATATCTAGAAGTGGAGCTAAAAGCTTCAATAATTTCAGATTGGTTATCAATGGAAAGCGACAAAATGAAGTTTCTTTCATAAAAATACAAGAACAGATCAGCCACAAGAGGTGCGCAATTAGTACCCATCGGAATACCCACAATTTGTCTAAATAACTTAGTACCGAATCTAATATAAATATTGTCAAGTAGAAAGGTGAGGGCATCACACACTTTCTGACATGACCAAAGTGTATAATTCTTATGCTCTTTAGAAGTGAAAAATGCATTTCTGACATTACATGCAAGATAGAGAGAATCTTCTCTGTGAAAAGCCCATTCAATTAAATCATTAAGCTTTTCTTTTATAAGTTATGAGGAAGTGTAGTGTAAAGAGTGGAAAAATCGTAAGTAGACATACTAGAAGCACGAAAATGTCTGGATTTCAATTTATTTAAAACCTCATTCGAATTTTTTATATGTAACAGTGGTGTTTTTTGTGGAAGCAATGTTTTGCCATTTGCTTCCATTGTCGTTTGTTTCTTGGCTTTTGGTCGTCCTTAATAGGAATTCATTTTCTCGGTGCTTCTTAATAGGTTACTGGTCATCTGTCCAACTCAGTTGTGACCTCTCCTGACCTTTACCGCTTAGTCATTACGTCATTAGCCTTGTGTTCAAACGTTATTTTATTGTCATTAAATACCATTTGTTTTCATAGTTAAAAGATATATTTTGGATATGTCTTTTCAGGTATGTGAAAGTTTATTCCTTTGTCTTTCTATTAGCATCATGTTTTAATATCAACGATGCTCATTATAAGTGTATTTCATAGGTTTTAATTGTCATCAGATTCTGCCAGTTATGCCGCATTCAAGTGTGTAAGCGGGTGTATGTGTATTTGATGATAATGTAAACAATGTAGTATTTGTAGTAAAAGTCATTGATCGCCACACTACCCTTTACCGCTGAGTCATTACGTCATTAGCCTTGTGTTCAAACGTTATTTTATTGTCATTAAATACCATTTGTTTTCATAGTTAAAAGATATATTTTGGATATGTCTTTTCAGAATGTAACCATCATTTGACATATCAGACATCAGCCATTAAACATCCAATCAACAATCGTCTTCGTGGTTTCAATTATGGTCCAGTAACGAACCTACGAGTACGTCACATACAGCGTTAGTGACGCTCTGTTACAATGGTGGCCAGAACGGACTGGACCAACTGACGTCAACGTCTGACAAACGAAAACAACGAGCTCGATTTAGAGGAAACCCCATGTAGCTGTGTTTGTGTCTTGTTTGGGGGCATTTGTGACGTCACACGATGTTTCTTCCAATGGTGGACAGTGATCTCCCGGATTTCCCATCTACGGAGTTTATGTAAACAACACTGTGCTTTCGCATTCTTGTGTCAACTTCTGGGCCCACGATGGAATAGACTGGCGATCGATCGCAGGGATCAGCGTGTTCGGAGTGCAGCCTTTCAGACTCAGTAATATAGTATGAGGCGGACTTTTAAGGAAATTCGTTCTTTTTGTTATTCCTGGCCAGTACATTAATTGAGGATACTCGTTCAAAGTAGAAGTAAAAGAAAGATCAGGAATCGATACAATTAACTTACTCCACCCACCAAAGACACCAAAGGGAAAGAAATACAAACATTAAGCGACCAGACCATAATGGAAACCTAAACAAAGGAAGGCCATAAAGACAGTTACTTTCCCACAAAATGGCCATATGGCCATCCAAAATTAAAAGACACAAGTGATACACACAGTAACAAACAACAACATAAAACCTTTTTTTTGTAGCAGAAACAAGAACAGTATCACAATTTTATCGAATTATTGCCATTCATCACGAAAACACACCTTTATAATTTTGACCCCCTTGAACCTCACGTTATAAAGAAAAACTTGGGTTTACAGGGGTAAACCTTAATTTTCTTATGCTCCAAAATATAGATTGTGGGTACTCGCTAGAACCGCCTCGGTGAGGCGGTTCTAACGAGTACCCACAATCTATATTTTGTGCAGAAATAAGAAAAATATCACAATTTTTCGTCTTAAAATTTTAGTTTTTTTCGGTGGTAAAGTTTACAGTGCATTTGTATAGGCGAGTTTTCGTAATGAAAAAGACAAAAGGAACCTATTACACAACGACGATTATGGTATTGTTCTTGTTTACGTTACCAAGTCTATGAAACAAAAAATTAGATTGTAATAGCCACTTTAAATAAGGGAAGATAGATTTATAAGGGTAGACCTTATTTCACATATGTTTTGTGTTGTTAACATCATAGACTGTGGGTTCTAACGAACACTAAATCTTTGTTTGATGCAGAAATAAGAAAAAATCCCAATCTTTTTTTTTTTCAAGGCCTTTGAAGAAAGAAGAAAGAAAACTTTTTCTTACATGCTTTTCAATGAAATATAGAGATTTCTCAGTGAAATCGAAAACGATATTGTCACTGTTTCAAACAGTGACTGATATCAATTTCATTTTTCACTGTTTGGGACAACTTTTTTCTCGAAATCTAATTCATTCTGTGGTCAGTTGTTCCATTGTCCGATGACAGGTCACGAGGACGTTAATGATGCCATCCACGGCTATTTCTCAGGTGCAAACTTTCAGTTTACACCCAATATTATACCAAATAAATACGTTGGAAAGTAGAAGTTAAACAAAGATCAGGAATTGATACAATTAACTTAATCCACCCATAAAAGACACCAAAGGGAAAGAAATACAAACATTAAGCGACCAGACCATAATGGAAACCTAAACAAAGGAAGGCCATAAAGACAGTTACTTTCCCACAAAATGGCCATATGGCCATCCAAAATTAAAAGACACAAGTGATACACACAGTAAGTAACAAACAACAACATAAATAAATCGCCACAGAAGAGCCGCCTTGGAACAGTCAGTGGAAGATTTCCACTGGGGGGCTTAAATCGATTTTACGGGGCAACAATCCTTGCCCTTACTTCCGTCGCGATGTAGACAAATAATTTGTTCAGTCCGCATGCAGGCCTCCTAACACATCAGTGCAATATCTCTGTGAACACAAAAATCAAAGAACCACAGAGGTGAGACAACGGTGAGGACTCGACAGCAAGAAACCACTGAAATGCTGGAGCAAAAGAAAACCAACAGTTAGACTCCGATGGGCCCGACCAGAGACAGAGCATCAGGCACCAACCAACATTACCTTGAATTAGATCTTTCTAATTCTCAATAAGCCTTTACGTTGGAGCCGTCATAGAATCTGAGGCCTGACCCACCGGCGTGCAATTAAAGAGGGAAGCAAATTGCCAACCGTAATCGGGTTAACTACCATGCATGCAGTCTGTCATATAATATCCATGTTGTACCCAATCTTTTTATATCGAAGAATGATTTTACGAAATTGGGTGCTGAAGTCATTGCGGTTATATATTTTTCTGAATTTATATACTAAGTCACCATAAAATTCGGGTTCCGGTAGACCTTGTTGCAGAAGAGATTTAAGTCCAATATTGAATTTTGAAATTAAATCAGAATGGCGTCTATAAAATTTTGAAAAGGCTTTGCGTAGTTTATGGTACCGATAAACCTGATTAAGGAGTTTAGCCGTTAATAATTTATTAAGAGTGTTGAAGTCAGTTACATGACTACACACTCTAGCAAATGGAATTAATTGCGAAATAAAAACCCCATAGGATGGCGCACGAGGAACATCACCATCCAAAAAAGGAAAATTTACAATCTCAAAATCAAAGTCATCGCGTTTATCATTAATTTTGCACGAAACAAATCCATCTACAATAGATAGATGTAAATCCAAAAACGGGGCCTCGGTATCAGAAGAATTTGCTTTATTTAACTGAAGTTCTAGGGGGTAAATCTGACTGATCAAACCATCAAAAAAGGTATTATCAATATTTAATAAATCATCTAAATATCTAGAAGTGGAGCTAAAAGCTTCAATAATTTCAGATTGGTTATCAATGGAAAGCGACAAAATGAAGTTTCTTTCATAAAAATACAAGAACAGATCAGCCACAAGAGGTGCGCAATTAGTACCCATCGGAATACCCACAATTTGTCTAAATAACTTAGTACCGAATCTAATATAAATATTGTCAAGTAGAAAGGTGAGGGCATCACACACTTTCTGACATGACCAAAGTGTATAATTCTTATGCTCTTTAGAAGTGAAAAATGCATTTCTGACATTACATGCAAGATAGAGAGAATCTTCTCTGTGAAAAGCCCATTCAATTAAATCATTAAGCTTTTCTTTTATAAGTTATGAGGAAGTGTAGTGTAAAGAGTGGAAAAATCGTAAGTAGACATACTAGAAGCACGAAAATGTCTGGATTTCAATTTATTTAAAACCTCATTCGAATTTTTTATATGTAACAGTGGTGTTTTTTGTGGAAGCAATGTTTTGCCATTTGCTTCCATTGTCGTTTGTTTCTTGGCTTTTGGTCGTCCTTAATAGGAATTCATTTTCTCGGTGCTTCTTAATAGGTTACTGGTCATCTGTCCAACTCAGTTGTGACCTCTCCTGACCTTTACCGCTTAGTCATTACGTCATTAGCCTTGTGTTCAAACGTTATTTTATTGTCATTAAATACCATTTGTTTTCATAGTTAAAAGATATATTTTGGATATGTCTTTTCAGGTATGTGAAAGTTTATTCCTTTGTCTTTCTATTAGCATCATGTTTTAATATCAACGATGCTCATTATAAGTGTATTTCATAGGTTTTAATTGTCATCAGATTCTGCCAGTTATGCCGCATTCAAGTGTGTAAGCGGGTGTATGTGTATTTGATGATAATGTAAACAATGTAGTATTTGTAGTAAAAGTCATTGATCGCCACACTACCCTTTACCGCTGAGTCATTACGTCATTAGCCTTGTGTTCAAACGTTATTTTATTGTCATTAAATACCATTTGTTTTCATAGTTAAAAGATATATTTTGGATATGTCTTTTCAGAATGTAACCATCATTTGACATATCAGACATCAGCCATTAAACATCCAATCAACAATCGTCTTCGTGGTTTCAATTATGGTCCAGTAACGAACCTACCAGTACGTCACATACAGCGTTAGTGACGCTCTGTTACAATGGTGGCCAGAACGGACTGGACCAACTGACGTCAACGTCTGACAAACGAAAACAACGAGCTCGATTTAGAGGAAACCCCATGTAGCTGTGTTTGTGTCTTGTTTGGGGGCATTTGTGACGTCACACGATGTTTCTTCCAATGGTGGACAGTGATCTCCCGGATTTCCCATCTACGGAGTTTATGTAAACAACACTGTGCTTTCGCATTCTTGTGTCAACTTCTGGGCCCACGATGGAATAGACTGGCGATCGATCGCAGGGATCAGCGTGTTCGGAGTGCAGCCTTTCAGACTCAGTAATATAGTATGAGGCGGACTTTTAAGGAAATTCGTTCTTTTTGTTATTCCTGGCCAGTACATTAATTGAGGATACTCGTTCAAAGTAGAAGTAAAAGAAAGATCAGGAATCGATACAATTAACTTACTCCACCCACCAAAGACACCAAAGGGAAAGAAATACAAACATTAAGCGACCAGACCATAATGGAAACCTAAACAAAGGAAGGCCATAAAGACAGTTACTTTCCCACAAAATGGCCATATGGCCATCCAAAATTAAAAGACACAAGTGATACACACAGTAACAAACAACAACATAAAACCTTTTTTTTTTGTAGCAGAAACAAGAACAGTATCACAATTTTATCGAATTATTGCCATTCATCACGAAAACACACCTTTATAATTTTGACCCCCTTGAACCTCACGTTATAAAGAAAAACTTGGGTTTACAGGGGTAAACCTTAATTTTCTTATGCTCCAAAATATAGATTGTGGGTACTCGCTAGAACCGCCTCGGTGAGGCGGTTCTAACGAGTACCCACAATCTATATTTTGTGCAGAAATAAGAAAAATATCACAATTTTTCGTCTTAAAATTTTAGTTTTTTTCGGTGGTCAAGTTTACAGTGCATTTGTATAGGCGAGTTTTCGTAATGAAAAAGACAAAAGGAACCTATTACACAACGACGATTATGGTATTGTTCTTGTTTACGTTACCAAGTCTATGAAACAAAAAATTAGATTGTAATAGCCACTTTAAATAAGGGAAGATAGATTTATAAGGGTAGACCTTATTTCACATATGTTTTGTGTTGTTAACATCATAGACTGTGGGTTCTAACGAACACTAAATCTTTGTTTGATGCAGAAATAAGAAAAAATCCCAATCTTTTTTTTTTTCAAGGCCTTTGAAGAAAGAAGAAAGAAAACTTTTTCTTACATGCTTTTCAATGAAATATAGAGATTTCTCAGTGAAATCGAAAACGATATTGTCACTGTTTCAAACAGTGACTGATATCAATTTCATTTTTCACTGTTTGGGACAACTTTTTTCTCGAAATCTAATTCATTCTGTGGTCAGTTGTTCCATTGTCCGAT
The DNA here is from genome assembly GCA_963580285.1 of Lucinisca nassula. Classification (NCBI taxonomy): domain Eukaryota; kingdom Metazoa; phylum Mollusca; class Bivalvia; order Lucinida; family Lucinidae; genus Lucinisca; species Lucinisca nassula. Next base: position 42,210 of record CAUZLF010000742.1, on the reverse strand, counting down.
GACAGGTCACGAGGACGTTAATGATGCCATCCACGGCTATTTCTCAGGTGCAAACTTTCAGTTTACACCCAATATTATACCAAATAAATACGTTGGAAAGTAGAAGTTAAACAAAGATCAGGAATTGATACAATTAACTTAATCCACCCATAAAAGACACCAAAGGGAAAGAAATACAAACATTAAGCGACCAGACCATAATGGAAACCTAAACAAAGGAAGGCCATAAAGACAGTTACTTTCCCACAAAATGGCCATATGGCCATCCAAAATTAAAAGACACAAGTGATACACACAGTAAGTAACAAACAACAACATAAATAAATCGCCACAGAAGAGCCGCCTTGGAACAGTCAGTGGAAGATTTCCACTGGGGGGCTTAAATCGATTTTACGTGGCAACAATCCTTGCCCTTACTTCCGTCGCGATGTAGACAAATAATTTGTTCAGTCCGCATGCAGGCCTCCTAACACATCAGTGCAATATCTCTGTGAACACAAAAATCAAAGAACCACAGAGGTGAGACAACGGTGAGGACTCGACAGCAAGAAACCACTGAAATGCTGGAGCAAAAGAAAACCAACAGTTAGACTCCGATGGGCCCGACCAGAGACAGAGCATCAGGCACCAACCAACATTACCTTGAATTAGATCTTTCTAATTCTCAATAAGCCTTTACGTTGGAGCCGTCATAGAATCTGAGGCCTGACCCACCGGCGTGCAATTAAAGAGGGAAGCAAATTGCCAACCGTAATCGGGTTAACTACCATGCATGCAGTCTGTCATATAATATCCATGTTGTACCCAATCTTTTTATATCGAAGAATGATTTTACGAAATTGGGTGCTGAAGTCATTGCGGTTATATATTTTTCTGAATTTATATACTAAGTCACCATAAAATTCGGGTTCCGGTAGACCTTGTTGCAGAAGAGATTTAAGTCCAATATTGAATTTTGAAATTAAATCAGAATGGCGTCTATAAAATTTTGAAAAGGCTTTGCGTAGTTTATGGTACCGATAAACCTGATTAAGGAGTTTAGCCGTTAATAATTTATTACGAGTGTTGAAGTCAGTTACATGACTACACACTCTAGCAAATGGAATTAATTGCGAAATAAAAACCCCATAGGATGGCGCACGAGGAACATCACCATCCAAAAAAGGAAAATTTACAATCTCAAAATCAAAGTCATCGCGTTTATCATTAATTTTGCACGAAACAAATCCATCTACAATAGATAGATGTAAATCCAAAAACGGGGCCTCGGTATCAGAAGAATTTGCTTTATTTAACTGAAGTTCTAGGGGGTAAATCTGACTGATCAAACCATCAAAAAAGGTATTATCAATATTTAATAAATCATCTAAATATCTAGAAGTGGAGCTAAAAGCTTCAATAATTTCAGATTGGTTATCAATGGAAAGCGACAAAATGAAGTTTCTTTCATAAAAATACAAGAACAGATCAGCCACAAGAGGTGCGCAATTAGTACCCATCGGAATACCCACAATTTGTCTAAATAACTTAGTACCGAATCTAATATAAATATTGTCAAGTAGAAAGGTGAGGGCATCACACACTTTCTGACATGACCAAAGTGTATAATTCTTATGCTCTTTAGAAGTGAAAAATGCATTTCTGACATTACATGCAAGATAGAGAGAATCTTCTCTGTGAAAAGCCCATTCAATTAAATCATTAAGCTTTTCTTTTATAAGTTATGAGGAAGTGTAGTGTAAAGAGTGGAAAAATCGTAAGTAGACATACTAGAAGCACGAAAATGTCTGGATTTCAATTTATTTAAAACCTCATTCGAATTTTTTATATGTAACAGTGGTGTTTTTTGTGGAAGCAATGTTTTGCCATTTGCTTCCATTGTCGTTTGTTTCTTGGCTTTTGGTCGTCCTTAATAGGAATTCATTTTCTCGGTGCTTCTTAATAGGTTACTGGTCATCTGTCCAACTCAGTTGTGACCTCTCCTGACCTTTACCGCTTAGTCATTACGTCATTAGCCTTGTGTTCAAACGTTATTTTATTGTCATTAAATACCATTTGTTTTCATAGTTAAAAGATATATTTTGGATATGTCTTTTCAGGTATGTGAAAGTTTATTCCTTTGTCTTTCTATTAGCATCATGTTTTAATATCAACGATGCTCATTATAAGTGTATTTCATAGGTTTTAATTGTCATCAGATTCTGCCAGTTATGCCGCATTCAAGTGTGTAAGCGGGTGTATGTGTATTTGATGATAATGTAAACAATGTAGTATTTGTAGTAAAAGTCATTGATCGCCACACTACCCTTTACCGCTGAGTCATTACGTCATTAGCCTTGTGTTCAAACGTTATTTTATTGTCATTAAATACCATTTGTTTTCATAGTTAAAAGATATATTTTGGATATGTCTTTTCAGAATGTAACCATCATTTGACATATCAGACATCAGCCATTAAACATCCAATCAACAATCGTCTTCGTGGTTTCAATTATGGTCCAGTAACGAACCTACGAGTACGTCACATACAGCGTTAGTGACGCTCTGTTACAATGGTGGCCAGAACGGACTGGACCAACTGACGTCAACGTCTGACAAACGAAAACAACGAGCTCGATTTAGAGGAAACCCCATGTAGCTGTGTTTGTGTCTTGTTTGGGGGCATTTGTGACGTCACACGATGTTTCTTCCAATGGTGGACAGTGATCTCCCGGATTTCCCATCTACGGAGTTTATGTAAACAACACTGTGCTTTCGCATTCTTGTGTCAACTTCTGGGCCCACGATGGAATAGACTGGCGATCGATCGCAGGGATCAGCGTGTTCGGAGTGCAGCCTTTCAGACTCAGTAATATAGTATGAGGCGGACTTTTAAGGAAATTCGTTCTTTTTGTTATTCCTGGCCAGTACATTAATTGAGGATACTCGTTCAAAGTAGAAGTAAAAGAAAGATCAGGAATCGATACAATTAACTTACTCCACCCACCAAAGACACCAAAGGGAAAGAAATACAAACATTAAGCGACCAGACCATAATGGAAACCTAAACAAAGGAAGGCCATAAAGACAGTTACTTTCCCACAAAATGGCCATATGGCCATCCAAAATTAAAAGACACAAGTGATACACACAGTAACAAACAACAACATAAAACCTTTTTTTTGTAGCAGAAACAAGAACAGTATCACAATTTTATCGAATTATTGCCATTCATCACGAAAACACACCTTTATAATTTTGACCCCCTTGAACCTCACGTTATAAAGAAAAACTTGGGTTTACAGGGGTAAACCTTAATTTTCTTATGCTCCAAAATATAGATTGTGGGTACTCGCTAGAACCGCCTCGGTGAGGCGGTTCTAACGAGTACCCACAATCTATATTTTGTGCAGAAATAAGAAAAATATCACAATTTTTCGTCTTAAAATTTTAGTTTTTTTCGGTGGTAAAGTTTACAGTGCATTTGTATAGGCGAGTTTTCGTAATGAAAAAGACAAAAGGAACCTATTACACAACGACGATTATGGTATTGTTCTTGTTTACGTTACCAAGTCTATGAAACAAAAAATTAGATTGTAATAGCCACTTTAAATAAGGGAAGATAGATTTATAAGGGTAGACCTTATTTCACATATGTTTTGTGTTGTTAACATCATAGACTGTGGGTTCTAACGAACACTAAATCTTTGTTTGATGCAGAAATAAGAAAAAATCCCAATCTTTTTTTTTTTCAAGGCCTTTGAAGAAAGAAGAAAGAAAACTTTTTCTTACATGCTTTTCAATGAAATATAGAGATTTCTCAGTGAAATCGAAAACGATATTGTCACTGTTTCAAACAGTGACTGATATCAATTTCATTTTTCACTGTTTGGGACAACTTTTTTCTCGAAATCTAATTCATTCTGTGGTCAGTTGTTCCATTGTCCGATGACAGGTCACGAGGACGTTAATGATGCCATCCACGGCTATTTCTCAGGTGCAAACTTTCAGTTTACACCCAATATTATACCAAATAAATACGTTGGAAAGTAGAAGTTAAACAAAGATCAGGAATTGATACAATTAACTTAATCCACCCATAAAAGACACCAAAGGGAAAGAAATACAAACATTAAGCGACCAGACCATAATGGAAACCTAAACAAAGGAAGGCCATAAAGACAGTTACTTTCCCACAAAATGGCCATATGGCCATCCAAAATTAAAAGACACAAGTGATACACACAGTAAGTAACAAACAACAACATAAATAAATCGCCACAGAAGAGCCGCCTTGGAACAGTCAGTGGAAGATTTCCACTGGGGGGCTTAAATCGATTTTACGTGGCAACAATCCTTGCCCTTACTTCCGTCGCGATGTAGACAAATAATTTGTTCAGTCCGCATGCAGGCCTCCTAACACATCAGTGCAATATCTCTGTGAACACAAAAATCAAAGAACCACAGAGGTGAGACAACGGTGAGGACTCGACAGCAAGAAACCACTGAAATGCTGGAGCAAAAGAAAACCAACAGTTAGACTCCGATGGGCCCGACCAGAGACAGAGCATCAGGCACCAACCAACATTACCTTGAATTAGATCTTTCTAATTCTCAATAAGCCTTTACGTTGGAGCCGTCATAGAATCTGAGGCCTGACCCACCGGCGTGCAATTAAAGAGGGAAGCAAATTGCCAACCGTAATCGGGTTAACTACCATGCATGCAGTCTGTCATATAATATCCATGTTGTACCCAATCTTTTTATATCGAAGAATGATTTTACGAAATTGGGTGCTGAAGTCATTGCGGTTATATATTTTTCTGAATTTATATACTAAGTCACCATAAAATTCGGGTTCCGGTAGACCTTGTTGCAGAAGAGATTTAAGTCCAATATTGAATTTTGAAATTAAATCAGAATGGCGTCTATAAAATTTTGAAAAGGCTTTGCGTAGTTTATGGTACCGATAAACCTGATTAAGGAGTTTAGCCGTTAATAATTTATTACGAGTGTTGAAGTCAGTTACATGACTACACACTCTAGCAAATGGAATTAATTGCGAAATAAAAACCCCATAGGATGGCGCACGAGGAACATCACCATCCAAAAAAGGAAAATTTACAATCTCAAAATCAAAGTCATCGCGTTTATCATTAATTTTGCACGAAACAAATCCATCTACAATAGATAGATGTAAATCCAAAAACGGGGCCTCGGTATCAGAAGAATTTGCTTTATTTAACTGAAGTTCTAGGGGGTAAATCTGACTGATCAAACCATCAAAAAAGGTATTATCAATATTTAATAAATCATCTAAATATCTAGAAGTGGAGCTAAAAGCTTCAATAATTTCAGATTGGTTATCAATGGAAAGCGACAAAATGAAGTTTCTTTCATAAAAATACAAGAACAGATCAGCCACAAGAGGTGCGCAATTAGTACCCATCGGAATACCCACAATTTGTCTAAATAACTTAGTACCGAATCTAATATAAATATTGTCAAGTAGAAAGGTGAGGGCATCACACACTTTCTGACATGACCAAAGTGTATAATTCTTATGCTCTTTAGAAGTGAAAAATGCATTTCTGACATTACATGCAAGATAGAGAGAATCTTCTCTGTGAAAAGCCCATTCAATTAAATCATTAAGCTTTTCTTTTATAAGTTATGAGGAAGTGTAGTGTAAAGAGTGGAAAAATCGTAAGTAGACATACTAGAAGCACGAAAATGTCTGGATTTCAATTTATTTAAAACCTCATTCGAATTTTTTATATGTAACAGTGGTGTTTTTTGTGGAAGCAATGTTTTGCCATTTGCTTCCATTGTCGTTTGTTTCTTGGCTTTTGGTCGTCCTTAATAGGAATTCATTTTCTCGGTGCTTCTTAATAGGTTACTGGTCATCTGTCCAACTCAGTTGTGACCTCTCCTGACCTTTACCGCTTAGTCATTACGTCATTAGCCTTGTGTTCAAACGTTATTTTATTGTCATTAAATACCATTTGTTTTCATAGTTAAAAGATATATTTTGGATATGTCTTTTCAGGTATGTGAAAGTTTATTCCTTTGTCTTTCTATTAGCATCATGTTTTAATATCAACGATGCTCATTATAAGTGTATTTCATAGGTTTTAATTGTCATCAGATTCTGCCAGTTATGCCGCATTCAAGTGTGTAAGCGGGTGTATGTGTATTTGATGATAATGTAAACAATGTAGTATTTGTAGTAAAAGTCATTGATCGCCACACTACCCTTTACCGCTGAGTCATTACGTCATTAGCCTTGTGTTCAAACGTTATTTTATTGTCATTAAATACCATTTGTTTTCATAGTTAAAAGATATATTTTGGATATGTCTTTTCAGAATGTAACCATCATTTGACATATCAGACATCAGCCATTAAACATCCAATCAACAATCGTCTTCGTGGTTTCAATTATGGTCCAGTAACGAACCTACGAGTACGTCACATACAGCGTTAGTGACGCTCTGTTACAATGGTGGCCAGAACGGACTGGACCAACTGACGTCAACGTCTGACAAACGAAAACAACGAGCTCGATTTAGAGGAAACCCCATGTAGCTGTGTTTGTGTCTTGTTTGGGGGCATTTGTGACGTCACACGATGTTTCTTCCAATGGTGGACAGTGATCTCCCGGATTTCCCATCTACGGAGTTTATGTAAACAACACTGTGCTTTCGCATTCTTGTGTCAACTTCTGGGCCCACGATGGAATAGACTGGCGATCGATCGCAGGGATCAGCGTGTTCGGAGTGCAGCCTTTCCATTCTACTGATACAAGTGCGCGTTGGGAGCTCTCGATGTGACACTAGTGATTATCATGCATAATTGCTGACTATGGTGTTCACCGTGTGTAATTGAATGTGTGCATATATGGATCGTGTGTGAGGTTTGTTTATTCAATGGACGTGTATTAGGAATAATTTATTTTGGTAGGTGTCATTTACTTATTTTGTATATTTTTGTACATTTGTGTTATTTTTGCTGTAGACCTATATTGAAGTTTCGCTATTTTTCAGGCGAAAGTGTGATCTATGTCACTTAAGTTGCTTTTGCATAGATTTGTTGATTGTTGATTGTTGAGTACAAACAGTAAGTGATTTCCTTTCATAAGTAGTTTCTCACCGGTATGAATAACTAGTAGCATTCAAATGCGGTTCATTTCATTCCAACACAAACTTTAAGTGATTTCCATTCACGAGTGGTTTCTCACTGGTATGAATAACTAATAGCATTCAAATGCAATAAATGATACCGCCACTTTACTACATTCACATGCGGTTCATTTCATTCCAATACAAATAGTAAGTGATTTCCATTCACGAGTGGTTTCACGAGTCCATTGCACAGATTTGCTAAAAAAAAATCTTGCCCAGAGCTGGAGTCGAACCACCGCCTAAGATATTATCGGTGTACAAGTAAACGAGTCCTGCACGCTACTGATATCGCCAATGAGATCACTGGTACTAACCGTAATGTTTAGTGGTATTTATCAATTGTACTGTGACGAAGCGATCAAGGATTGACACCCTGCTGTTTTACTAGAGAAATTGAAGCAAAACGACTAAGTTCGAGAATGCATAATTATGGGGCAAAATCGAAAAAAAAAAAAAAAAAACACCGTTGAAACATACAAATTGGCAGCAAAATAAGACAAAATTTACTTGTCATGTAAAGACACAAAGAAGTTGGACATGGTTTAAACATGGTTTGCCAAGGGCATATAATGCCCCACTTGCTGAGCTCTTGTTGGAACTGTGAAAGGTCATGAAATATTTTCAATGGTGATACATACCCTTTTAAAGACCAAGAAGGGCACTTGTCAGTGAATGGCATCAGATTAAAGAATGTGCATTATGTACTGGCAAATCACTAGCTTATATTATTTTGTTTTGGATCCCCAGTTGGCCATTTTGTGGGAAAGTAACTGTCCTTTTGGCTGTCCGCTATTGATGTTTCCATTGTGGTGGTTTGTGCTTCTTTCCCTTTGGTGTCACTGTGGGGAGCTGTGGGTTAATTGTATCGATTCCTGATCATTGCCTTCACTTCTGTTATGAGCTAGCAACCATTGTCATTGGTCGATGGCTGGAACATAGATAGCTCATTTACCAGGGCTAGTTTGAAAAATAGAAGTGAAGTCAATGATCAGGAATCGATACAATTAACCGACAGCTCCCATCAGAGACACCAAAGGGAAGGAAACACAAACATGAAACAACAGACCCTAATGGAAATGTGTTATTTTTGCTGTAGACCTATATTGAAGTTTCGCTATTTTTCAGGCGAAAGTGTGATCTATGTCACTTAAGTTGCTTTTGCATAGATTTGTTGATTGTTGAGTAGGCCTATGTTTGTTTACATATTTTTCGTTCACTTGTATTGCGCAGTTTTGCTCACAGTCGTCTACCCCGGGGAATATTCAGATATGACTGGTAGCAAATCTGTGCAATGCTTTTGCGGTAGCTTTGTTTTGTTAAGATATTTACCCATAGTTAAATTACCCCAACCCCCTGCCCAACGTCCTTTCCCACCTTGCCCTTTGTCCAACCCCATCTGTGGTATGTCAGTTCAATATAGCTGTTTAAACCATGTCCAACTTCTTTGTGTCTTTACATGACAAGTAAATTTTGTCTTATTTTGCTGCCAATTTGTATGTTTCAACGGTGTTTTTTTTTTTTTTCGATTTTGCCCCATAATTATGCATTCTCGAACTTAGTCGTTTTGCTTCAATTTCTCTAGTAAAACAGCAGGGTGTCAATCCTTGATCGCTTCGTCACAGTACAATTGATAAATACCACTAAACATTACGGTTAGTACCAGTGATCTCATTGGCGATATCGGTAGCGTGCAGGACTCGTTTACTTGTACACCGATAATATCTTAGGCGGTGGTTCGACTCCAGCTCTGGGCAAGATTTTTTTTTAGCAAATCTGTGCAATGGACTCGTGAAACCACTCGTGAATGGGAATCACTTACTATTTGTATTGGAATGAAATGAACCGCATGTGAATGTAGTAAAGTGGCGGTATCATTTATTGCATTTGAATGCTATTAGTTATTCATACCAGTGAGAAACCACTCGTGAATGGAAATCACTTAAAGTTTGTGTTGGAATGAAATGAACCGCATTTGAATGCTACTAGTTATTCATACCGGTGAGAAACTACTTATGAAAGGAAATCACTTACTGTTTGTATTGGAATGAAATGAACCGAATGTGAATGAAATAAACAAACAAAAGGAAACATGCTGGAGACACATATTCACAATATTGAGAGAAATTCCTCGTCTAAATAGTGTGAAAATCTAGCAAACGCTTCAGTGAAAATATTGATAATGGCATTTGCAACGGAAGCAGATAAGGAAAGAGAGCTTCGGTTCTTGAGGAGAGAAAATAAAAAGGAGCAGGAGGAATCAAGAAGGAACGCGGCAGAAATTAGAACATTAAAAGCTGAAAAGGAGAGGATTTTGAAATCCTTGAAACAGAAAGAGGATGAGCTCAAGAAAACGTAGTCGGATGTACTTGAGAGATTTCGAGATGCACAACAGAAAGAAGGTTCACAAGGAGAACTACATGGAAATGTAGTGAGAGTGATAGTGACAAATTGAATGTTTCAGTAGATAGAGGTAGTGAAGAAAGAGAAAGTCTAGAAGACTCTTTAAGGACTGTGGATACAACAGGAATTATGTATAGACCACAGGAAAGAGAAGTTCAGGCAGATAATAATGTTCTGAGGGGGAAGCAGGAACTGGCAAAGGCACGCCGAGTAGTGTCTTCATCCGAACAAAGAAACAGAAAAGCAGGATTTCATGATGAGACTCCCACGCAGGAAAACAGTGAACAGAGTGAGTTCGCAAAAGATATGAATAGGGAATTAGGCATACTAGAGAGGAGACTTAGCCGCATCTCACAGGAAAGAAATCGATTTCAACAAGAAGCTCAGAGTGGAAGACTTGGAACAGAGGAAGGTAATTTAACTGCAGATGATAGATTAAGAAATGGAAAAGAGTTTGCTGGGGCACGATTGAAGGATACCACTTTCAGAAATATAGATCTGCAGGGTATACAAGAAAGAACAATACAATATGATAGTGACTTCACAGAGAGAAAAGTGACTGAAAGAATAGGAAAGACGGAAGCTGTGTCAGATAAAGATATAGATTATAGTTTCAGTGAAGGAACCAAACAATACCTCGGATTCAATGAAAGTGAATCAGATAAAATAGGTTTCAGAGGATATGATTCTTCTACAGAAAGAAAATATCCAATACAAAGGAATAGTTTGAATTATGGGAGCAAAGTGACAGATCCGCCTTCATTTCTTGAGGAAAATAAAGTGCTTGATGAAGGTTTACAGATGACTGCACAGGACATACAGTCACAGATAATGGCTTCGATTCTTGAAGAATTAAGATTGCAAAACCACAAAATGATGGAGGAGGAACGAATAAGAATGGAAGAAAGCTGGACAGCTCGAGAGGTGGAAACGAAACGTAAACATGACCTGTTACTTGTGAAAGAGAAGTGAAAATGGAAATGTACTTCGCAGCTCGAGAAGAAGAAATGGCAAGAAGAGAAACAGAATTGAAAATGAAAGAGGATAGTTTAAGAGAACGAGAGAATAGTATCATTGAGGTGAATGCTTTGAAAGCATCGTTAATTGAAAGAGAACAGGCGATTGCTAGAAGAGAAGAATCCTTACAGCAAGTGGAGACAGATCTGCAGGAAGTTAATTCGCTGAAGGATGCCTTGTTAGAAGAAAGAGCACAGATGGAAAGTAAATTGGAGATGTTGAAAGAAAAGGAAATAAATTTAGAGAAGATAACTGAACAGGAAATAATACGTGCCACAAAAGAATTAGCGCATGAACAAATGAAAGAAAGAATGCTCCCTAGAAAGAGAGAAGAGATGAAAATGGAAATTCCGATGAAACAGGAGTTGAAATCAATTCAAATGAAAAATTCTATTTCAGAAACTGTACCAAAGAGAGTCATGTTAGATCCAGTGCCTAGTGAGATCAGTATAAAACTACCTACACAAGTAGTTAAACAGGAAAGTGGAGTAGATAGAACATGTGAAAGAGCAACAGCAACAACAGAAATAAGACAGACAGTGGTAGATTCCCAGTGTTTCCTGCCAAAGTTTTCCCCATTTTCTGGAGACGATCCAAAGCCCCGAACAGAGGCATCATATGAGGAATGGAAGTACGAAGTGGAATGTGTCAGGAAGGAGAAGGAACAATCAACTACGACAATAGTACAATCAGTCAGAAAATCCCTCAGAGGAAGGGCTAAAAGAGTGATACTTACCCTTGGAATATCAGCAACAATTGCAGACATAATGGAAAAATTGGAAAATGAATTCGGAAACGTGGCATCTGGACAGACTATCATGAAGGAATTCTATACGGCTTCTCAGAAGGAAACAGAAAGTGTGAATGAGTGGGGACTAAGGTTGGAAGAAATTTTTCAAAGAGCCATTGAAAAAGGAAAGGCAAGAGAAGAGGAAAGAGATACAACCTTGAGGGAACAGTTCTGGAAATCGTTGCGCAGCGAAAGACTGAAGAATGCTACCAGAGTGAAATATGAAAGTCTGAAGAGCTTTGAACACCTGAGAAAAGCAGTTAGGGCAGAAGAGAATGAGATGAAACTAGCCACGAATATAGCTCAACAACAGGCAAAAACACGGCCGAAAACTGAGAAATCTACAGTTGTTGAAGAGGAGAAAGAGAATAAATTTGACATGATATTGAAAAGAATAGAGGCACTGGAGAGAGGTCGAAGAAGAGGAGGATACAGAGGAGGATTTAATAATAGAAGAGGACAGTATCACAACCAGAATAACAGACATACAGACAGAAGCAATCAGAACATGTCAGCAGAGCAAAAGAGTGAAGAGACTGAAGTGAAGGAGCCGTTAAAAGCGTAGGGGTCTTCAACGAGGGGTCAGCTGGAGGCCATGAACAAAACGACCCCCGATATAGTGAAAAATACAGAATTGAGACTCTCATTGGACAACCCAACGAATCCAATGTTACTTTTTGTGGAACGGACACCATAGCATTGATTGACAGTGGATCAGAAGTTACCACTATCTGTGAGGAGTTTTTTGAAACAATAACTCCGGCTCCAAGGCAAGTGCCACTGGAGGATCTGCGTCTTAATCTGGAAGGACCAGATGGACGAAAACTCCCATACTCTGGATGTATTGTGGCAACAATTAAGGTAACATTCTGTCCAGAACCCATAACTGTGCTTGCTCTTGTGGTACCGACTACCAGGTACAACTCAAGAGTACCCGTGTTGATCGGCACTAATGTCATCAACAGAGCTAGGGAAATGTGTCCAGCAGATACTACTTCTGAAATTCCTTCACAGTGGCAAAATGCATTCTGTTCACTGCAAAATGGATTCGTTGGGATTGTAAAATCTACTAATAAGATGGACATTAAGATTGAACCATTCCAGACTTTGACATTATCTGGACTAGTGAGGAAGAGCAGAGAAGTAGAAACTGCTGTAACAGAAAATACAGATGCTGCCTCAAGCAGAATAGGTGTGTGTCCGCGGGTGGTAGCACTTGATAAGGCTGGTCAAAACCAGCGTGTTTCAGTGCGTATCTTCAATGTTTCGGCCAAGGCTATCACAGTGACGCCACATACCCCACTCTGTCAGCTGCAGGAAGTGAAAGTTCTAAGACAGGCAGACATGGGTCTAAAGGAAACAGAAGATACAGCCAGAATTTCAACACAAACTATTGGTGAAAAGAATGCATCTCTTCCGGATGGTATCAATCTTGATACAACTGACCTCAGTGATGAGCAAAAGCAAAAAGCTACACAGGTCTTTAGCAACTGGAATGCCGTTTTCTCAAAAGAACTTAAGGATATTGGACATACAAAGTTGGTTGAACACCGCATCAAACTAAACAATGAAGAGCCTTTTAAGGAACCCTACCGTAGAATACCTCCTGCGCTGATAGAAGAGGTCAGAGAGCATATCCACGAAATGCTTCAAGCTGGAGCAATCAGGAATAGCGAAAGCCCTTACTCATCAAACGTCGTGATAGTGCGGAAGAAAGATGGATCCATACGCTTCTGCGTGGACTTCAGGAAACTCAATAGCCGCACTATCCAAGACGCCTACGCCATTCCACGCATAGAAGACTCCCTCCATCTACTTGCTGGCACCATTGTATTTCTCGAAACTCGATCTCCGGTCGGGGTACTGGCAAGTTGAAGTTGCCGAGGAGGATAAGTGCAAGACCGCTTTCCAAGTGGGGACTCTCGGCTTCTACGAGTTTAATGCGATGCCGTTTGGACTCTGTAATGCGCCTGCAACCTTTCAACGACTTATGGAGAGGTGTATGGGAGACATGAACTTAAGAGACTGCCTCATATACCTTGATGACATAGTCGTTTTCTCTACCACTTTCGAAGAGCACATTGAAAGGTTGGAAGCTGTATTTCGCAGACTTCAGACGAACAATCTGAAGCTGAAGGCGTCCAAGTGCGAATTTTTCAAGCGAGCAGTCACCTACTTGGGCCACGTCGTTTCCGAAGAGGGAATATGCACTGATCCTGCCAAGACCGAGGCGGTACTCAACTGGCCAGTGCCTAAATCGGTGAAAGAGGTTCGAATGTTTCTTGGCTTCACGGGCTACTATCGTAGGTTTGTGAAAGGTTACGCCTCGATAGTTCGCCCCTTGAATGACCTCTTAATAGGCCATCCTACCAACAAAAAGGCCAAAAAGGGACGAAAGCCCAAGTGTAAACCTTCAGACTTTGTATGGGGACAGGAGCAAGAAGAGGCCTTCCGGACAATCATCGAGCGACTTACCCACCCTCCAGTTCTAGCTTATGCGGACTACAAGCTTCCCTTTAAGCTGCATACAGATGCCTCATCCACCGGACTTTGAGCAGTGCTCTATCAACACCAGGTTGGAAGAGACAGAGTTGTAGCTTACGCCAGCAGAAGCCTTAAGCCTGCCGAGAAGAATTACTCGGCGCATAAGCTAGAGTTCCTGGCACTCAAGTGGGCAGTCACAGACAAGTTCCACGATTACCTGTATGGGTCAAAGTTTGAGGCAGTGACTGACAACAACCCTCTCACCTACATCTTGACAACGGCAAAGTTAGACGCGACTGGTCAACGATGGGTTGCTGCTCTGTCTGCCTATAACTTCACCCTCTCATACAGGAGTGGAATCAACAATGCTGATGCTGATGGTTTGTCCAGGAAAGTGCCTGAAACCGCAGAGTGCACTAAGTTCCCAGAGGTCCTCAAGGCCATTTCGTCAGCAGTTAGCGCCTCACATCAGGACGTCCCATACGTACATAGAATAGCATCAATAGCTTCACCTGAGGACATCACTGTTGAACAGGAAGTTCCTCAAGACTTCCTTGATGCAACATCTCTGAAGACAACAGACTGGCGGAAAGCACAGCGTTCTGACAGGAGTATTTCCCAGATCCTTGAATTGTTCGCTTTAGGCCAACGACCGACTGCTTGGCAGGTTGAGGCCTCAAATATCGATAAGCGACTTTTCAAGGAATGGGGAAAGTTCCGCATAGAAGATGGCCTCCTTCTGAGAGAAACTGTTCAGCGGGGACAGAAGGTGAAACAGTTGGTGGTGCCTGAAATGTTACGTTTTGATATGTTCAGGGCATATCATGATGACCTTGGACACCAGGGACGTGACAGAACGTTGAGCCTGATGAAAAGACGCATCTTTTGGCCTGGAATGGACCGATACGTCAGCGACAGAATTGAGGAATGTGGACGCTGCACTAGAAGGAAAGTTTTGCCCAGGAGAGCTGCTGAAATGGTCAGTATAGTCAGCACAGCTCCTATGGAAGTGGTTTGCATAGACTATCTTTCACTGGAGCGTTCCAAGGGAGGATTCGAGAATATTCTCGTTATCACCGACCACTACACGAGATACGCCCAGGCGATTCCCACCCGCAGCCAGACGGCGCAGACTACGGCAAAGGCTTTGTTCGAGAATTTCTTCCTGCACTATGGATTCCCGGCCAGGATCCATAGTGATCAGGGAGCCAATTTCGAATCAAGGCGGATCCAGAGTCTTTGCAGTTTGACAGGCATGAAGAAAACACGGACGACCCCATACCATCCGATGGGGAATGGCATGGTCGAGCGGTTCAACAAGACGTTGTTGAACATGCTAGGAACTCTTGAAGAGAGCCAGAAAGCGGACTGGAAGTCCTACGTTTCGACCATGACCCATGCATACAACGCTGCCGTCCATGACAGTACTGGCTTTTCGCCGTTTTTCCTGATGTTTGGGCGCCATCCTCGTTTAGCGGTCGATGCCTTCCTTGGAATACCTCAAGACACAGAGACTGTTAAGAGTCACCAAGACTATGTTGACTGTCTGAAACTGCGTCTGGCGACAGCCTATGACAAAGCGTCACTGAGGCTAAAAAGAGTGCAGGAAGACAGAAAGATTATTATGATGAGAAGGTTAAGCATGTGAAACTTGAGGTTGGAGATCGTGTGCTCGTGGAGAAGAAAGGGCACAAAGGCAAGCACAAGCTGGCCGATCTCTGGGAACATTGTCCCTATATAGTGATAGGTCAGCCTGTGGCTGATATGCCTGTTTATGAGGTTGTGAAGGAGAATGCGCGCAATTCCAA
The DNA here is from genome assembly GCA_963580285.1 of Lucinisca nassula. Taxonomy (NCBI): domain Eukaryota; kingdom Metazoa; phylum Mollusca; class Bivalvia; order Lucinida; family Lucinidae; genus Lucinisca; species Lucinisca nassula. The sequence goes on along the minus strand of CAUZLF010000742.1, from coordinate 26,548 downwards.
ACCGCGGACCCTTCATCGAAACATGTTGCTACCTTTTACAGGTTTACCTTGTCCACGGACACATCACCCAGACAGAGCTCAGAGAGAAAAACAGCCTACAGTAGAAGCCAGTGAAGAGATAGATCTTTCAGACGAGAGTGAAGACAGAGATAGCAGTGAGTCATCAGCTGATGAAGAAGAGAGGAAATTAGCACGCTATGTTCCTCCTATGCGCCGACACCCAGGTCAGATTGGTTTACTGCCCAGGACAAAGCCAGTGGACAGGCCAGCAATACTAGAACCAGACCTACCAAGAGGGGTCAGGAACAGAAGACCACCTCAATGGCTCAGAGATGACGCTTGGATAAGGAACCAACGTTCAGTGACAAACTCCTTGCGCCAGGTCTCTCACCAATAGAGAAAAAAACACAGAGATAGGATAGAGAGAACATTAGACATCATCATCATCATCGTCTGTAAATACTCATTTACAATTTGAGAAGTAGACAGATGGAGAGCAGATTCTTACGTGAGATGTGGGATTTAGAAACGTGTAAATGTGGTAAGTATTTTATCCTCAGGTAAGAGATCTATACTGAGTTTAGAATCCTCAGGGATTGCTTTTACAATTGCTTTTCATCGTTCCTTAATTTGACATCCTTTTGGTGTGTCTCTGATGGGAGCTGTGGGTTGATTGTATCAATTCCTGATCGTTGCGTCCACATCCATTTTGGAAATAATTTTTTCACTTTACTCCCGCCCTTGCACGAACAGGTCAAGTAAATATCGCTTGTCCGTGTCATGTCGTATCCCACTTCGCTATTCTAAGTCATGGACGTGTTTGAAGTTTAGTCTGTCTATTACACCTGTCAATACTTGATTCACATAATAAGCAGGACTTAAACTGTTAGTTATAAAAAAAACCCTACATTTTCATTGTCATGTCATTACAATCATATCATCGTGTGTATGGTTACCCTGTGTATTTTGTGTGCAAGGTTTATTTTCATTTTTTTCTTTTCTCGCAGCTCTGTTTTTGGCCTTTCACATACATGGATATATTTTAATATTTGAAAATGTCGGGAGCCATTTCACTATGAGGGGAAAAGTGTAACAGTGGTGTTTTTTGTGGAAGCAATGTTTTGCCATTTGCTTCCATTGTCGTTTGTTTCTTGGCTTTTGGTCGTCCTTAATAGGAATTCATTTTCTCGATGCTTCTTAATAGGTTACTGGTCATCTGTCCAACTCAGTTGTGACCTCTCCTGACCTTTACCGCTTAGTCATTACGTCATTAGCCTTGTGTTCAAACGTTATTTTATTGTCATTAAATACCATTTGTTTTCATAGTTAAAAGATATATTTTGGATATGTCTTTTCAGGTATGTGAAAGTTTATTCCTTTTTCTTTCTATTAGCATCATGTTTTAATATCAACGATGCTCATTATAAGTGTATTTCATAGGTTTTAATTGTCATCAGATTCTGCCAGTTATGCCGCATTCAAGTGTGTAAGCGGGTGTGATGATAATGTAAACAATGTAGTATTTGTAGTAAAAGTCATTGATCGCCACACTACCCTTTACCGCTGAGTCATTACGTCATTAGCCTTGTGTTCAAACGTTATTTTATTGTCATTAAATACCATTTGTTTTCATAGTTAAAAGATATATTTTGGATATGTCTTTTCAGAATGTAACCATCATTTGACATATCAGACATCAGCCATTAAACATCCAATCAACAATCGTCTTCGTGGTTTCAATTATGGTCCAGTAAAGAACCTACGAGTACGTCACATACAGCGTTAGTGACGCTCTGTTACATATAGACCAAAACAGATTTCTTCCTGATCTTTCAAAGACTTTATCACAGTATTTAATTACATGCGTTTTAATAGCAGTAAGACAGGAAGTTAATAATTTAGAAAGTTCAGTGGTAGTGCAAGAGCTAGAATTTGCAATAAACCGTGCTTTGTAAGGTCTTTTATGAAGTTTTGGTAACCAGTATAGCGTAGGAAGCTTGTCTTGGCCTTCGTTAACACACACAGCAAACTTGGTGGCTGAAAGACAAACATGTTTATCTACTATAGCTCTCTCTTCAGCTAAAGGCTGAAGTTCATAGGCCTTAGTACCACCAAGCTCCTGCTTAAGCGTGTTAACATAGTGGAGCCGTCACACAACGACGACGTTGTTAGCGGCCTTGTCTGCAGGGGCCAAAACAAACTTCTAATGAAATTCTTGAATACCTAGTTTTAGATGACGTAAAGACGTCTTGGGCTTAGGAGGAGTTAGTATTTTGAGAATAGAAAGAAATGCGTTTATTCACTAGTTTTAAAATGCTAAGTTTCCAGTCCTTAAGGGCTTTATGCTCAACATACTCTCGCTTACACCATCGATTACCGAATTCATTCAAGGAAGCAGCGATTTCATCTCTACATTTACTGAAATCAATTTTAGAAGGAAACCGATATTTCGGTCCTTTAGAAATTATATTCCTTATCCTAGAATCAGGAATAATTTTCAAATTGCCAGTAATTACATGACCAGCAGCAGGATAGCAATACTTTGAGTTTTTACAATCACATGAATCAGGAGTATTAGTATCAATATCAAGATTTGAAACAAGTTTATTGAAATTAAAAATGATAGATACCTCTAAATTGACGCAAAACGACCAGTAACAAAGTTAGTTTCCTCTGAGGGTGAGTGACGTGATTAGGGAATCTAAATATTGCCATTTTGAAGGATGTAAGAAACAGAAAATTTGATTTTTTTGAGTAAGATCAAATTTTATTTCACTCATGAACACCAAAACTGGTATTTTCACTCGTTGCTACGCCACTCGTGAAACTACTTGTTTTGGTGCTCATTCGGTGAAATAAACTTCGAGCTTACACTGTAAAAATCAAATATCCTCTATTTCTTACATGATTTTCAATGAAATATAGCGATTTCTCAGTGAAATCGAAAACGATATTGTCACTGTTTCAAACAGTGACTGAGATCAATTTTATTTTTCACTGTTTGGGACTACTTTTTTTTCTCGAAGTCCGTCCCATTCTGTGCTCAGGTTTTTCATTGTCAGATGATTGAAAATTAATGAACTGTATTAGAATTGACGCTAAGCCCGTTCACACGTCACGAGGACGTTAATGACGTCATTTTCGCCGTTGACGTCACGTATTCTGTCGCGCGACGTTAGATCTGTCCACACCTTCTTTGGGAAACTAATCTCTCAACTATTTCAGCAACCATTCATAGAAATGCCTTCCCAGGCTATTTCTCTGGTGCACACTGTAAGTTTACACCCAATATTATACCGTGTAAATACGTTGGGCACCACTAGCGTGACGCGAAACGACCAGGAACAAAGTTAGTTTTCTCTAAGGGTGAGTGACTCGATTAGTAAAGCAAAATATTGTCAGTCTGAAGCAAGTAAGAAACAGAAAACTAGATTGTTTTCGTGTAAGATCAAATTTCATTTCACTCATGAACACCAAAACTGATATATTCCCTCGTGGCTACACCACTCGTGAAATACTGGTGTTGGTGCTCATTCGAGGACATAAAATTCAATTTTACACTGAAAAAATCAAATATCCTCTATATGTGACTTGGTTGTATAGCTGAGTTACATACGTTCATGGCATGTCAGCCCCGTCCACCCATCAGCACAGCCATTGCTGCAGCTACCATCTTCTACATTACAAGCCACGCCAAACTTACAGTTGCCACACGACAGGGTACATCCATCACCGTAGAATCCGGTCTGGCAAGCTGTACAATAAATAATAAATGTAAATATATTACAGAACTGCATAAGTCATCTTTTTGGACATTCATATCATATCACTTTAGCACAAACATATATTTATCGATTGTGCCCTATTAAGTAAACAACACAAAAACTTGCCTATATAATTTTGATCCCCTCCAACCCCACTTTTATGCAGTAAAACTGGGGTTTGCAGAGGTAAAATAGAAGTGAAGGCAATGATCAGGAATCAATACAATTAACCCACATGTCCCATCATTGACACCAAAGGGAAAGAAACACAGACATGGAATAACTAGACCCTAACGGAAACACCAATAACGGAAAGCCAAAACGACAGTTACTTTCCCACAATATGGCCAATTGGCTACCCAAAGTAAAATAATATAAGCGACACACACACTCAAAAGACAAACCATTAAAAAATAAATCGCCTTGGAACGGTCAGTGAAACGAATTAACGAATTCCACAGGGGGATGGGGAGAGGGCTTAAATCGATTTTACGCAGCTGCAATCCTCGCTCTTACTTCCGTCGCGATTTAGACAAATTATTTGTTCAGTCGGCATGAAGGTCTCCTTAGTCAACATCACCGAGAACACAAAAATCAAACAACCCCAGAGATGAAAAAACGGTGAAGACTCGACAGCAAGAAACCATTGAAATGCTTGAGCAAAAGAAAACCAACAGTTAGACTCGAAACATTCATATCATCTAACCTTTGAACAAAAATATATTTATCGATTATGCACTAAGTAACAAATTTGTGCTAAGTAAATATCTCACAAATGACTGTATATCACGTTAATACGTTCGTGTAATGACCAGCTTTGTAAAGCTCATGGTTTACAGAAAAATGCTTTGAGTAACAAAGAGCAAAATTTTTGCTTCGGGTCATAGAATGTTGTGGCCCGTTAGAAACGCCTCAGGTAGATATGGTTCAAATATTATTAAGAATAGCCTGGCGTACTTTCATCTAAAAAAAAAACAATAGATGCCCAGGAAAAGACACAATCAAAGACTACAGCCTACCAATGGCACCCAGAGGACGAGTAACTAGCAATGAGAAAAACAAAAAAAGAAAAAAAAAAAAAACGAATCACAACTAGCACAGCAACTAGATACCTCTTCTCCACAAAAGGTGATCACGGGGCAATATGACATCTCAAACATCGCCATCCAATTAAACAAATAGGTTTATATGCTTGGAAGGTCCGACTCGTTCTACTTTGCCTGGGCATGCTTAAATCTGATTAGTGGTACTTATATGTGGTCGGTTTGGGCTCTGCGAGGAAGCACCATGCAGCCCAATCTATTTCTCCAAGCTCCGATGGGCGGCGGCCACAGAGCTGCATTTAAAATAAACAATATTAGAAACACATTCTTGGGTTAGGTTTAACGGCCCTTTCAAGATTATTTCACTCATATCGAAACGACCGTTAATCAGAGGTGGTATGAAAACCGGAATACCCAGAGAAAAACCACCTGCCTTCCGTTGCAGAATTAGGCATCTCACGTGTGACCCGGGCCAGGCTCGAACTCACAGCAGTTAGAGACCTAATGATTAAGAGTCAGCGGACTTATCCACTAGGCCACAGAGGCCCGTTACTGCGGAGTTTAAATCGATTCAATGGGCCTAACCAAAAACTCTAGGTTCTGATATTATTTGCACCACAAAAAATAGTTGAACACCGATGGCCGGTTTACCGTGGCTCAGTTATACCTTTTCTTGAGTCCTTAGCCCTGATAAGAAATACTGAGAGGTTGTTTATGCTATTTGTTGCGTACTTATCGAAGTGATTCTAATGAGAACATCCAGCTTATAGTTTTGTGGCAACATTGAAAAGAAATACCAGAACTATTTACATTAAACTTCTCAACCTGGCAGTATGATTAACCCTTAGTGGTTCGAACTGCCACTCTCTCGAAGAATTTTTCATCGTTCCAAAGGTGTATACGTCTATTAAGGGGAATGGGAACACCTGTCAGATTTTCCGCCATTTTTCAAAGATTTACAATATTCGGAACTTCCTGTTCGCCTTTCTATAAGCCCTGTCCCACGGAAAAAGGTCTACTCTTAAAGGAAAGAATTAAAGAACTGACACTGGAGACAAAAATACAAACAGCTGCACATGATATTGATAACATTTCATGTACATATTGGGGTCAGTAATCTGACTTTGGCGGGGGATGCAGGCAAATTTGAGTCCTCGATGAACGCATGTGTCCAGAGACCTATTAATAGGCTATTATTGCTTGACGAGACTTTGTTGACACTGGGCTTAACAAAAAATGACAGTATTTGAGCCGGAGCACAGCAATAACATGCACGCCTAGCAAAGAATCAAATCAGCCTGTGCATCCATATAGTCTGACTAGGGACTTCTCTTTCTACGTGAAGGAGCATTGGGCCCTTAGCTATCCTTAAAGCATACAGTGAAGACTCTGATCAGACTGCTGGGCGCACATGTGAATTATAGGAAATGCTGTGCCAAAGCTTATTTAAGTATGTATCAAACTCGAGCTGAAAAAGTGTGCTTATCATGCATATTAACAAACAGGTAAGTTGAAATATCAACCAATGAAACTACAAAATTAGCACAATGAGATCATTCAAAAAAGTTTTCATACTTAACTCACAGGAGCATAATAGTTTAAGGATTTCAAAATATTGGGATCTGTCCTAGGTTTCCATGTATTAACTTGTGCCTGCTCCCAAGGAAGTTGTGTGAACTCTTGGCCGCTAGGCAGAGTGTTCAAATATCTTCTAAGGAACCCGGCAAATACCATCACAATGCTATAACTATGGATGATCGTTATTCTTGCATAAGTACGGTTCCAATGGTCCATTTGGATGAAAACGCCCAAAAACTGCATATAAACTTCATTTGCCACCATAAAATTAAATTGGCGTTGTTAACAATAATGTTCAAAATTTTCAAATGCACTTTTCAGGGCGACAACGTAGAAACTTTCAGAGCGACAACGTAACGTCGCTCAACGTAACGAAAACAAAGCAAGGCCTATCTGATATGATATGTTCATATCCCATGTTAAAATATCAGGCGAATTTCATGATTTGAACACAACCTCTGGCCCATTCAAGGAATGCTTCAAACAACTATGTTCATAGACTTTAATGGAAGAAAAATACGTCATTTTCAGACTTCAGGTCAGCAGAGAATGATGTCTGTTCTGCCCATAAATATCAAAAAATGCCAACCACTATAGGTATTTATATATTTATGAGCGAGACATACTTCATGTTCAGTTGATTTGAGCACTGAACTGTTTTAGGTTAGGTTCTTTCCTATTTCCTAAGAAACCGATTATAAGTTGGTCAAATGAAACATAGAATCCTTGTTCGGAGTATAAATAGGTACGGTCATTTGCTGACCAGAAAAGTTAGCATGATATTCCATATTTGTGATATGCATATTAAAACGTACGTTGATTGCAAAGAGTCCCCGTGTAGCCCGGAGAACATCCTCCTGCACAGGTCCCGTCAATAGGATTACAAGATGCACTACCGCTGCACATACCACAGGTTTCTGCACAATTTTGTCCATAGGTACCACTAGGGCAGACTGAAAAAAGCAACTGAAAGTCAGTTATATGATGTATCGCTGTCATTTGACGTGTCGCCAGTAACAATTCTGATTCTGGTGATTTTCATCAGCCATTATTTAAATACAAATTTTTTTTTTTGTTTGTTTTTTGAAATGATAAATATTTCCCTCCTTTTTGATGCGTTTACGTTCCCTTTGGAAATAAAAACACGCTACAGGCATGAAACGGTACCAACAAATATGTTCTACAGAAAGGTAATTCTTTTGAAGCAAGGATGACAACACAGAAATGAACACCGTCTTTTTTCTGAACCAGACTTTATAGTTTCGGCCATATATGCCTCACCAGTGATCTTTATGCCGGCCTCAGTAATTCAGTCCGATGCGCGTCTGACCGGTGCGCTTCTGACCGGCGGGTTCGATACCCATTCTTTCGTGGAGATTGATCATGAAATGTTTTCTACGGGCATTCTATCCCTTCCTATGATTCAAGAGGGGCAGTTGTCAGTTCCTGGCGATAGAATGTGCACTGTACTTGTTAACGGCTTACATATAAAAATTAAAAAGAAACAACCTGGAACTGATACAATCAGATCCCAAATACTTCCCACAATACCACTAGGGAAAGAAGTCGAAACAAGGAGTGATGACAGCAAACAAACGGACCACAGGTAAACCGAGTCAGCAGCTCTTTCCCAAACAGGTGGTAATTCAGAATATCCAAAACCTTACTAAAAGGAGCAATAAACATAATGGTGGAAAGAATCAGAATCACCAGCATGACAAACAATAAACTGGAAGGACAAACGTAACTAAAAATGAAAAAGACAAAAGGGGAGAAGAATCAGAATCATCAACGTAACAACAAATATAATTGGGAAAAGAATCATATATCAACACAAAACATGAAGGAACCACAGCAAAAGCACCGACTTGGAACAGTCAGTAAAAGTTATTGGTGGGTTTAAGCCTGTCAAGGGAAGTGTGGTTAGGTAAACGGACCGTCTCAATTGTTTGTTTCATTTTTATTTGAGTTTAACGGCCCAGTCAACACTATTTTTGGTCATTGTTGAGCCGGTCAGTTTACGTATCCACACTTTTCCTGGGTAGGCTTATACGTAAGCGGTTAAGCAGTACAGTGAACACACTTACGCCATAAACTGACAACTGCCCTTCTTAAATCAGCGGAAGAGAGAAAATGACCGCAGAAAAGATTGCATGTTCAATCTCTATGAAAGATTGTTGCTGAGCCGAGCAGGTAATTGACCGGCTCAAAAAAGTATGTGTCTGACTAGAAACATAGACTTCACGTGTTTCAACTTATTCGTTTTGCTAGACATGTAAATGATTTCAATAATCGTCGCAACTTCTTGGCTGCTAATCTCGTAAAACAAGGCTATCGATTTGACAATCTTTGCAAAGCATTTCAAAGTTTTTCCACGAACATCAAGAAATGTTTGAAAAATATGATGTTTGCTTATAGAAACTTTTGCCGCAAGGTGTGTCGTAACAGTATTATATGTATACTTTGTTAACAAATTTAAGAAAATTGTTGGTAATCCACATTTTTAAAGAAGTTCAGAAAGACCATATTTCGTTTCAAAAATGTAGAAAGAGATTTGGAAATCATGTAACAGGCTGCGCGCATGGTTATTGGCGGATCGCGATTGATATTGGATCTATGCTGGACTATAATTGCAAGGCGGCGGCTCAGAGACAGCCTCACCTAAAACGTATATAAGTTTTTTGAGGCCACTCTATGTCTTTCACTGGACCCAAAAATTGTTTAACTAGTGGCTATCTTTAACTCTGAATAACATTGTTAGGGTATCGGCCAACAGCCTTCGTCTTCGCTTGCCTCATTCATCTGACTTATATGTGGGTGTGATGATGGATTGATTGTGTTAGGAAACTATTACGCGAACCACATATGTGAGTTGAGGGGATGGATACACCTTCATGGGCTGGGGCAACGTCTTTAAAAGTATTTTGTCTCCTATGTTCATAGGGGCAACTCTTAAAGGGAAGAATATGCTTCTGATAAGTTCCTTTAAGAGTAGACCAATATTTTAATGGGGACAGAGTTTATGGAAATGCAAACTTAAAGTTCCAAAAGCTGTATTCCTTTAAAAAATTGGCGGAAAAATCTTCCAGGTGTATCCATTCCCCTTAAATGTTTGGGATTAACCTTGAGTCTAAGGTGATAATTTGCCTGCAGTAAAAGGTGAGGCACAAACCAGCCAACTCAGGTACACAGACGAGCATTAGTCTTAAAATTCTATATTTAGAAACCAAAGTTATATGGTATTGTATTTTTCAAGACAGGCTTCCGGTCAACATCCTAATGGATAACAGAGCTGACTCTTAAGCATTAGGTCTCTCGTCGTCGCTCGGGCCACATATGAAACGTCAAACTCTGAAATGGAATGTCAGGTGGTTTTCCTCTGCGTGTTCAGGCTTTCACCCGATAAATGATCGGCACAAAAAAGTGGAATAATCTTGAAAGGACCGAAAAGCCAAAATAAGGAACAAATCAAGCAGCGAACACAAAAGATTCTGACCGTTAAGTGCTGATCTGTAACTTTGTTGTTTGCTAATGTCATAAATCAGATTTTCTCACGACTTAGCTCATACGATAAGTAAAAAGAAAAGGTTACCAAGGAAATACCACGACAAATGAAAACAGCCAACTCAAATCACCGAAAGATAAAAAGAAGATGTGACATAAAGGCACGCAAACAAACACAAAACCAGACACACAAGCGATGCAAGCATTCAAAGACGATCTTTAACAAAACTAAACCGCAACAGAAGAACCGCCTTGGAACGGTCAGCGAAAGGGGTGAGGTGGGGGGAGGCGATGGGGTGATTGAATCGATTTTTTCGCTACCGCAATCCTTGCCCATTCTTCTGCCGCGAATTAGACCAATAATTTGTTTTGTCCGCGTGAAGGCTTCCTAACTCGTTAGTGTAACATTTCCGAGAACTACAATCAAACAGCCAAAGAGATGAAACAACGGTGAGGGCAGCATGAAATAGCTGAAATGCTAGGGTCATAGAAAACCAAAAGTTATCCCAGAGACTCCGATGGGCCCGACCAGAAACAGATACTCACGTACCAACCAACATCACAAAAAAATCTAAGTAACAAAGAAGTGAAGACAATGGTCAGGAAACGATACAATTAACCCACATCTCTTATTAGAGACACCAAAGGGAAAGAAACACAACCATAACTAGACCCTAATGGAAACATCAATAGCGGAAAGTCAAAATGACAGTTACTTTCCCACAAAATGGCCCATTGGCTATTCAAAACAAAAATATATAAGCGGCACAAACACTCAAATACAAACCATAACAAATATAAACCGCGACAGAAGACCCGCCTTGGAACGTCAGTGAAAAGAATTTCACGGGCGGGCTTAAATCGATTTTATGCCGCCGATATATGCGCCTTTACTTCCGCCGCGATTTAGACTAAGTATGTGTTCAGTCCGCATGAATGCCTCCTAACTCATCGGTGCAACATCTCCGAGAACACAAAACTCAAATAACCGCAGAGATGAAACAACGGTGAGCAATCGACAGCAGGAAACAACTGAAATGCTGGAGCAAAGGAAAACCAACAGTTAGACTCGACAGAGCATCAGGCACCAACCAACATTACATAATTAAAATTAAATTTTTATTCTGAGTAAGCCTTTACGCTGGAACCGTCACAGAGTCTGAGGACTGACACATCGGCGTGCAATTAAAGAGGGGAGCAAAGTTGTCAACGGTAATTGTGTTAACTACCATGCAAGCAGTCTGTTGTATAATATTTATGTTGTACCCAAACTTTTTACATCGACGTCCATGTCTATGAACAATATTGGTTTCATCGGGCAACAGGGCTTGAGATGTCATTAACTCTCAGTGTCGGCTAAAAGTCCCACAAAATTTGAAGCAACGTCTCCGTTTTTTGAAACCTTCGAACGGAAAGAAGTATTTCGTCACGCGAACATGCTGATATAATTTTGACCACCTTAAACCCGACTTTTATATAGTAAAACTTGAGTTTACAACGAAAAATATCAGGATTTTTATCAATATACTTGAACAAACGTGTTTTGGTACTGATACTGACCGTTCAAATGCGATAATTCTGTTGTGGTTTAGTTTTGTCGTTGTTTTATCGTTGGATGTTTAAACTGCTAAAGTCGATTCGTTTTGTCGCGTTTTTCGGGATAACTTTTTTCACTTTTGATTTTTGATCAATATATTCAGCGAAAAAGTTGTTGAAGACAAGCTCCGCCAACTTCTCAAAAAAGGTTTCTTGCCCTAATTTATCTGAGAAAAGCTGTAATCAGATGCAGATTTCTGCGATTTCAAGATTTCAATTTTGCACCAAATTTTCTGTTTCCACAAGTCCCGCCTTGATGGTGTGGTTTGTCAATTAGTCGTCTGTTCAGTGCTTGACTGATGGAAAGTTATAAGGATCATTCATATATCCTGCAGGTTTATGAGAGTGAATCGAAAATTCGCTATTACTGGTATATTTTTTTCTATTATTTCAACAATATAAATCAAAAGATATGTATTGTGTCTACTACTGGTTTGCTGACTAAATGCAATGCTTTGTACAACGGCCCTTCAGTTGAAAACTTCGTTGACGGCACAGGAGTTATCCATATAAAGATATCGTCTCAACTAGGCTGGTCATTTGTTTACATTTCGAAAGCTTGGGTGACAGATTTGGCTTTAACTGACCGTTCCAATGCAGTTCTTCTGACGCGATTTATTTTTGTTACGGTTTGTTTATCGCTTTTATTATTTTGTTTTGGATAGCCAATTGGGCATTTTGTGAAAAATAACTGTCCGTTTGGCTTTCTGCTATTGATGTTGTCATTAAGGTCCAGTTGTTTCATGTTTGTGTTTCTTTCCCTCTGGTGTCTCTGATGGCAGTTGTGTGTTATTTGTATTGATTCCTGAGCATTGCTTTCACTTCTATTAAGTGTTTTTTATCGAAAAATTAAAATAAATGGAAAATTTCCAGCTGATAAGAGCTAAAAGCATACCATTCAAGAGGCTGAATCCTTAACGAGAAGTTGGCGGAGCTTCACTTCGACAACCTAATCGCCGAGAGTATTGATCCAAAATAAAAAATAAGAAAGTGATTACCGAAAAATTCGGCAAAACAATTAAAAAAAAAACGACTTCAGTATCTTGTTTATTTTGGATAGCCATTTCGCCATTTTTGGGAAGAAATTTTCCTTTTGTCTTCTACTTGTAAATTTTTAATTACAGGGACGTTGCCTTATGATTTTATTTCAATACCTTTGGTGTCTTAGATTGAAGGTGTGAGCTAATTGCATTATGAAAATCTGCCTATTCAAATATATTGTTAAAAGTTTACCATCCCCCGCCCCCCCCCCCCACACACACCCCCAAAAAAAAGAAATTTCTCAGATAAAAATCCTGATATTTTTCTTGTTTCTGCTCAAGACATAGATTATGGGTACTGATTCAAAGCGGTTCTAATGAGTACCCCCAATCTATGTTTTTTTTTAAGCATAAAGAAGTAAAATACTGTATACTCCTGTAAACCTTAGTTTTACTATATGGGCCTGTTTTCGCGATGGTATATGTTTTTTATTAATTGCCTTCATTTCTATTTAGTAGCATTAAGACCGATACAAAAGCAGAGGACAACACGAGCATCAATAACACAAGCAAACTACTATTTAGTAAACCCCCTTGGAATGGACAGCACAGCAGAAAAGGATATTGTGGAATTCGTTTCACTGACCGTGCCAAGGCAGTTCTTCTGTCGCGGTTTATTTTTGTTATGGTTTGTCTTTGAGTGTGTGTATCGCTTAAATTATTTTGTTTTGGATAGCAACTGGCCATTTTCGGGGAAAGTAACTGTCCTTTTGGCTTTCCGCCATTGATGTTTCCATAAGTGTCTATTTGTTCATGTAATTCTTTCCATTTGGTGTCTCTGATGGGAGCTGTGGGTTAATTGCATCGATTCCTGATTATTGCCTTCACTTCTATTCAATACCCGAGTTAATGAATTTTCAACTGTTGTCCTTGATTCAAAAGCAGTATCATACACGATAACATTAACAAATGGATCGAAATGGAGGACGCCTAGCTCAGAAAGTCATGACAGCGACAAACAGAATGAAAACGAAACAGAATACAGATAAAGCCAAACATCAATCAGGGTTGAATAATCAGAACCGCTCTCTCTCTCTCTCTCTCTCTCTCTCTCTCTCTCTCTCTCTCTCTCTCTCTCTCTCTCTCTCTCTCTCTCTCTCTCTCTCTCTCTCTCTCTCTCTGACTGACGTCCCCGTAGACGTAAACAAACATTGGATTTCTAAATGGTAATAGATTTGTCTTCTCAGAATTACGACTTTCTTATCAAATCTTACGCTGATTGCAAAAGATTCCCATCCAGCCTGGAGAACATCCTCCTGCACAGGTTCCATCAATAGGATTACATGGTGCACCACTACTGCAGCTACCACAGGTTTCTGCACAGTCTTGTCCAAAGGTACCACTGGGGCACGCTGAAAATGTTAAATGAAAATGCGGTATGTAATTTTCATCAGCCATTATCCATACCCAGACGTTTGCGTTTTCTGTCTTACGACATGAAAGCAGTAACAAAGAAATGAAGCATAGCTAGATAAAAATCCCGACCTGCTCTGGGATTCAAATCCGGGCCGCTCGGGTGAAATCCCAGTGCTTTACCACAGAGCCAAAGAGTCGTCTCCGTGACGTTGTCAGAGAGTGGTGATCAATCTAAGTGTAATCTATCGAGGTAGATAATTTAAGGGAGGCATTGCGGTCTGTAATATCTGCGTTTTCAAATGATAAAAAATCGGACCTCTGTTTCTCGTCGGGCCCATCGGAGTCTAACTGTTGGTTTTCTTTTGCTAAAGCATTTCAGTGGTTTCTTGCTGTCGAGTCCTCACCGTTGTTTTATCTTTGTGGTTGTTCGATTTTTGTGTTCTCGGTACTGATGAGTTAGGAGGCCTTCATGCAGACTGACCAAATTGCACGACCCGCAGAAAAAGCGACCGACTGAAGTCGGTTGATTTTCTAAGAGTGCCCTAAAATCACCGTGTCATTCTGTCTGTCTGTCCGTCCGTAACCCGTTTGTGAAAATTGGTGATAGTGACTTTACCGCTTGGAATATTTAAACAATTTTGGCATACTGATAGATATCAATGAGATCTAACCAATGAACTTGCGAAATATTACATTCCATTTAGTATAGCCTCGCCGAGGCGAAAAATGTGAAAATTTTCGAACTGCTTCTCCTCGGAAACCGTTGGGCCGATTGAAGTCAAATTTCATATGGAGCCTCTATTGGATGGGGTGAAACCAAAATTTGCTCATGGGGTCCAGGTCACATGACCAAAATGGCCGCCAAGCCATATATGGTAAAAAATCTTCAAAAATAGTCTTGTCCAGAACCACTGGGAAGATTTCCACGAAACTTAACAAATAGCATCTGGGACGTAGGCCCATCATAAATTGCAAAAATGTCGACCCTGGGTTGACCTTGACCTTCTTTGTGCCTAGGTCATACTTTGACACATATGCTTTTGTATTGGAAAAGTGAGAATGCATTTTATCCTGCAAACGAATCAGAATACAGTACTAAAGTATAAGATATATTTTTGCTCCTTACGATAAGGCGCATTTATTGGGGGAAGCGTTTTATGTCCAGGTCACATGACCAAAATGGCCGCCATACCCATATATGGTAACACTCATAAAGCTAAAAGCATCCGGCGGGTCGTGCACTTTAGCTGAAGCACTGGTTATTTGTCTAAAGCGCGACAGAAGTAAAGTCGAGGATTGCGGCCTCATAAAATCGATTTAACACCCCAGTGAAATTCGTTTCGCTGACATCTCCAAGGCGGGTCTTCAATTGCGTTTTTTTTTTTTTTTTTTTTTTGTTATGGTTTGTGTTTGGGTGTGGGTATCGCTTATATTTTTGGGCGCCCAGCGAAGACTCAGATCAGCCTGTGCATCCACGCAGTCTGATCAGAGACTTAACTGTGCGCTCTGAGGGTAGCTTAGGGCCCATTGCTCCTTCATGCAGCAAGAGAAGTCTCTGGTTAGACTATATGGATGCACAGGCTGATCTGATAATTCGCTGGGTGCACATGCTCATTGTAGGTTTTTTCGTGCACTGGCTCATATAATAACGTTTTTGCTTATTTTAGTTGTATGAAACTTTAAATGAACAATAACAAATTCATTCATTCTCCTGTTCTAATGATAACATATCAACATTTTATGCACAATTTCAGGTTAAGACATCTAGTCGACTACAGATTTTCTAAAGTTAACTGCACACTGTACCCAGGGAACTGATGACTAGATACTTAACAATTGCGCACTCGAGTGTCAAGAATAGTTTGGATGTTACTGCAGCTCAACACAGAAATACACCGTTCATATAAAGAAGATAGGCCAGGAACATAGTTATCAGAAGCCACCAAGTGAAGGCAAGAGCGTATATAATTAGGTACCAATAACACAAAGTGAATCACCATTTACGAAATTGCAAAATAACGATCACTGTGAGATAGACAGCAGAAAAACGATTGTTGGACTTCAAATCCGGACTTTATGAAAATCATTTATTTCTCTGCGGAATTTTTAAAATTTTGAGGGCCGCTGTTGAGGCCTAATTAGCAGCAATTTGATAGTCTGGCCAAGAAAAAAACTTGTCCGATTGACAGCTTTCAGTTCTATGTTGTCGTCCTTGCTTCCCAGGAATTACCTTTCCATATAACTGATATATGAATATTCAACCCTCGCCTTCAATACCAAAGTCTTTTCATAAAACAACAAATTGATCGGCATGTAGGAATCTAAGCTCAACAGTGAGACATAATAGCAACGTACAAATATATACGCCGAACCAGATGGAAGAGTTCAAATTAAGCATAGAAATACAATTTAAATATTACTCAGTAAAGTCAGGATCAAAGAACACATTTATCTTAAGACACCTAAATAAAAGCAAAAACTGTTACAAACACAATAAGCCAGCCTCGGTAGCTCAGTCGGATGCCCATCTGACTGGTGATCAGGAGGACGCGGGTCCGATACCTGCCCGGGTCGACAACTTTCTTTCTTAAAGATAGATAATGAAATCTTTTCTACGATCATTATCCCCCTCCCGCTGATTCAAGGAGGGCAGTTGTCAGTTTCTGGCGAAAGAATGTGCACTGTACTGGTTAACCGCTTATTTAAAAGCCTGCCCCGGAAAGTGTGAATAGGTAAACTGACCGGCTTAAAAATGACCTAAAATAGTGTTGACTGGGCCTTTAAACTAAAAAAACAAACAAAACAAAACAAAACCAGCACAAGCAAAATAAATTAAATTACCACTTAGGAAAAAAACAAAGGAACGCAAAAAAGAGAAAGAAAACTATTGTGTGGCTTAAATTCCTGGCTTCATCACGAAAACACGTCTGTAAAATTTTGCACCCCCCCCCTCGAACCCCACTTTTATATAGTAAAAATGGGTTTTACAGGGGTAAACATTATTTTTCTTATTTCTGCACTAAAATATAGATTGTGGGTAATCGTTAGAGCCGCCTCGATGGCGGTTCTAACGAGTAACCAAAATCTATATTTTGAGCAGAAATTAGAAAAATATCACTATTTTTCATCCTAAAATTTTCATTATTTCGGCGAAAAAGGTATCATTGTATTTGTATAGGCTTGTTTTCGTAATGTTATGAATACTTAAACTTCATCCTCAAGTATAAACCAGATTCATACATAGAGAATCTTATGTGATTGCTCAAGTATTACTGAATTTATTAAACGAGTCGAGGATTCGTTATTAATGCAGGATTCTATTTTTCATATGACATTTAAAACACATTTAATTCACGATTTTTGTCAACAAATGTCAATATTCAGCGGGATACAGATTTTTCAAAAGTCGAACGACTTTCTCGTGAATCCCATTTGTGTAACATTGTAATTTTATAGCTTTTATGTGTTGAGTTTATATGTATTTGTTATACAAATAAAATACAGTTTAAACTAATATTCAGCAATTATTAAACACGACGTCGTTAGGGACATCTTGCGTATCACATCTTAGTAAGAAAATGTATCTTTCCAAACGTATCCAACTAATTCGCAGATTTAATCCACTCGTGGATTGTTGAATTTATACCATGGCGTTATTACATTCTCGGACGCGTCGTCATATGATAAATAGAGTTTATTTGTTTGTTTTTTTTGATCGATTACGGTGAAATAATTCACAAGTGTTCTAAGTAGAAGTAGAACAAAGATCAGGAATCGATACAATTAACTTACTTCACCCATCAAAGACACCAAAGGGAAAGAAACACAAACATGAAGCGACCAGACCCTAATGGAAACCTAAACAAAGGATGGCCATAAGGACAGTTACTTTCCCACAAAATGGACAAATGGCCATCCAAAATAAAAAGCCACCAGTAATACACACAGTGAGTATTAACAAACAGCAACATAAATAAACCGCCACAGAAGAACCGCCTTGGAACGGTCAGTGGAAAGATTTCCACTGGGGGGTTTAAATCGATTTTACGTGGCCACAATCCTCGCCCTTACTTCCGTCGTGATTTAGACAAATAATTTGTTCAGTCCGCATGAAGGCCTCCTAACTCATCAGTGCAACATCTCCGTGAACACAAATAATCAAAGAACCACAGAGGTGAGACAACGGTGAGAACTCGACAGCAAAAAACCTCTGAATTGCTGGAGCAGAAGAAAACCAACAGTTAGACTACGATGGGCCCGACCAGGGACAGAGCATCAGGCACCAACCAACATTACCTTGAATTAGATCTCTCTAATTCTCAATAAGCCTTAACGTTGTAACCGTCATAGAATCTGAGGCCTGACCCACCGGCGTGCAATTAAAGAGGGAAGCAAAGTTGCCAACCGTGATTGGGTTCACTACCATGCATGCAGTCTGTCGTATAACATCCATGTTGTACCCAATCTTTTCATATCGAAGAATGATTTTACGAAATTGAGTGCTGAAGTCATTGTGGTTATATATTTTTCTGAATTTGTATACTAAGTCACCATAAAATTTGGGTTCCAATAGACCTTGTTGTAGAAGAGATTTAAGTCCAATATTGAATTTTGAAATTAAATCAGAATGGCGTCTATAAAATTTTTAAAATGCTTTTCGTAGTTCATGGGACCGATAACCCTGATTAAGTAGTTTAGCCGTTAATAATTTATTACGAGTGTTGAAGTCAGATACATGACTACACACTCTAGCAAATCTAATTAATTGCGAAATATAAACGTCATAGGATGGCGCACGAGGAAATAACCATCCAAAAAAGGAAAATTTACAATCTCAAAATCAAAGTCATCTCGTTTATCATAAATTTTGCACGAAACAAACCCATCTACAATAGATAGATGTAAATCCAAAAACGGGGCCTCGGTATCAGAAGAAATTGCTTTATTTAACTGAAGTTCTGGGGGGTAAATCTGACTGATCAAACCATCGAAATAAGTATAATCAATATTTAATAAATCATCTAAATATCGAGAAGTGGAGCTAAAAGCTTCAATAATTTCAGATTGGTTATCAATGGAAAGCGATAACATGAAGTCTGTTTCATAACAATACAAGAACAGATCAGCCACAAGAGGTGCGCAATTCGTACCCATCGGAATACCCACAATTTGTCTAAATAACTTAGTACGAGGACTGTTCAAATATGAATGCAAGTAGAACGTTTTCTCATGCACTAATGCGAAAATCACCTGGAAATAAATATCACAGCGTAGAAAAAACATTTTACCTATACATTGATTCCAAACCTGTTAAAATCCGTCCACTTTAGTCATGTATAACGTTCGATAAACACTGTCTACTCTTGTATACTAATACAAAACATGGTTGGAAGAAGGTCATAGTACGCCGTTGAAATACGGTCCTATATTAAGAATCGTTGTATTCTTGGTAGACGGTACAAGACATATTTTGATGAAATATGTTCGGTTTATGGGCATAATAAAATGTCTTTTCCGACAGTTTTTCGATGGTGTCAGAAATTCAGCTGTGGACTAGTTTCAACAGAAGATGCACCACATGATCTTCGGCCGAAAAGAGCAACATCTGCCAAGAGGGTTGCTAGAGTGAAAGAAATAGTTGCTACCGATGCACGATACACCACTAGGCAAATAGCTAGTATGGTTGGCATCTCATTAGGAGCAGCTCATGTAATTCTGAAACTTGATTTGAAAATAAGAAAGATCTGTGCTAGATGGATTCCCCATCTGTTGACAGATGAGCAGAAAAAGACACGCGTTCAGTGCGCCAAGAAGTTGCTTAAAAAGTTTCCAAATTACAATGCACGGTCTTTCGCTAATGTCGTCACAGGTGACGAGACATGGGTTCACTTTTTTGAGCCAAAACGAAAGATTCAGAACAAAATATGGACAACAAAGTATTGCAAAAGACCATGCATTGCAAAGCGGACCATGAGCGTCAAGCAGGTAATGTATGCCATATTCTTTTCAAATCAGGGCCCTGCTATTCAGGTTTCTGTGCCTAAAGGCAAATCTGTAAATGCGAAGTTTTACAAGAATAAAGTTCTTCGAAAATTGAAGAAACATTTCAAAGAACGAAGACCCGCAACTGGTTTGGCCAATGTCAGATTGCTACATGACAATGCGTCATCGCACAAGGCGTTAATTGTGCAAGACTATCTGAAGCAAGAAAAGGTTGTTGAACTCCCTCACCCCCCGTATTCCCCTGACCTTGCCCCGTGTGACTTTTTTGTTCCCGCGGCTGAAAAATACCTTTCTGGTCGAAAATTTATACAGCGCAAACACCTCGGTTCTGCAATATTCCAGTGCCTTCATACTATACCTCGAAAAATCTACCAAAATGCATTCAATGATTGGATCAGAAGACCGAAAGTTTGTATATCTGTTAACGGGGAATACTTTGAGGGGACCAAATAAATTTTTCATCGAAATCTATCACGGAATCGTTTTTATGTGCTTAGTTGCATTGATATTTGAACAGTCCTCGTAGCGAATCTAATATAAATATTGTCAAGAAGAAAGGTGAGGGCATTACACAACGAGTTTTTTACACGAAAGCCTTATAACACGGGTAAATTATTTTCCCGTTATCGTTCAAATCAACAAAATAAACGGTTTATTGTATTTCCATTTATATTTTACCCTTGATTTTTCAATTCAACCATTCTGATTTCCAACTAAAATAGTTTCAGTCAGGGTATGAATTTCAGAAGGCGTGGTTTAGTTTGAAAAATCAGTCGCCATCTTGTTTTCATTTCAATGCAAAAATTATCCTGTCCTTGAAATACAGATGCACAAATATCATGAAATAAGACTGTATTTCAAGAAAATAATACTTTATCTTCGTGTTACAGGTCTCTCCTCAAAAACGTAAAATGGTCGCGAAAATTGAAGTCTGATTTGTATGATTTTATCAGATTTTCCGCCAATTGTAAACGATTGTCATTGTTGTTACCAACGACGTAAGCAACGTCGCCTAGCAAATATGACGTCAAAACGTGCGAAACGAAGAACTGAAATAATTCACTGTTGAAAGATTATCGGGTTTTCTTTCACCGACAAAAATAGGTAATTCATTGTTAGAAATGTAATAAATAGAGGATCTTACATGAGTGCTCATGTATTATTGAATTTATTAAACGAGTTGCGGAAAAGGGATAAAATGCGAGGCTTTGCCGAGCATTTTATCCCTTTTTCCTCAACGAGTTTTAATAAATTTAATAATACAGGAGCACGAATGCAAGGTTCTATTTATCATATGACATTTAAAACGCATTTATTCACGATTGTTTACAAAAATATCAATATTCCGCCATTAGTAAACGCGATGTCGTTAAGGACGTCGTACATGTAACGTTACGGGGCGTATCTAGCTAATTTGCATATTTAATCCACTAGTAGATTATCGAAAATATTACATGACGTTATTACACTCTCAGACGCGGCGTCGTATGATAAATGACGTTATTACACTCTCAGACGCGGCGTCATATGATAAATGACGTTATTACACTCTCAGACGCGGCGTCATATGATAAATGACGTTATTACACTCTCAGACGCGGCGTCATATGATAAAAAGTAATAAGAAACGGATTGGTGTGGATGAATCCTTGGTCGGCAGTAAGTCGTGATATATAGGTACAGAATAAATAGATACCACACATAACATAAGAAAATCATGTGTCAGCGTCAAGTAATTAGCAATCAAACTTCAGATTAAAGCACTATGGTGCATCTGATTTAAGATCGAGAGGTAGCCCGTTCAATCCCCGCATGCGCCAAGGGTTGTTTCCTGGAGCAAGAGACTTTATTCATTGCTTAGTACTGGTTTCTACCCAGGAAGAGGAAGAAAAAGAGGGCCGGATGGAGGATTTGTACTAGTTATCTAAATGTGTTACCAGTTACAAATAATGTTGATAATTATTATAGCGGAAGGAAAACGGCGATTAGATTTCATTTCAAAAGGTAGAACCGCTTGAATTTTCAGAATAATTATATCATTATCATAACCTATGTTGATTGCAAAGATTTCCCAACCAGCCCGGAGAACATCCTCCTGCACAGATTCCATCAATAGGATTACACGGTGCACCCATACTACAACTACCACAGGTTGCTGCACAGTTTTGTCCATAGGTACCACTGGTGCAAGCTGAAAATATAAAAGATGGAAATCAGTTATATTTGATGACCAAGCATTTCTTCTAATACAAATATAGGTCAAAATCCATTACATTTGCACAGTTTTCAATGCATTTTTTTCTCTTTCCATGCCATAATAAAAGTATAAAAACAAACTAAATTCATTTATCATATGACGTCGCGTCTGAGAGTGTAACAACGCCATGTAATATTTTCGATAATCCACAAGTGAATTAAATATGCAAATTAGTTAGACACGTCCCGTAACGTTACATGTACGACGTCCTTAACGACGTCGCGTTAACTTATGGCGGAATATTGACATTATTGTAAAACAATTGCTGGGTGCACGTCTTATTGTAGGTTTTTTCGTGCAGTGGCTCATATAATACTTTATATTTTTTTTTGCTTATTTTAGTGGTATAATACTTTAAATGAATAATAACGAATTTATTCATTCTTCTGTTCTAACCCTAAATTATAAACATTTTATGAACAATTTCATGTGACTACAGATATTCTAAAGTTAACTACACACTGTTCCTGAGGAACTGATGACTAGATACTTAACATTTGCGCACTCGAGTGTCAAGAATAGTTTGGATGTTACTGCAGCTCAACACAGAAATACAACGTTTATATTAAGAAGAAAGGCCAGGAAAACAGTTATCAGGAGCCACCGAGTGATGGTAAGAGCGTATATAATTAGGTACCAATAACACAAAGTGAATCACCATTTACGAAATTGCAAAATAACGATCAATGTGAGATAGACGACAGCAGAAAAAAAACGATTGTGGGACTTCAAATCCAGACTTTATGAAAATCATTGATTCCTCTGCGGATTTTTTAAAATTCTATGGGTCGCTGATGAGGCCTAATTAGCAGAAGTTTGATGGTCTGGTCAAGAAAAAACTTGTCCGATTGACAGCTTTCAGTTCTATGTTGTCGTCCTTGCTTCCCAGGAATTACCTTTGCATATAACTGATTTATGAATATTCAACCCTCGCCTTCAATTCCAAAGTCTTTTCATAAAACAACAAATTGATCGGCATGTAGGAATCTAAGCTCAACAGTGAGACATAATAGCAACGTACAAATATATACGCCGAACCAGATGGAAGAGTTCTAATTAAGCATAGAAATACAATTTAAATATTACTCAGTAAAGTCAGGATCAAAGAACACATTTATCTTAAGACACCTAAATAAAAGCAAAAACTGTTACAAACACAATAAGCCAGCCTCGGTAGCTCAGTCGGATGCCCATCTGACTGGTGATCAGGAGGACGCGGGTCCGATACCTGCCCAAGTCGACAACTTTCTTTCTTAAAAATAGATAATGAAATCTTTTCTACGATCATTATCCCCCTCCCGCTGATTCAAGGAGGGCAGTTGTCAGTTTCTGCGAAAGAATGTGCACTGTACTGGTTAACCGCTTATTTAAAAGCCTGCCCCGGAAAGTGTGAATAGGTAAACTGACCGGCTTAAAAATGACCTAAAATAGTGTTGACTGGGCCTTTAAACTAAAAAAACAAACAAAACAAAACAAAACCAGCACAAGCAAAATAAATTAAATTACCACTTAGGAAAAAAACAAAGGAACGCAAAAAAGAGAAAGAAAACTATTGTGTGGCTTAAATTCCTGGCTTCATCACGAAAAACACGTCTGTAAAATTTTGCACCCCCCCCCCCTCGAACCCCACTTTTATATAGTAAAAATGGGTTTTACAGGGGTAAACATTATTTTTCTTATTTCTGCACTAAAATATAGATTGTGGGTACTCGTTAGAGCCGCCTCGATGGCGGTTCTAACGAGTAACCAAAATCTATATTTTGAGCAGAAATTAGAAAAATATCACTATTTTTCATCCTAAAATTTTCATTATTTCGGCGAAAAAGGTATCATTGTATTTGTATAGGCTTGTTTTCGTAATGTTATGAATACTTAAACTTCATCCTCAAGTATAAACCAGATTCATACATAGAGAATCTTATGTGATTGCTCAAGTATTACTGAATTTATTAAACGAGTCGAGGATTTGTTATTAATGCAGGATTCTATTTTTCATATGACATTTAAAACACATTTAATTCACGATTTTTGTCAACAAATGTCAATATTCAGCGGGATACAGATTTTTCAAAAGTCGAACGACTTTCTCGTGAATCCCATTTGTGTAACATTGTAATTTTATAGCTTTTATGTGTTGAGTTTATATGTATTTGTTATACAAATAAAATACAGTTTAAACTAATATTCAGCAATTATTAAACACGACGTCGTTAGGGACATCTTGCGTATCACATCTTAGTAAGAAAATGTATCTTTCCAAACGTATCCAACTAATTCGCAGATTTAATCCACTCGTGGATTGTTGAATTTATACCATGGCGTTATTACATTCTCGGACGCGTCGTCATATGATAAATAGAGTTTATTTGTTGTTTTTTTTTGATCGATTACGGTGAAATAATTCACAAGTGTTCTAAGTAGAAGTAAAACAAAGATCAGGAATCGATACAATTAACTTACTTCACCCATCAAAGACACCAAAGGGAAAGAAACACCGACCAGACCCTAATGGAAACCTAAACAAAGGATGGCCATAAGGACAGTTACTTTCCCACAAAATGGACAAATGGCCATCCAAAATAAAAAGCCACCAGTAATACACACAGTGAGTATTAACAAACAGCAACATAAATAAACCGCCACAGAAGAACCGCTTGGAACGGTCAGTGGAAAGATTTCCACAGGGGGGTTTAAATCGATTTTACGTGGCCACAATCCTCGCCCTTACTTCCGTCGTGATTTAGACAAATAATTTGTTCAGTCCGCATGAAGGCCTCCTAACTCATCAGTGCAACATCTCCGTGAACACAAATAATCAAAGAACCACAGAGGTGAGACAACGGTGAGGACTCGACAGCAAAAAACCTCTGAATTGCTGGAGCAGAAGAAAACCAACAGTTAGACTACGATGGGCCCGACCAGGGACAGAGCATCAGGCACCAACCAACATTACCTTGAATTAGATCTCTCTAATTCTCAATAAGCCTTAACGTTGTAACCGTCATAGAATCTGAGGCCTGACCCACCGGCGTGCAATTAAAGAGGGAAGCAAAGTTGCCAACCGTGATTGGGTTCACTACCATGCATGCAGTCTGTCGTATAACATCCATGTTGTACCCAATCTTTTCATATCGAAGAATGATTTTACGAAATTGAGTGCTGAAGTCATTGTGGTTATATATTTTTCTGAATTTGTATACTAAGTCACCATAAAATTTGGGTTCCAATAGACCTTGTTGCAGAAGAGATTTAAGTCCAATATTGAATTTTGAAATTAAATCAGAATGGCTTCTTTAAAATTTTTAAAATGCTTTTCGTAGTTCATGGGACCGATAACCCTGATTAAGGAGTTTAGCCGTTAATAATTTATTACGAGTGTTGAAGTCAGATACATGACTACACACTCTAGCAAATCTAATTAATTGCGAAATATAAACGTCATAGGATGGCGCACGAAGAAATAACCATCCAAAAAAGGAAAATTTACAATCTCAAAATCAAAGTCATCTCGTTTATCATAAATTTTGCACGAAACAAACCCATCTACAATAGATAGATGTAAATCCAAAAACGGGGCCTCGGTATCAGAAGAAATTGCTTTATTTAACTGAAGTTCTGGGGGGTAAATCTGACTGATCAAACCATCGAAATAAGTATAATCAATATTTAATAAATCATCTAAATATCGAGAAGTGGAGCTAAAAGCTTCAATAATTTCAGATTGGTTATCAATGGAAAGCGATAACATGAAGTCTGTTTCATAACAATACAAGAACAGATCAGCCACAAGAGGTGCGCAATTCGTACCCATCGGAATACCCACAATTTGTCTAAATAACTTAGTACGAGGACTGTTCAAATATGAATGCAAGTAGAACGTTTTCTCATGCACTAATGCGAAAATCACCTGGAAATAAATATCACAGCGTAGAAAAAACATTTTACCTATACATTGATTCCAAACCTGTTAAAATCCGTCCACTTTAGTCATGTATAACGTTCGATAAACACTGTCTACTCTTGTATACTAATACAAAACATGGTTGGAAGAAGGTCATAGTACGCCGTTGAAATACGGTCCTATATTAAGAATCGTTGTAGTCTTGGTAGACGGTACAAGACATATTTTGATGAAATATGTTCGGTTTATTGGCATAATAAAATGTCTTTTCCGACAGTTTTTCGATGGTGTAAGAAATTCAGCTGTGGACTAGTTTCAACAGAAGATGCACCACATGATCTTCGGCCGAAAAGAGCAACATCTGCCAAGATGGTTGCTAGAGTGAAAGAAATAGTTGCTACCGATGCACGATACACCACTAGGCAAATAGCTAGTATGGTTGGCATCTCATTAGGAGCAGCTCATGTAATTCTGAAACTTGATTTGAAAATAAGAAAGATCTGTGC